>LPNX010775664.1:286904-444374 GCA_001517045.1 Pseudotsuga menziesii
ATGAGATTCATGGAATGGCAGCTTACTATGTTTCCCTAAAATACATGCATCACATTTATTCTTCTCTTTAGGAATGGTGGGCAAGCCAAATACACCATTCTTTCTCAACAAACGAAGACTGTTATAATTTAGATGACCAAATCTTGCATGCCACAATAAACTTGAAGACAAATTACCTTCTCCATGCTGAGAGAGGTAGGCATAGTTCTGAAATCTTGCGGATGAACCCTTGAGCTTCAACAGCTTCCCATCTTCATATCCAGTCATGATGACTTGGTTGTTAGAGGACTTTCTTATTTCAACGATTCCATCAAACATGTGGATGGAATGGCCTTGCTATTGAATCTCCACCAAGGATAGCAGGCTCCTCTGCAACTTTGGAAGATAGAGAACGTTCTTCAACAAGAAATCAGGGAATCCAGGCATCTTCAGTCGAATGGTGCCCATTCCCTTTGGTTTAATACTTGACTTATCTACAAAGTACACTATGCCATCTATTGATTCATTCAGTTCTTCAAAACAATCTTTTCTAAATGTCATGTGTGATGTTGCACTAGTATCAAGCAGCCAACAATATTTATAAGATGAGAGAGAAGTCATTTCATTAAATCCAAGATTACAATGTGCAACAATATAAGAATCAGAAGATTTACTAGCATTTTGGTCATCTTTCTTCTGGTTGTGCTTGTCTTTGATGGAGTCCCATGAAGCCCAACACTGATCTGATGTGTGCCCAATCTTTCCGCAACACTTGCACTTTGATCTTTTTCTGGAGTTGTTTCTGCCCCCTCTGCCTCTCTTGCTGCAATCTCCCTTCGAAGGGTCTTTGGATTGGTCTTTGCTAGCTAGGGCAGCACCAATACTAGATGCCAAAGAGTGCATCTCTAATCTGGAAACTATAACTTACAGAATGCTTTAGAAAAAAATATGGGATGCAGGTTTAGATTCCTACTCCTTTACATATTACAATATGATTCTGCAGCCTATCAGCCCTATCAAAACAATCTTGGAGCTGCTCTATATTTAATTTCTATATCATTTCAATATACAAATTATGTGCACTATTCTACACAATGCAGGTCTGAGTCTCTGCACTTTTACAATACAGTGTATGCTACAGTTAACCAACAATCTTTTCATGCAAGTTATAGCTTTAGTTTCAAAGCACAGTTACAAATTGAAAGAAAAAGAAACGCAGCAATTCCATGCTATATCATACACTAGCAATATGTGTTATTATTCAGCATAAAACATAGTCTTCAGTAGTCTTCATGCAATTGGTAATGTCAATCGTCAATTCGGCCACAGCAGCAGCAAATACAAGGCAATATTCTTCACATTCAACTCCATGTAGCTCAGGCAGCTCTTCAACTTCGGTCACAGCAAAGGTCCAGACAGCTCAAAACGTAGACAATGGAAATAGGGTTTATGAATCAATACTACTCCAATAAGATTAATGGCAGACAGCTACACTTCCCTAGTTATAGATTGAAGCACATGGGTTTTAATAATGACAGAACAGTAGCACCTCCTCCAGAAGGGCAATTTCTGAAAAACCCACTTCAATGCATTCTATACACAGCTCGTAGCAATAATAATCGCAGTAATATGCAGTGTATACAGGTCGCAGCAATATATCTCTTTACACCGCAGTCTTCAACGGTGATACCAAATATATCAAAATATATCAAAATATCAACCTACAGGCAGAACAATAGCTATTGACAGAGCCGTATTGAAGTTATTTAGCTCTGTTAGGTATTATGCAATCCAAGAAAATCGTTCTACCTCCACGAGTTTTAACAATATTTCAACATAGCAAGCATTACATATCATTCAGCAATACCATTTCTTCTCCACGCAGCCTCACGAACGCTGTCTTCAACGCAGATATATATGATATGTATCAGACACAATATAATCTCAACGCATTCCCAAAACGCATTCTCCAATCCAACTCTCAACACCACGCAGCTGTCTCCTCCAGCGCGTGAAGGCACTCTTCACGCAGGTATTCAACGCAAGTATATTACAACTCTCCATGCAGGCTCCAACGCAGTTATCTCCACAGTCTTTATATCAATACAGTATGCAATCACCAGTATACCAATCCAGGCACTAGTTTTCAGGCGTCCTTCAACGCAGGCACCAGTTTTCTCCCTTCAAATCACCAAAAGAACCTCGGTCGGAACACGATCTAGCGACTGATGAAATAAAAATCTCCAAGAGAACCTCTGCCAGGACGCAAATCGATAACTGGGAGGCTCAGAAAAATGAGAGCGCGTAGTGAGAAGAAATCTTGAAATGTAGTGGAATCTCTTACATCGTTACCAACTTACACCATATATATACGAGCTTCACGTAGGCAGTCTCCCACTATGGTCGCCAATGTAGTCTTTACAGCTCCACGCACAGCATTCATGGGCCACTTTGAAAAATGTTTGTAGAATTTACGATGGGTAAATTTAGGGTTTTCATTCCCAATGGTCAAATACAAACAGCTTCTTCATTTAACAAAGTAGCAAGACTACAATCTCTTCATTCTTCACAGATTTAGCAAAGGGGTGGCTCACAACCCTCCCAGATTGGACACAGACCTGGCACAGTGGAAGATACCAAAGGAACTTTATGTTGCCCTTCAATGGCATCTAGAACCTCTCGCAGACATTGATAAAAATGTTTTAGGATAAGAGAGTGACGAGATGCAGATAATCACAAAATAAACACAAAGAATTGAGGGAGTGACGGCAGGTGGAGGCCGTAGTTCCAAATGAGATCGCAACTTCTATCTCACTCATAAAAAAATTAGGGTTAGGTATACCACAATCTTTCTAGCAGAGAATAAACTCAAGCAGATGGAGTAACGCATACATTGCATGCGACTCCACTGGCAGACTGATGGAGCAGTCTAGCAATGGACTGGAAAGTAGAATGCCAGGAATGGGTAGAAATGCAGCAGGAGTTATGGCAGACAGCCCTGCTCTAATACCACTTGTTGGTAATAACTCCTGATCAATATTATTCCCTTACCAAAGAAAATATTTATACATTACAATGGCGGTTGAGATCTAGCCTTTTCACCTTCCTATCTATTCATATTCCTATTTATTATTTATTTACAATAATCCCGACGGATTATTCTAACAAACATGAGAGCTAGAGTTGCCATATTCAATCTGAATGGATGAGCATCCATTTGGTGGTAACACTTCAAGAAGGTAAAGAAGATCAGTGAAAGGAAACTGAAGTGGAAACAATTCAAGAAGTATTTCAGGCAGAAATACCTTCTAATATGTATTATCATCAAGGAGTTCCATGAGCTGAGATTGGGACAGCAAACCATGGATGAATATGCAAATAAATTTTTGGAATTGTTGAGGTATGTCCGATATATCAGAGATGAAAAAGTAAAAATCTAGTTGTTTCTGAGTGGATTGCCTCAAGCCTACAAAGATAGAAATGAGTTCTATGAGCTGAGGACTCTCAAATAAGCAATAAGAAAGGCTACATATTTCTATGAGCAAAGCAAAGGTAAACTTGATTACCATAAGGCATGGAAGGACAAGAAGAATGAGAAGTTTGACCCAAGAAAGAAAGGTTTCAAACCTTCTAGATTTAGGAATCAGTAGAAGCAACCATCCCAAGCTGTGAGTAAGCCAATTGGAGTGTCAGGAGAAAAGCCTAAGGATCCAAAACAGAATAAAGGTCCACTCAAATGTTGGAAATGTAAAGGACCTCACTTGCATAGATATTGTCCCCTCGAGAATGAAAGTGCAATGCCAGCTTATAACAATATTTAGGGAGCAGAAACAGTGGGTCAAGTAGCAAGGGCAGTCCCTAGAATTTATGCAGCACTAGAGAACCGCCAGGAAGATCATCAGTCAACTGTGGTTGAAGTTGTAGGTAAGGTTGTTGAACAATCTATTTCTATTTTGATTGACCCTAGTTCTATTCAGAGTTATATCACTCCTAGGGTAGTGGAGAGTTGTGCTTTTAAGAAGGTAAAGCATAGAAAATCTTCGTCAGTTCAACTAGCAACTGGGACTAAGAGAAAAGTCAGTGACACGATAGAGAAATGCCCATTGGTCATGAATGGATTGAACACTTGTGTAGATCTGAATGTTCTACCGCTTGGTTCCTATGATGTTCTCATTGGAATGGATTGGTTAGAAGCTCACAGAGTGAAGCTTGACTGCTATAAAAAGACTTTTGAATGCACAGATGAAGAAGGAAACCCAATAGTTGTGAAGGGTATTCCAAAGGTAATTTTAGTAAGACAGGTTTCAACAATGCAGTTGAATAAGTTATGTAGGAAAGGTTTCCAGTTGTATGCAGCTCATATTCTGGAACCAACAGGAGATGAAACTCCTAGGCTAGAAGACTATCAGCTGTTACAGGAATTCAAGGATGTGTTTCTTGATGAAATTCTAGGGCTTCCTCCAAAGAGGGACATTAATTTCACCATTAAACTTGTGCCAGGAGTAGCACCAGTGTCCAAGACACCCTACAAAATGAGTGCACTGGAGATGCTAGAGTTGAAGCCGCAACTGCAAGAGTTGTTGGAAAAGAAGTATATCCGACAGAGTGTGTAAAAATGAAAGATGGTACACTCAGGTTATGTATTGATTACATACAGTTGAACAAGGTTACTGTGAAGAATAAATATCCTTTTCCCAGGATTGATGACCTCTTTGAACAAATGAGAGGAGCAAAGCTATTTTCCAAGATTGACTTGAGGTCTGATTACCATCAGGTGAGAATCAAGGATGAAGACATTCATAAGACAACCTTCAGGACAAGGTATGGACATTATGAGTTTGTAGTTGTACCATTTGGTCTCACAAATGCACCAGCCACATTTATGTGCCTTATGAATAGTGTCTTTAGTAAGTATTTGGACAAGTTTGTTCTTGTTTTCCTTGATGACATTCTTGTTTATTCTAAGAATGAGGAAGAGCATGAACATCATTTGAGACTGACATTGTAAGTGCTCAGGGAACATCAGCTGTATGCAAAGTTGAGTAAGTGTGACTTCTACAAGGATAGAACTTAGTATTTGGGTCACATTATCTCAAAAGAGGGTATATCAGTAGACCCTGAAAATATTGAAGCCATTATGAATTGGCCTATTCCAAGAAATGTGACAGATGTAAGATCTTTTATGGGACTTGCAGGATACTACAGGAGACTCATCGAAGGATTTTCCAAGGTTGCACATGACATCACTTCTTTGCAAAAGAAGGGGATGAAGTTCAAATGGAATTCGAAGTGTGAAGAAAGCTTCCCGTGGTTGAAGAATCTTGTCACCATTGCACCAGTATTGAAGGTTGCAGACCTAGAGTAAGATTTTGTGGTATCTACCGATGCATGTGGATAAGGGCTTGGAGGATTTCTTATGCAAGACAACCACGTGATATGTTGTGAATCGAGAAATTTGAAGGAGCATGAGGATAACTATTCCACTCATGATCTATAGCTTGCAGCCATAGTAAATGCTCTCAATATGTGGAGACATTACTTGATGGGTAGAAGATTTGAACTCAAGACATATCACTGTGGCCTAAAGTATTTGTTTGATCATCCTACTTTGAATGCTAATCCTACTCTGAATGCTAGGCAAGCGATATGGATGGAATTTTTATGTGAGTTTGATTTTGAAATCAAGCACATAAAAGGAAAGGATAACAAGGTAGTTGATGCAATCAGCTAGAAGGTACAGGAAATGCATGTGCCATCTCTTAGTATTTGCCAATCAAAATTGAGGCAGCATATTGTTAATCATGTTGCCAGAGATGAATTGTATGAGCTGGTAAAAGACAAATTGCAGCAGCAAAGTCTTGAGAAGAGGTATGAGGGATATAAATTGGAAGAAGATGGACTTCTCACTTTTGAAGGAAGAATTTATATTCTGAAAGTAGCAGATTTGAGGAGAATTGTTATGGATGAAATCCATCAAGCTCCGTATTCTAGTCACCCAGGATATCAGAAGACAATTGCTACAGCTAGAAGGAAGTACTTTTTGCTAGGTAGGAAAAGGACATGGCTGAATATATTTCAAGGTGCATGAAATGTCAACAGGTAAAGGTTGAGCATCAACATCCAACAGGTTTGTTGCAGCCTTTGCCAGTTCCGGAATGGAAATGGGAAGTTATTTCCATGGATTTTATTACAGTATTGCTGATGACTTCAAGACAACATGATTCCATCATGGTTGTAGTAGACAAGTTGACAAAGGAAGCACGTTTTATACCAGTGAAGTCCACACATAAGACTGATGACATTGCAAAGATTTTCATGAAAGATATTTTCAAATTGCATGGATTGCCAAAGGCAATAGTTTCTGATAGAGATGTCAACTTCACTTCCAATTTTTGGAAGGGGTTGTTTACAGATTTGGGCACAAAGTTAAACTTCAACACTGCATACCATCCTTAGACAGATGGGCAGATAGAAAGAGTTAATCAGGTGCTTGAAGATATGCTTCACATGTATGTGATGGACAAACCAACCAAGTGGGAAGATTACTTACACTTGGTAGAGTTTGCTTACAACAATGGATAGCAAGCATCCTTGGGGATTAGTCTGTATGAAGTTTTGTATGGTAGAAGGTGCAGGACACTAGTGACTTGGGACAACCCGGTGAACAGAGTTGTGCTTGGACCAGAATTGCTCAAGGAAATGGAGCAAGAGGTTGTAAAGATTAGGAAGAATCTGAAAGTAGCACAGGACAGATAGAAAAGCTATGCTGATAAGCATATGATGAACAGAGAGTTTAGTGTTGGGGATCATGTTTACCTTAGAGTGAATGCAAAGAAAAGTTCCTTGAAGCTTGGAAGTTGTACCAAGTTGTCACCTAAATATTGTGGGCCATTTGAATTGCTTGAAAGAATAGGGCCTGTTGCATATAGAATTGATTACCTGCTAGTACTAGAGCTCATAATTTTTTTCATGTTTCTTTGCTTAAGAAATATGTACATGATCCTAACCATGTGATAAATTGGGATGTGATTCAGGTGGAATCCAAGGGAGAGTTCCAAATCGAGTCAATGCGCGTCCTCGACAGGAAGGTCACAACGCTCCAAAACTGAGCCATGGGGTAGGTAAAGGTGCAATGGGAGCATTACGGACCTGAAGAAGCTACGTGGGAGCTGGAGGATGCCATGCAATTGGCACATCAATTTTTGTTCAATTATGTGGAACAATAAGGTGGTACTAGTGTAGCAATTTGTTCAATTTTGTAAAGCACTGAGGACAGTGCTATTGAAGGGGGAGGGGAATGTAATACCCCAGTTTTAACGCTGCTTACATTAAAAATACATGATAGTTATATTGTAAATAATCTTGGTGCAGAGCTAAAGGCCAAGGCCCCACCATTGATTTGGTTATGTTGTGTTTCTGTTTTAGGAATGGTCACCGATGGATATCGGGACATACGGCATATATTTAATTGTGGCATCATGTAAACACACATTTTAATTAAATAACCCAACCAGCTATGTTTGCGGCAACTAAAATGAGAAGGGGCATGATTCTGAAGGATAAGGAAAGGGGAATGTTGGGCATTGAGTCATGGGGGAAAGCCATGTGTCACCACCACCCTTAATTATTCCATTGTTAGTTGGAGCGATGATTGGCTAGTAGGAAAACAACCACCATGCCCATGCCTGCTCACACTCTCCCCACGAAATGTCCACTCACTAGATCTCAAGTCTGTTCATCTCCTCTCAGGCGACCTAAGATAAAAGGTTCCACGTTCCATTGCAAGGGGTTTGGTTCCGTTTCTGCCTCATAGATTTGATGGCCGTGGATTGATTCTTTACAGGGATTCACATAGAGTTTTCTGTATTTTTCCATGTTTATCAGACATCATATGGTCTTGTTATTTCCATCATTGAAGTTGTGGTTGTAATTGCATACATAGTTTTGTGGATTGTGTTTTGTCTCTCACACAAAGATTGGAAGTCTAGTATTTTCCATTCCTGGTCCATGTGAGCTTTCCCAGTGATTGCATTGGGATTTGTGTGCTATGGTTTCATAGTTGTATTGGGTTTTTGTTTGCCCACGATTTTCTTGGTTGTATTTTCCCTTTTTATGGTGGTATCAGTTGAGGATTGCTATGAGTACCTGCATTCTGTTCAACTGTGTTTCTCCCTTGTAAAAGCTTGAATAGCTGTTTGACTACTTGCATGTAGTGGTTTTATCCTTGGACTGCATTTGAGTGGTGAATGAGGGCCTGAGGTGCTTGATAAACCTAGTGGATTGAGAACCACACAGATAGATGTTGATGTATTTGTAACTTTGGAATGTATTCACTTGTATTTCTTATGTATTGTAACCCAATGTTTATTCTGGGATGTATTTTAATGTATTTGATTCATGTCATACCCCGATGTTTATTTCGGGAAGCTTCTATAATGAGAAATTCATGTCAAGTCATTGTGGGTAACCCTCCTATTGGTCAAGGGTTAAATTCCCCATAGTTGTGGGGCCCTACAGTTATTAGACTATCCTAGTGAAGTCGACCCTAGGTCAGTCATTATAAGTCGGGGCATTAGTCCCCACCATTGTGTTAAGGATAAACCTCCTTGTTGGTCAGAGGAGGAAAAGTCCCCACAAGTTGTGGGGTAGTAGGGTGATTAGACACTACTAGATATGTCAACTCTAGTAAGTAATTGTTAAGTGAGGCCGACATGATGGAGTGGGTTCCAAGTGAATGGAAGATTATAAATAGAGAGTGAATCTCTCTATTTAGGACACACACACTCACTCATTGGGGCGCATGAGTGAGAGAGGAGAAGCTCTCTTAGTGTGACAGAGAGAGACTGCTGCTGTCAGGAGATCATCTTACTGTTTTTTGGTTTTACTTTTTGTGTTGATTCTATCTCTGAGCAAGTTGTGAGGTTTTCTCCTTTATGGTTTACTCAAGGAAAATTCTTTGTGTCTCTTATCTCTTGTGTTGTGCTTGTGTTTTGTTGCTGTGCATGTTATTCTCTCAGTTAAAGATCCTAAGATCATAATGGTAGCTTGAATGATAAAAATCTAACATGGTATAAGAGCTAACCTAAGAAGAAGACATTATGTAGCTATATAAGCTAGGTATTCTTGCTTTTTGGGTCTCTCTAATCCATTAGCAAAAGAATGTAAGGCTGACTCTCCATTGAATGGTGCATCTTTCTGTCGAAGCGAAATTCGATTCTAAGCATTTTTAGTTTTCGGTACAGAAATTAGGGCTTTCTGCAAAAGAGGAATTTTTGAGTGAGCCTAGCATAGGATTTATCTCCTCATGAAAACCAAATTTTAGAGACCTGGATCAAGTTTTGTGGTTGGGTGAAACTCTGGAAAAGTCAAACCCTAGTTTGACCTAGAGCTAGGAAAACCCTAAATACCAAAAATGGCTAAGTTTTGGTACATTTTCTATATCCCTAGATTGGTGAAGGTTCAGGAGCTAAAATCCTAATTTACACTATGTCCAAAATTCAGCCTCAGATTCTCTATATTTTGGGATATATGATCCCTCCAAGTTAGGGTTCCAGCGTCTTCCAGAATTCATCCCTGAATAGGACACCTGGGGAGAATTGCTATATCTTGGGATACATGGGTCCAAATGATATTTATGAAGCTGTTCTATAAAGGGCATAGACTATACTTTATGTGGACAAAATTTTAGACTCAGAAGATGAACCAGTGACACGTGGAAGGCCATACAACCTTACTGTTCTGAATAGTATTGTAATAGGTCACCTTGGGAAAAGGATCATAAATCCCAAATGGTGAAACCAATTTTGATGAAACATATGTTGTTGGATCTGGTACATGTGAGGTTACCTCAGTGCAAAATTTCAGACACAGAGGAGCAGTAATTTCAGAGATATCACAGAAACAGTGACAGGAATTTCTATAGAAGAAATTGGAAAACTAGGGCTTCCTGTTCCAGGAGCTTCCCTCCACTGTTTTCAGACAAGGAGTACATTGGACAGCTCCATTTGAGGAGATATATCTTTCTATCCAATCATATTTGAAATATTCCAAGTTTTAAAAATTAGGGTTTCTCTGACAAACCCTAGATCAGCCAACTCCAGAACCAGGATGGATACCTCAAATCAGTAAGATCTAATCTTTTTCTATTTTCATTTGAGGTTCTGATTTCAAAGTGATCTATCACATCAGCTTGATGATAAGATTCAGTGAAGTTGACAACTTCTAAGCATGGAAGTATATGATCTCTCTGAAGAAAATGAATTGGACACCTACATGAGTAGAGAGGTTTGAGTTCCAGAGGGAGATGAGGCTAGAAGCCTTACACAATAAGAACTTGGTCAAGGACAAGAAGATCATTGTTGATTCAATCACGGATCAACTTGTACCACAAGTGTCTTTCCTAAAGACACCAATTATATTTGATTCCTTGACCAAGCTATTTGAAGGGAAGAACATAAATCGGAATATGACCTTAAGAAACTAATTGAAGGAAGTGAAGATCCAGAATGCAGATACCATATAGTCATCCTTTACAAGGGTCTCTTAAATCAAAGAACAAATTGAAGTGGTAAAAGAAGTAGTGATAGACATCTTGAATGGCCTCCTAGGATCATGGGATTCATTCATTTGAAGACTGTGTGACAGAAGGAAGTGATTACTATCAGCAGACTCTGGGAAGAAGAAGAAGCTCGACTCATAAGAAGAGAAGAGAAGATGGAAGTAATTGAATAACAAGCTCTCACCATCAAAAGAAGAGCCCTCAAGCGATGAGGAATATGAAGGACTCGATTCTTGAAGAACCTCTTATCCATTTTGAGAGCTTGGATAAGAAATGATGAAGTCATGAATGAAGAAGATGATGAAGCGGAAGGATCAAGAAGGAGTGTACCCATGAAACAAATAAAGATAAGTATTCAATTGTCATTTCATGATATTGGTTTTGTTATGCATTTGTTTATATTCAGTTGATGTATTATGCATGATAGAATGTTTGCATTAACAACATTATACTACTAATATGCATGTGATGGGTAAGTAGCTCATGGTTCTATACAACTCTCCATTGCTACTTATCTAGAATGAAACCTCTTTGCTAACATATTGGATTAGTCCACAATCTCAATGTTGTCCTAGTAGAGATGGAAGGCATCTAGAAAATTTTCCGTGAGATATGGATGAATGTTGTATTGCCTAAAATAGTTGCATGATCATATATTTATGCATAAGAATTTTCCAGTATGAATATTCCTTATGAAATGTTTCTAACCATACAAATGCATTTGACTTGTAGGAAAGATCACATACATAATCACCTACAAGCAAAGAAGGATGAAACTTGTTCCGAAGAACAAGTGATGACAGTTCAAAGTGAAGAATAATATGACGAATGCAGCAACATCATTGATGCAAAACCTTCCAGCTATGAAGAAGTAACCAAGAAGACCAGTTCAAGAAGAATGATGTCTAGGATGCAGTATCGAGACCTGAAGAGAAGCTCATAGTTCCATCATGTAGTATATGGAAACATCATGGGATACAAAGCAAGATTCGTAGCATGAGGCTTCTCACGAAAAGAAGGCATAGAATACGAAGAGACATTTACAACCAGTAAGAATTGAAACACATACATGATGAGATTGATGAATATATCAACCTTTTCTACAAGGTTGAAGATGAAATTCTATACACTAGATGGATACATAGAATACTAGTAGCATAGGAAGCTACTTGTCACTCCCGTACAGAATGTTTCAGTACATAGAGTACAAAAGACAGAGGGAGTATGATGCTTCACTTCAAAGGGAGTGACTACAGAAAATATAAGGTTCGACATGGTACAACAGGATGGATAGATTAATGATGACTCTAGGCATTACTGAGAGTAAAGAAGATTCCTACCTTCGCTTCAAGATTGAAGGCGAAAGACCAGTGATGCTCCTTTTATGTGTCGATGCATTATTTTTCTAGGCATGGAGGTGTGGAAGAATGCAGATGGAATCTTGCTTGGACAAAGGCAGTATGTAGTAGAGATCCTGAAGAGGTTTGGGATGATTGACTGCAAGGCCATGACCACACACATGGCATCGAACATGAAGCTATTGAGTGATGCTTCATCAAAGAAAGTTGATGCTACAATGTATCGTCAGATGATTGGGTCCTTGATATACCTAATGAACACAAGACTAGATATTTTCTTCGCTGTGAACACCTTGAGCCAGCTCCTGACATATTTGAGACATGTTCACTTGATTGCTACAAAGCATATTCTGAGGTACCTAAGGGGTACAATTGATTATGGGCTTAAGTACAATGCAAATCAGAAGATTAACCTACAAGGTTATGTGGATTCGTATTGAGCAGGCAGTGCCATTGATAGGAAGAGCACTTCGAGATGCTACTTTAGTATGGGATCAAGTGTGATCTCTTGGTTTAGCAGGAAGCAATCCTGCATGGCACTAAGTATAGCTGAAGCAGAGTATGTCACATCTTGTTCAGCTAGTTGTGAGGCAGTATGGATACGAAAGCTGTTGTCATATTTATTTGATCTCTAGTTGATGCTACTTGTCTACATTGCGACAACCAGAGTCGTGTGAAGTTGTCGGAGAGCTTGGTGTTCCATGACAAGTCGAAGCATACCAATATCAAGTATCACTATATTAGGCATATGGTGCAGAGGAGAGCAGTAAAGCTATAGTATGTTGCAATGGAGTAACAGATAGCTGATGTATTGACAAAGCCATTGGCTAGGGTGAAATTCGAGTAGTTCAGGGAGAAGCTTAGTGTTCTCCGGATAGAGGTTTCCTCCAAGAGAAAGTAATGAGTCCCATAGCCATTCTGACATGATGAGAGGATTGGTTCCTTCCATGGTCATATGTATGGGCTGAGCCATTCTGTCATGGTGAGAGGATTGGTTCCTTCCATTTTAGATATGAGTGCTAAGAATCCATAGCCATTCTGACGAGTAGGTTATATATAAGGGCCAAGCCATTCTGTCATGGTGAGAGGATTGGTTCCTTCCATGTCAGATATGAGTGCTAAGCCAATTTGATATAGCTGTAGGATTGGTTCCTACATGATTAGATATAAGGGCTATTTCCATTCTTTGAATGGAGCTTCCTAGTGAGGTACCATGAAAACTCAGTCTAGGATTGAGGGCCATTCTGATATGACCATGAGATGTTCTCTCACATGATCAAATATGAGTACATGGCCATTTTGATGTGACAGAGGGATGTGTTCCCACTTTATCAGATGTAAGCACTGAGCCATTCTATCATGGATAAAGGATTAGGTTCCTTCCATGTCAGATGTGAGTGCTAGCCATTTTGACTTGGTTTCAGATACAAGGGCTACCGCCATTCTTTGAATGGAGCTACCTGGTGAGGTACCAGGAATCCTCAGTATAATACTAAGAGCCATTCAAATATGACTGAGGGATGTGTTCCAACATGATCAGATGTAAGTGCAGTGCCTTTACACAGATGATAGTTGTTGGGTTCGTATCATGCTTGTGGATGTGAGTGCTGGCCTTTCCACAGATGATAGTAGGTGTGTCCTATCATGCTGGTGGATGTGAGTGTTATACCTTTTCATAGATGATAGTAGTTGGGTTCCTATCATGCTGGTGATTGTAAGTGCTCTACCTTTCCACAGATGGTAGTAGGTGTGTCCTACCATGCTGGTAGATGTGACTATTATGCCTTTCCACAGATGATAGTAGTTGTGTCCTATCATGCTGGTGGTTGTAAGTGCTGATCCTTTTCACATATGATAGTAGTTGGGTTCCTTTCATGCTGGTGAATGTGAGTGTTGGGAATTTCTGATATGATTATAGGATTGGTTCCTACATGATCAGATGTGAGTGTTGGGTGTTCCTTTCTGACGAGTAGGTCATATGTAAGTGTTGGGCGAGCCATTCTGACTTGGTGTCAGATATAAGCACTGAAGAAAGACCTACATGGAGGCTAAGCCGACAACCAGCATGAAAAAGGGCTGGCTCTGTAGAACTTCCTGTGAGGAGAAGAATCATGAGATAGCACCTGTGATGATCTAGTAATGATGATCCAATAGCGATGATCTATATCGAGTGATGATCCAGATCCATTGATGATGATGATTAAGATTGAGTGATGATGATCCAGATCGAGTGATGATCTAGATTCAGTGATGATGATCCAAATCGAGTGATGATCCAGATCCAGATGAAGATGACTTGAAGATGCAGATGAGTAGATGATACATAGAAGAATACTTGTGCTCATAAATTGTGTCGAGAGAATACCTTCCTAGTTAAGAGGGAGTGTTGATGTATTTGTAACTTCGGAATGTATTCACTTGTATTTCTTATGTATTGTAACCTGATGTTTATTCCAGGATGTATTGTAATGTATTTGAGTCATGTCATACCCAAATATTTATTCCAGGAAGTTTCTATAATGAGAAAGTCATGTCAAGTCATTATGGGTAACCATCCTATTGGTCAAGGGTTAAAGTCCCCATAGTTTTGGGGCCCTAGGGTTATTAGACTATCCTAGTGAAGTCGACCGTAGGTGAGTCATTGTAAGTCGGGGCAATATTCCCCACCATTGTGTTAAGGATAAACCTCCTTGTTGGTTGGAGGAGGCAAAGTCCCCACAAGTTGTGGGGCACTAGGGTTATTAGAAACTCCTAGAGATGTCGGCTCTAGTAAGTAATTGTTAAGTGAGGCCAACATGATGGAGTGGGTTCCAAGTGAATGGAAGAATATAAATAGAGAGTGAGTCTCTCTATTTAGGACACACACACTCACTCATTGGAGTGCATGAGTGAGAGAGGAGAATCTCTCTCAGTGAGAGAGAGAGAGATTGCTGTTGTCAGGGGATCATCTTACTATTGTCCAGTTTTACCTTTTGTGTTGATTCTATCTCTGAGGAAGTTGCAGGGTTTTCTCCTTTATGGTTTCCTCGAGGAAAATTCTTTGTGTCTATTGTCTCTTGTGTTGTGCTTGTGTTTTATTGCTGTGCATGTTATTCTCTCAATTAAATATCCTAATATCATAATGGTATCTTGAATCATAAAAATCCAACAATAGAGCTACTGAGCTGGATTTCTTCTCCACAACCCCTGAATAGCACTAGAAGGGAGATCAGGGTCTGAGGGACTACATTGCAGAGAAAGGGTTGATTTCCTTGTGTTGGGTGTGTGTGGGTGTTCTAGAAGCCAGGTTGGTTCTGGTGTCAGTGTCTATAGCTCTCCAATGAGCTCACCAGCTTAGCATTAGCCTTTCCCAGCTCCCAGATAGCTTGATAAACCCAACTTTGTTGGCTTGGCTGATCTGTTGTTCGCCTGATAAACCCATCTGTGTTGGCTTGGTTGAAATGTGTACCCTAGTGGTGTTGTTATCGTTAGCTATGTGTAAGCATGTTAGTTCCTTATTCCTTGGGGAATCATGCCTAGCCCGAGGGTGGAAGCGTTGCTGAGAGATTAAGGAGCACGCAGGCCTATGGTTGGGTGGAATGTTGCAGTGACATAGCTGGTTGCAGAAAAATATCTTTATAAGATAGGTGTTCTTGCCTAACTTGTGTCTACAATCATATTTACCTTTGATGAATGATGATATACATGTTAAATGTTGATATGCATATGCATGAAGTGTTGATTGTTATGTTTTTCTTTTGTTTTGTATAATGAATGATTATGCTTCGTAATATGTTTTATGATTTAAAGTATCATGCTTCAACACTATATGTATGCATGTTCATGTTCATGGGGCTAGATGCCCGGATGATTTGACATATAGTAGTGTCCTCTTCATCGGTCGGAGAGTTAGGGACATTACAATTTATTTATTGGCCATATAACCAAAAAATGTATATACTTATCCCCAATCCTACATCTTTCATAATTTCTATCAATGTCTTCCACAAAAACACTGAATTCATTTTCACCTAACATTTCACCCTCAACCATGTCATCCTCACGAACATTAACTATGATCCCTTTCGCAATGTACATGGTTGTTCATGTGCATTCATGTGTAAGATAAACCTTTTTACATGTGAATTTAATCCTATCTTGTGGATTATTTACTAGATGATCATGAAAATGAGATTCCAAGTCTGTTTCTGGCCAAATCACATAAGATCCCAATGCACCCCTAGTGTATTCTCAAATCTTGTTGGATGTGGCAAAAGAGCATCATGTTTTAACACCTTCTCAATGTTAACCACTATGGATCCTTCATTTACCATCCTTCCATGAACCTTATGACCAATCTTTGTATTGAATATGGATCCTTCACCCACTTTCACTCCACATTGCAAAAGATCTACCTTGTCTCCAATAGAAAATGTTGAATAGACATTTACACCTATACAAAAAATTAAACAAACTTAGTACTTCCTCAAAAATAACAAGCAATGTACTATAAAAAACACTTAACATGTGCTTCAAGATTTGGATTTACCTTTGTTATGCCTCAAATCTATGATCTTCCATGGATGTAAGTCCCCTTCATCAACATCTTCCACAATCAAATATGGTTCAATGACATCAGTTATCAAAACCATAACATATCCTACATCAAGCATTTCTCCATGATAATGAATTGTAGTCTCTGTATATTCAACCCTTCCTAGTCCAATAACTTGACCATTAATTAGGAGGTCAACATAGTCTCCTCTTGTCAAAATTATATTTTCGATTGTAACTCCTCCCAATTTCTGTAACACATTTGAATTGTAGTTTGTAATTAAGGTTAAACCATATGAAGTGTATGTTCAAAAAAGTAATATAGTTGCAATAATTCAAAACAATAGGATAGCCCTTTTGTATGCCATGAAACATTGTTCCCCTACATCTTATGCGTGATAGAAAAAGGGAATTTACATATAAAATATGTAAAATATATATGAAGAGATAACAATAAGAGATCCAAGGAGTATTAGAGAATGACAGATATCAACTTAGATAAAACCACCAAATTCCTATTTGACTTTGGACATGGCACGTATATTATTGATGTATGTGCATGAATGTGCTGGAAATATAGCTAGAGTTAGATTTCATTCTTAAAATGTTGCACGATGAATGAAATTTAATGTGTGATAGTTTTCATAATGTAGTTTTCAATCTAGCAGAACCACATTGTCATTAATCACATTACACCATGATGGAAGTCTAGCTGGAGTTAGCTTTCATTCATAAAACATTGCATCATGACTAAAAGCTAATTTGTGTTAGTTTTTATAAGGCAGTTATCCATCTAACACAATCACATTATCATCAAATACATTACACCATAATAGAAATCTAGTGGATTTAGCTTCCTTCTAACAACATGGCATGGTGAGTGAAACCTAATGTGCGATAGATTTCATAAGGAAGTTTTCCATCTAACACAACTACATTGTCATCAATCACATTGCACCACGATGGAAATCTATCTAGAGTTAGTTTTCATTCTTAAAACATTGCATGGTTAGTGAAAGCTAAAGTGTGTTACTTTTCATAAGGTAGTTTTTCATCTGACACAACCACATTGTCATCAATCACATTGCACCATGATGGCAATCTAGTTACAGTTAGCTTTCGTTCTTAAAACATTGCACCATGAGTGAAAGGTAATGTGTGTTAGTTTTCATATTGTAGTTTTAAATCTAACCCAACCACATTGTCATCAATCACATTGCACCACAATGGAGATCTAGTTGGAGTTATCTTTTGTCCTTAAATAATTGCACGGGGAGTGAAATCCAATGTGTGTTAGCTTTCATAATGTGGTTTTCCATCTAACACAACCACATTGTCATCAATCACAATTCACCATGATGGAAATCTATTTGGAGTTAGCTTTCGTTCTTAAGACATTGCAAGGTGAGTAAAAGCTAATGTGTGTTAGCTATCATATGTTAGTTTTTGCATTTAGCACAACCACATTGTCCTCAAATACATTACACCATGATGGAAACCTTGTTGGAGTTAGCTTTACTTATAACAACATGGCGCGACGAGTGAAAGATAATGTGTGTTAGTTTATTACACCATGATGGAAAGCTAGCTGGAGTTAGATTTTGTTCTTAAAACATGGCACTTTGAGTGAAAGTTAATGTGTGTTAGTTTTCGTAAGGTAGCTTTTTATCTAAAATAGCGACATTGTCATCAAATACATAACACGATGATGGAAATCTAGATATAATTAGCTTTACTTTTAACATTGTGTTAGATTTCATTCTTAAGGCATTGTACAGTGAGTGAAAGCTAATGTGTGTTAGTTCATTGCATAAAAATGGAAATCTAGCTGGAGTGAGCTTTTGTTTTTAAAACATTGCACAGTGAGTGAAATTTAATGTGTGTTAGAATTCATAAGGTAGTTTTCTATCTAAAAGAGTCACATTGTCATCAAATACATAACATCATGATGGAAATATAGCTAAAGTTAGCTTTAGTCCTTAAATCATTGCATGATGAGTGAAATCTAAAGTGTTAGCTTTCATAATGTAGTTTCCATCTAACACAACCACGTTGTCATCAATCACAATACACCATGATGGAAATATAGTTGGAGTTAGCTTTCATAATATACCTTTCCATCTAACTCAACCACATTGTCATCAAATACATTATACCATGATGAAAATCTAGTTGGATTTAGCTTTCCTCCTAACAACATGGCATGATGAGTGAAAGCTCATGTGTGTTAGCTCATTACACCATGATGAAAATCTAGCTAGAATTAGTTTTCTATCTAACATAACCACATTGTCACATTGCACCGTGATGGAAATCTAGCTGGAGCTAGCTTCCAACCTTAAATCATTGCACGATGAGTGAAATTTAATGTGTGTTAACTTTCATAATGTAGTTTTTCATTTAGCACAACCACATTGTCATCAATCAAAATGCACTATGTTGGAAATCTAGCTAGATTTAGCTTTCATTCTTAAAACATTGCACGGTGAGTAATAGCTCTTTTGTGTTAGCTTTCGTAAAGTAGTTTTCCATCTAACACAACCATATTGTCATCAAATACATTACACCATGATGCAAATCTAGATGGAGTTAACTTTCCTTCTAAGAACATGGCATGATGAGTGAAAGCTAATGTGTTTTAGCTTTTATAAGGTAGTTTTTAATCAATCACATTGCACTGTGATAGAAATCTAGCTGGAGTTAGCTTTCATCCTTAAATCATTGCACGGTGAGTGAAATATAATGTGTGTTAGATGTCATAATGTGGTTTTCCATCTAGCACAACCACATTGTCATCAATAACTATGCACCATGATGGAAATCAAGTTAGAGTTAGCTTTCATTCTTAAAACATTGCATGGTCAGTAAAGCTAATGTATGATAGCTTTCATAAGATAGTTTTTCATCTAACTCAGCCACATCGTTATCAAATACATTACACCATGATGGAAATCTAGTTGGAGTTAGTTTTCCTTCTAACAACATGGGACTATAAGGGAAAGCTTGTGTGTTAGCTCATTACACCATGATTGAAATCTAGCCGGAGTTAGATTTCATTTTAACAACATGGCATGATGAGTGAAAGTTAATCTGTGTTATTTTTCATAAAGTAGTTTTCCATGTAACATAACCACATTTTCATCAATCACATTGCACCGTGTTGGAAATCTAGTTGGAGTTAGCTTTAATCCTTAAATCATTACATGGTGAGTGAAATATAATGTGTGTAATATTTCATAGTGTAGTTTTCCATCTAGCACAACCACATTGTCATCAATCACAATGCACCATGATGGAAATCTACCTGAAGTTAGCTTTCATTCTTAAAACATTGCATGGTGAGTAAAGCTAATGTATGTTAGCTTTCATAAGGTATTTTTCCATCTAACACAACCACATTGTCATCAAATACTTTACACCATGATGGAAATCTAACTGAAATTAGCTTTGCTTCTAACAACATGGCACTATAAAGGAAAGGTTATGTGTGTTAGCTCATTGCAGCGTGATGGAAATCTAGCTGGAGTTAGCTTTCCTTTTAACAACATGGCATGATGAGTAAAAGCTAATGTGTGTTAGATTTCATAAGGTAGTTTTCCATGTAACATAACCACATTGTCATCAATCGCATTGCGTTGTGTTAGAAATTTAGTTGAAGTTAGCTTTCATCCTTAAATCATTGCACGGTTAGTGAAATCTAATGTGTGTAAGATTTTATAATGTAGTTTTCCATCTATCACAACCACATTGTCATCAATCACTATGCATCATGATGGAAATCTAGCTGGAGTTAGCTTTTGTTCTTAAAACATTGCACGATGAGTAAAAGCTAATATTTGTTAGCATTCATAAGGTAGATTTTCATCTAACACTGCCACATTGTCATCAAATACATTACGCCATGATGAAAATTTAGCTGGCCCCTAGCTTTCCTTCTAGCATGGCACTATGAGTGAAAGCTTATGTGTGTTAGATCATTACACCATTATGAAAATCTAGTTAGAGTTAGCTTTCTTTTTAACAATATGGCACGATGAGTGAAATCTAATGTGTGTTAGCTTTCATAAGGTATTTTTCCATCTAACACAATCACATTGTCACATTGCACCGTCATGGAAATTTAGTTGGAGTTAGCTTTAAACCTTAAATATTTGCATGGTGAGTGAAATTTAATGTATGTTAGCTTTAATAATGTAGTTTTCTATTTAGCACAACCACATTGTCATCAATCAAAATGCACCATGTTGAAAATCTAGCTAGATTTATCTTTCGTTCTTAAAACATTGCATGGTGACTAATAATTAATGTGTGTTAGCTTTTGTAAGGTAGTTTTTCATCTAACACAACCACATTGTCATCAAATACATTACACCATGATGAAAATCTAGTTAGAGTTAGCTTTCCTTCTAACAACATGGCATGATGAGTGAAAGATAATGTGTGTTAGCTTTCATAAGGTAGTTTTCCATCTAACACAACCACATCGTCATTTATCACATTGCACTATGATGGAAATCTAGATGGAGTTAGCTTTCGTCCTTAAATCATTTCACGATGAGTGAATTCTAATGTGTGTTAGCTTTCACAATGTAGTTTTCCATCTAGAACAACCACATTGTCATCAATCACAATGTACCTTGAAGAAAATCTAGCTAAAGTTAGCTTTCGTCCTTAAAACCCTGCACGGTTAGTAAATCCAATGCCGGTTAACTTTCATAAGGTAGTTTTCCATCTAACATACCCACATTGTTATCAAATACATTACACCATGATGAAAATCTAGATGGATTTAGCTTTCCTTCTAACAACATGGCACTATAAGGGAAAGCTTGTGTGCTATCTCATTACACCATGATGGAAATCTAGCTAGAGTTAGATTTTATTTTAACAACATGGCACGATGAGTGAAATCTAATGTGTGTTAGCTTTCATAAGGTGGTTTTCCATGTAACACAACCACATTGTCATCAAGCATATTGTACCATGTTGGAAATCTAGTTGGAGTTAGCTTTCATCCTTAAATCGTTGCACGGTGAGTGAAATCTAATGTGTGTAAGATTTCATAGTGTATTTTTCGATCTAGCACAATCACATTGTCATCAATCACAATGCACCATGATGGAAATCTAGTTGGAGTTAGATTTTGTTATTAAAACATTGCACGGTAAGTAAAGCTAATGTGTAGTAGCCTTCATAAGGTAGTTTTCCATCTAACACAGCTATATTGTCATCAAATACATTACACCATGATGGATATCTAGATGGAGTTAGCTTTCCTTCTAACAACATGGCACTTTAAGGGAAATCTTAGGTGTATTAGCTCATTACACCATGATGGAAATCTAGTTGGAGTTATCTTTCATTTTAACAACATGGCACGATGAGTGAAAGCTAATGTGTGTTAGCTTTCATAAATATTTTTTTCATGTAACACAACCACATTGTCATCAATCACATTGCGCTATGTTGGAAATATAGCTGAAGATATCTTTCATCCTTAAATC
This sequence comes from Pseudotsuga menziesii, assembly GCA_001517045.1. Lineage (NCBI taxonomy): Eukaryota > Viridiplantae > Streptophyta > Pinopsida > Pinales > Pinaceae > Pseudotsuga > Pseudotsuga menziesii. The sequence goes on from LPNX010775664.1 coordinate 308,837, forward strand.
ATTGCACGATGAGTGAAATCTAATGTGTTTAATCTTTCATAGTATAGTTTTCCATCTAGCACATCCACATTGTCATCAATCACAATGCATCATGATGAAAATATAGCTGGAGTTAGATTTTGTTCTTAAAACATTGCATGATGAGTAAAAGATAATGTGTGTTAGCTTTCATAAGGTAGTTTTCCATCTAGCACTGCAATATTGTCATCAAATAAATTACACCATGATGGAAATCTAGTTGGAGTTAGCTTTTCTTCTAACATGGCACTATGAATGAAAGCTTATGTGTGTTAGCTCATTACACCAATATGAAAATCTAGCTGGAGTTAGCTTTCTTTTTAACAACATGGCATGATGAGTGAACTAATCATTACTAAGTAATTTTGTCATTATGTCAATAGTTTTCTCTATTGTAGGACAATAATAAAGACAAATGTCTTGATTAGCAACCAACTATCTGATGTAATTGTGATGAAATTCAATATGCTTAGTTATGGCATGATAGACTGAATTTTTCGCCATTTTGAGAGCACTCTGATTGTCACAAAAAAGTGAGGTTAGCACTGCTTGTCAAGTTCAATATCGACCAATATTATTTGTAACCACATTTCCTCACAACCTATACTAAAGTCTGCCTTGTATTTTATGTCTATGGATGATAAGGAAATTGTAGGTTGTAGCTTGCTTTGCCATGAAATTACCTTCCTAGACCAAGAGCGAACACATAACCTATTTTTGACTTCCTTGTATCAACTGATCTATCTCAATTGAAATCAATATGCTCTACTAGCATGGAGTCAACAGATCTCTGATGTAGCATGCCAAAGTCAAGGGACCCTTTGAATATTGATGAACTCATTTTGCAACTTTCCAATGTAACTCTTTAGGATTAGACATGAATTGAGAAAGAGACAAAGCACTGCAAAACGTAGATCCGATTAGGTGGTACTAAGATAAATCAAACTACTAACCAATTGCCAATACAATGACTCATTGATTACTGTTGAGTCTGTGTAAGTTGGGAGTCTTATGCCAACTTCCATAGGTGTAGATGTAGGATTACATTCAGTCATTCCAAATTTTTTGAATATTTCTTTGGCATACTTGACTTGTGATAAAAAGATAGTGTGCTTAGATTGCAAAAGTTCTACACCTAAACAGTAATGAAGCAGGCTTTAATCAATAATTTCAAAAACAGATCAAATATCAAATTTCACCTGTTGAATCTTGTTGGAATTGCTTTTGGTGATGGGAAGACCATCAACATAGACAAAATAAGATCACTATATCATCGTCACTATTTTTGACGTAGCAAGTGGGTTCATAATAGGTTTTTCTGACTCTAGAATCTCTAAGGTATTAATCAAGTTTGAAATACCAGGCTTGAGGAGCCTGCTTGAGTCCATACAAGGACTTTACCATCCATACAAGGAATTTACCAACCAACAAACTAGATGTTTCTTTCCAAAAAAATGAAACCCTTGCAGTTAAATCAAGGCACTTTTAACATCCACCTATATATCTTCCATCTAGAATGAGTAGAAATGGAGATAACTAGTTGAAAAGTTACCATTTTCATTGTTGGGGCAAAGGTTTCTTCACAGTCCACCCCTTCATCTTGTGCATATCCTTTGGCAACAAGACAAGCTTTGTATTTGTCCAAAGAACCATCTGATTTATATTTGACTTTAAAAATCCATTTACAACCAATTGCTTTCTTCCCTAGAGGCGATGTGGACAACACTCAAGTCTTGTTTTTCATATATGCATCATTATTTCACTTTCATGGCAGCCTCCAATTCAAGTTTTCCTTTGGATTCTTCAAATGTTCTAGGTTCAAATACCTGGCACAAAAACAACAGAAGTTAGAGAAAAATTTACCTACTCACTACCTTGCACAATTTGTTTCCTCAATCGTGTAGTATATCCTTCTAGTGCCTTTGGAAACTCATCTTCTCAATATTCTTCCATCGTGGTATAATACCACTTCCATTTCCTTTGTTGACCCTCCTGATCTTACTATGAAGATCAAGAATCCCTCTCTGTTGTGAAGATTGAGAATCTCCCTCTTCTTCACCAAACCCCTCCTTGGAACTTGACTCCTCTAATGTTTCTGACTCTAAGTCCTGTTTGATTTCAACACCAGAACTTGTTCTTGAATGAGAAACAATTTCACATACACTACTTAGTACTATACATATATTTACCATTATCACAGAAGAATGACATTTTCTCATCTATAACATCTCTATTAATCACAATTTTGTTCGCAGAGACATCCAGTTCTTCATTAGCAATGTTTTTCCTTGGGAATATTTGCAAAAGAAATAAAATTGAAAATATGAAAATATCTTACAAAAGGTTTTCTACCTAACCATGACTCCTCATGAGTGATATCCTACAAATATTTACAAGGAGTTTTGTTAAGGATGTAAACCACAACATTCACTTCTTTTTCCCAGTATGGGTATGGTACATTCTGGCTGTGCACCATGCACTTTGCCATCTCCACAACTATCCTATTCCTCCTTTCCATGAATCCATTTTTCTATGGAGTGTATAAATTGGTATACTTCCTATGTATACCTTCCCTTTTGCAAAATTCTTTAAACTAAGTTGAAACAAACTCACCTCCATTATCAGATCCTAAAGCTTTGAGTTGTTTACTTGTTTGTTTCTCTACCAAAGCTTTTCATGTTACAAACTTTGAACAACAATTTGACTTGTTATTCATAAAACAAACCCTCATTTTCCCTGAATACTCATCAACCAATAGTAGGAAATACTTAGCTCCAGATATTTTAGGTGTTTTCATTGGACCATGCAAATCAACATGTACTAGGTCCAAAACTCCTTTGGATTTCCATGTTTTATTGTCAATATCAAATGAAAGTAAATTTTGTTTTCATAACTGACAGCCTCCACATATCTCTAACAATCCTGCACATACCTCTACAATCCTGAATGGATGGAAGACCATCCACCATATTAGTCTTATTAAGTACAGATAAATCTTGATAACTTAGGTGTCCATACCTTTCATGCCAGAGTACATTTGTATTCTCTACCAAAGTTGGTGCATGTTCCTTTGTTGTTTTTAGATCAACCAGTCTATACAACCTTTTTTCACCAATACAAACTACAGTGACCTTGTTATCACGAGAGTAGTGACCATATGTTTGCTTCCTTGGAAATTTACAAAAAGATTAGGTTTCCTAGTTATCTCACTAATAGATGAGATTTGGCTAATGTTAGTAACATATCGAACATTTTTGAAAGTATAACTTAAATAATTTTTCAATATGACATGAACAAACTCACATCCTCTAACATAGTGGGTCCATTTATCACCCAAAGCAATAGATTCACTATTACTCTTATCTTCAATGAAATTTACATACCAGTTTCTCTGACACTTGTAGTGGTGAGATGCACCTGAGTTGAATACCAGGCTATAGACTTAGTTGATTGACTATGTAATGCCACAAATGCAAAATAACCCACTGCTTCTTCTTCACCTCTTTCAGCAACATTTGCATGCCTTGATTTCATTTGACCACGTGCCAAGTCATATTGTTGTTTTTGGAAATATCTCTTGAAGTGTCCACACTTATTACAGTAATAACATCTAAATTTGTTCTCTTTGATACATTTATAGCATTTTTTTGTTTGTCTTTTCCTTTGAATTGTGCACTAAATGCACTCATTATAGTGGATGGAGTTGATGCTTCTATCTGATCTACCCTCCTTTCCTTCTATACAAAAAAGTGTTAATTACTTCTCAAATGTAAGTTGTTGGTTCTCCCCAAGTAGATGTAAGGACTCAACAAATGAATCAAAGGATGGTGGAAAAATTCACTTCAAACAAAGAAACCATATCCTCATCATCCACCGGCTTCTTAATAGAAAAAAATTAATCATTAAGATCCTTCAAGTGCAATAAATATTTAGAGACTAATCCTCCTTCCTGCAACTTGGTGGAAATGTTAAACAATGACCACCCAACTTCTGATGCTTGATACTTATTTTGGAGATTTGTCCACAATACAGGTGTTACAATGGAATTTCTTACTTCTAGAACTAATGTTTCTTCCACTGACAGTTTGAGAAGCATAAGTGCCTCTTTATGTCTTTTATCATAGTCTCAGGATAATTTGTTGGTCTGTATTATTTACCTAAGATGGTTTGTTCATGATCTCTAAATTCAATTTTGGTCAGTATCTTATGACTCCATAAACTGTAATTCTTTCCAATCAATTTTTCACACTTCGGAAAGAGTAAATGATGCTAATTAGCCATTACTAATACAAATCAAAGAGTGAAGACTACAATTTATCATAGGCTTAATACCACTAAGAGTACTCCATCCAATAAGTTTAACAAGCCTCCTTCATGTTGACAGCAGCTTTGAATTTCCATGCAATGGTTGGGAAATAATTCCACTCTCCAATTCACAACAGGTCATCAATCCTTCACACAGTAGTTTCATGGTCAAGAGAAAGGTGGTGGCTGATCCTCGATGAGCTTACTTTTATCATGCGGCTACACCACAAGAGCACAGTTGTTGGCCCAATGAAAACTCCTCGATTTAGCAGCATATCAGGTCACAGTAGCTCTAAATATCTACTTGCCTATATCGATATTATAGTAAACAGATTTTGTTAAGTTCAAAGTTTTCCATCAATAGTAGAAATTCCAGAAAATGTAGAACATGGTGAAGATTTACACATGCTTTCATAGCTTTTAATATGCACCATGAGAGTCATACACCAGCTACATACATGCAATAAGATTTAACCATGATTCTAGTGACTACAGGTGCCATGATATCTTGGCAGATCATGTAAATTGCATCACAGAGATGTAATCACATATAGAGACCATGAAAAAGGAGATAAAATTATTTTGATCTAAGAATGACTTTGGCAGGGTAGGCAGGCCTCGTTACAGTACTAAGGGAATTTTGAGAAAATAGATCTCACTATATCCTAGCTTTTTGAGTTTATTTCTACATTGTCATCGTAGATAGACATAAAAGAAAGAAAGATAAGAAATAGTATAGGTTCAACATCAAATTTTGTAAAAGGTACAAGGTTATGAGGGAAAGATGGCATTGTGAAACGAAGGAAAAGAAGATGGAATTCAATCTACTAGGTGGTATTGTACAACAAGTTTAATATTTCAAATGAACCCTAGCTCTACAATTTTGGATATCAGTTTTCCCTAAATCATTTTCCTCTTCTTCAATGGCTTATACTATACTCTATCATTCAGAATTTTATTATTAGTCTGTTATTTTTACTTTGTATATTTTTCTGGTAGCATTGTCAGGCAGATATTAAGGCAAGCCAACCAATGACAAATGATAATAAGCTAGGAAATAGGACATGTCCTCCTAGTACTATGTGTCACATGTTCACATGTCAAACATGATGCTAAAGTGTCAAACATGCAATGGACACGTGTCCTGACAGATATTAGGGCAAGCCAACCAATGATCAATGATAATAAGCTAGGAAACATGACATGCCCTCTACAATTAAATGGTGTTTTTGGGACAAATGATAATAAGCTAGGAAACATGAATGCACTCTAGAAATTTTATGTTTCTTTGTGACACGTACCTGCAATTTTGAAGTTAGTGTTTTTTGTTAGAGATGATCCTCTAGGAACAGAAAGATTTTCAGAACATAAGTATTTATTGAAACTTGAATAGCAAGTGATTGTGTGTGTGACAGAAGTTGTTTTTGCTCTAAGGAATTTCATAATAGTCAAATTTAGAGTGCGTTGTTGTTATTTAAATTGTGGCAGCAGTAAGGTTGTCAATCACCAAGTATTAGCAATAAGTAGTAAAATCAGATCCATTTGGTGTGATTTAACAGTGTTTTAAATATCTCCAATTTCTCCCAATATTTCCAGTTTCCTAATTTTTTTAGGTTTCCAATGTTTCCAATGTTTTCCAAGTTCCTCACATCCAAATTTATTCTTTCCAATAATTTCCCCGATATTTATGATAAGTTAGTTTCTGGACCCTCGAAATTTTTTTCCACAAAACAAAGTTGCAACATTAACTTTATACTGTTAAGAAAAACTCATCTATATATATTATGTTGGAAGGAAATCAGAGGTTTCATGGTAAACATTTTACTATGTGGAAACAGAGGATGCTTGTGATTTTTTTAATACAGTGCTGATACAAAAAATTATTGGGAAAGGAGTTTCGAAATGCAACAGATGAGGATAACTATGCTAAGCATGATGCAATAAACCAGGAGGTTGCGATGTCGGTCAAACTCTCATTGACCAGTGATATGTTCACTTAAGTGCAATACAGTGATGATGCTTTCAAAATTTGGGGGCATTAAAGTTTAAACATGTGTGAAACATCATACATATATAAAGCTTTTTTCATACAGAATTTCTTATTTTGAATCAAGATTGAGTAAAAATAATCTCTTCAAGATCACTTCTTCAAAATCCAAGAATTTAGAAAACTTGAAAGAAATTGATAGAAAAACTAAAAAAGAAGATATGAATTAATAATCACATTGAAAATCCTATAACCTTCATATGAAGAATTTGTTGAAATATTAAATATAACTTCTGGAGATATTGATCCAACATCTGAGTGTTGAGTAATTGGTGGAAGAAGCAGTTCAGTAGCAGCAGTGTGAATGGAAATCGGAAGTGGCCTTAAAATCATAGTTCAAAGGAAAAGGCAAGCATATAGATAGTAGCAAGAGTGTTCATTCAGATAATCAGAAGCATAGGAGAGGTATAAGTGTTGCAGGGATGCTTGAGTTCAGGTTTCTTATCAATTTCATTTTGGTCAATGGTGGTGTTCCATTTTGAGAAGAGTAACAGTAAAAAAAATTGTCATTTCAGTGCAAATATAATAAAAAACACTTCAAGTTTAAAATATGATAAAAAATATAAAAGAGAATCTTTATATTCTTAAGAGGTTTGTACTCGACTTGTACCATCTTGGAGTTTCTGCACTAAATGTTCAAAATGTACCCTAATTTAGGACAACATTTTGTTTGATATTTCTCTTAAAACTCTTATAGGTTTCATTAGTGAGACGTTTCATCTAAAGGAGTATCATTTCATAAAATAAGCCCTTGTTTATAATTTATTGTAGATGTTCCCTATCATGGGGGATCGCTTTTGTACCTTTTCCTTTGTTGGGTTTTGCTTTATGAAGCCAAAAGCACTAACATGGAGATTCCTTGTTACTTGGAAGTTACTTCTATCATCCAAATTTGAGGCCATACCCTTGGATGTAACTTCTATCATCTTCAATACCTTTATGTGTATGTCCAATAGAATCTTTATTGAGGCTCACTAATTCATTAGTTTTTGTTGATTCAATGTTTTTGCAATGTCATATCTCTAATACATGCTGGTTCAACACTAGGCTGAATGGATGGGAAATCCATTGATGTTTCTAAAATCTCAAACATATCACTTGATTTCACATCCAATACCTCGCTTTATACTTTAACACTATTAAGTGCAAATTCTTCCATTGGTCTTGCAGCTTCTATTATACCTTTAGATATAGGACCCACTATATTTGAATAAGAAGGCCCACCTGCACTGGCATTTTCAGTCATATGACTTGAATCACCCATAGATTTTGAATTCTCGGTGCATGTATCCATACTTGAGATATCACCCACAGGTTTTGAAGCTCCAATTGCCAGCAAAGATGTAGCAATTTCATTAACTGCTCTCTTTTGTAACGTAAGCTTTGCTAGAGATATTTTATTATCTTGTAAGGAATCAGTACGAAAACTGGATTGATACTCATCAAAATCATGATCCCCACAAGAAAATTGTGAAATCTTTCCAAAAGGATTCCTAGCCAACTCAGCAGTAACCCCCAGGTAAGCATTTGTATCTTCAACTTTGTCCAATACATATGCCGCCTTCTTAGCACTGTAGGTTATGGTTTCTTGCGGAGCTAAACTTGAACTTATCATTGATGTAGGTGACATGTGACTGGAAAAATATTTCTTAGCCTCGAAATCATTAATGCCATATTCATTAAGGGATACTTCCAGGGTGCCCTCCCCATTAAATAGAGGGCCCACTGAATTCAAGTATAAAGGCTCACCCTGACTGGAAAATTCAGTTGTGGTCCTTGAATTTGTAATCGATAAAGACATGCCCATGCATGTATCCTTACCTGAGATCTCACTCATAGGTTCTGAAGTGCCATTTTTCTGCAAGGATGGAATTGCCATGTGATTTGCTTTCTGTACTGATGTCTGTTTTTCTATGAATATTTTGCATGTCTTTAATGAATCACTAATTAAACTAGATGGAAATACTACATAACCATGCTTTGGAAATGGTGACGGTACAATCTTTCCTAAATATTTCTGAATAGCTCAGTAGTATCCCCTAAGGAGACATTCATGTCATCAACTTTAGCTACCATAGATGAAGACTTATGTGCACTGCAACTTAGGGTTTTGTGTCTTCTGTGGGGATAAAATTGAAGTAGCCATTGATGTAGGTGATGAAATGTGATTGGACAAAGATTTATATGCCTTCCCATTACAATGACCAAGTTCAATAAGTGATATCTCTAAGAAACCCTCCCCTTTAGATTCGAAATGTGCCTTAAGGCTTGGATGCAGGGTAGCAGTTGATGGCGCATGTTGCTGCAGGTGCTGTTTTTTATTTCTCTGCTCGGATTTAGTTATCTTTCTCATATTTTCCTTTGTTACATCACCTATGAACTTCACACACTCACTATTCTTCTTTTCCTAAAAATAGTTATTTTGTTCTAGGACAATGGTAGAAACAGAAGTCAAAATAATCTTTTCATCGGGAACAATTGTTTCTGAGGTAGAAATGTTCATTGGAAAATTCTTAACTGCAACATCAAACTTCTTTGTAGCTAACAGTTCAGTCACAGTAGTGAATTATGAACCAAATATGTCTCCACTGAGAGCCACTAAAACAACTAAAGGAGTTGAACCATAAATTCTCTCAGTAGCAGATGATGTTGAACAAGAATATTTCATTTGCAGAGCCTCCACTAAAATGAGGCTAGTTTCTTCAGCCCGAGTGAAAGGTTTTGATAGATCCAATGTTCCACCATACTATGCCATAGTTGGAAAATTTTGACCTGAAGATGTATGCACAGGATCAAACCTCACATAAGTAGCATTTGATGATGATACACCTGCTACTAAAATTGACGTATTTGGTTGCTGATGTAAATTAATTGAGTGGCCATATGATCCTGCTGGTATTGCTGAGTTGGAATTCATTTTGTGAGGACTACTGAAAGCCACAGGCAGATCAGATTGTGGAGGTTTATAATTTGAAGATATTCCTGACAAAGTATTAGTGTCAAAACTTAGTTTAACAGTCCCAATATCTATGTGGGAATCCAACTTTGTGCCCTTTGGACCAAATTTCAACTTTTCGTGAGTCTCTGGAAGCTAGCAGTTGTTGCAACACTAGAAAGGTAGTCCAACAGATGGTTAATGTACAAGTAAGTACACTTGAGTTCATGTACGTTGAATTCATGATATTATCCTAGGTTCAAACACTGACCCATCACTAAGGATTAAAAATTGTTTAATAAGTCCCCCCACTAATAAGGTACCTGAAAAACAATTGATATTGGATATTAAATGCTACGAATAGGAGGATTATGAGAAAAAATATCCCAAAATAGATTGCTAGTAAAATTTTAAAAATTGCTATTCCTTTAAGGCATGGATGACTCCCTGAACAATGCGTTATGGGAAAACAGAGGCTGCCAGATAAGAGGCAACAATTAGAATATTGTCGAATAACCTGGAAGCATTGAAATAGTAGCTTAGACCTAGAGGAAACTACAAGGGTTGGATTCATTAAGAAAAGTATGAGCAGAGGCCGTTGGACAAGAGACAAGAATTAGGAGCTTATAGAATAACCTGGTAGCATTGAAGCAGTTACTAAGGTTGAGGGTAAACTATGGAGGTTGGGTACAAATTCATCAAAAAAATGAGCTACTTACCACAAATCCTAGCATTACCTGTAAATGATCTCTGAGGAGTGTGGACATAAACTTCTACTATCGACTGAATTATGATCCATAGTGATCTAATACAAATTCCTCCAAATGATAGACCTAAAGAGTAAAATATCTTGGGGAAAAAATAGATATCATACAAGAATACTTTAAATTTCTTGGTTAGAAATATTGAAAAATGCCAAGTAGGAAAACTTGGTTGGGTAAATCCAGGAGAGCTATTGACATGAAAAATTGTATCAAGAGACGCTAACCAACATCCCATTGGCACACCCACAATCGCTAAAGAAGCATTCCAACTGTCACCAAACTTTTGTCACAAAATAAGCATGTACTTTTAAATAAAAGGATAAGATGTGAGTTTGTCAAACAACTAGAATTCATCAATAGTTGTGTAATAACTAAAGTGTCATTCCAACAGCTAGCTGATTAGCTGTCAATTCAGCCTATGCTAGGTGGTGGAGAGTAGGAGTGTTATCCTCAATTCAATTTTCTCACAACATTTTACTAATTATAAATATTGGTATATTGATTTTGTTGAGGACAAATCCAACTCTAATTCTATATTCGAGTGGTGGAGAAAATGCAGAGTTGAGAAGTGGGAAAGTTCAGATGAGAGGTAAGGGGTTTCTATTTATGACGAAGTCCCTGGTTCACAGAAAAAATTATTTTCAGTTAGTTGGATAATGAATCATAGCCCACAGTTCAATATTTTCCTTCAGTAATAATCAAATTTTAATTGCTGACAAGAAGTGCAAGAAGATGATTGATAAGTGTCAAAGATCAAGGTTTGTTTCAACTGGTGGATGGTAAAAAAACGTTGGCAGTTAGCAGATTCATTATGCTTTATCTGTTCATTTTCATGAAGAGAGAAAGACACTTAAGGAGGGTGAAGAGGAGGCAATTAAGTAAAATGGTTCTTCCTCAAAGAAGAAAACACAAAACTTTGATATCTTGAAGTGCCAAGATGTTGAAACTTTGATATTTTGGAATAAGCTGCAGACATCTTGCTCATCCAAAGACTGTCTTTGTTTTGAGAGAGAAAATTTATGTAATGTGACCATTACACGAGGGTGTTTGATATAATGGTCATGATTAGGACTTAAGCATACTTTAGACATGTAATAAAGGCTTGGATAGAGGCCTTATAATAGAGTGATGTAATCATCAATTACGACTATAGTCATTTAAAGATTAGGCATTTGGGAGTTGCATAACGTAATCCTCTCCTCCTACAATGTAATTAGACAATGCATCACCAAATAAAGAAGAAATCTAATCCATCTTATTCTTTTGAGAACTCTTTTCTATAATCTTTCTTGTGTAAATCCAACAATGTTTACTGACCAAAAGAACATCATCTGCAAGGTTTCAAATGCTCTCAAAATTAAAAGCATGCTTAGAAAGGGTGCCAAAGTAGATTGAAAAGCCCTTTCAAAATCAATTGGTAAAGGCCCATATTTTACATGAAATAATTAGAAACATTTTGACCCAATTTTTATAAAACAAAAATACTCAAACCCCCAATGAATTGATAGAAAAAATGCTGATGTGGAAAAATCCTTCACAGGAAAATGAGCATTGCAAACTCTTCCATATAATTGGAACAAACGCATGATAGATACAATATGTTAGTCATAAAATGATTGCTAGCTAACTTGAAAATCTAGAACTATGTGTGTTTCTAATGTTAGCAAGGTCCAAATTTTTTATGTAAACCAATGAACAATAGCAACATCGGAGAATTGTGAAATATACAATAAAAGGTGTCCAGTCATATATATCAACAAGAAACACTAAAAGCACTTGTAAGGGATTAAGGTCCTGTAATATGTAGTTAAAACTAACTTGAATTGACTAGATATTGGACTCACCTTACACAGGTTCATATAAACCATGCCAAAATACGTTTGCTCATTCAAAAGACGTTCATGTATATTTGAAAGTAAGCAAAGAGGAAAAAAATGGCTAGTGACAATGCCAAATGGAATTATATTAGTGTAACTGGAAGAGGAATTTCTCCCTTAGCTTTTGTCAATCTTAGAAATGACACAAAATTTTTGGTCGTTTAATAACTATTGAAAACAGTTTTAACTTTTATTTTGTTTGAAATGAAAAAATGTGATCTAACAAAAACATAGACAGTGATTGTTGCACCACTACTAATGAATATTATCTTGCTAACCAGGTATATGAAAGGACACTAATTTGATTAGTTAAGTCCCATAGGTTAGTAATTGTGTTCTCAAAAAGTCATTTGAACTCCATTCAGGTCAAGAGGATGTGCCCACTTAGACAATGAATCCCTCACTACCTTGACAAACCCCCCACCTTGAGGAATTTGGTTGAACTCTCTCTTTTCAACTAGACAGAAAATATTTTTTCCTTTTGATTGGAATCCATAGCTACCATTATTGTGTGACAAAAAAGAGACAGACAAAAACACAAATACATATAATGGCACATCTACAAAGATTTAATTCAAAGTGACCCATAAGATAAATTGAATTGGGCTTGAACTAGAATTAAATTGATGTTTATATAGCCACCTGTTCGCTACCATATGTCCTTGGCCAGGGTCATTCTGCACCTTGCACAACAGCCTGAGTTGTGTAAAAGGAATATTATTAATATGTTGACAAGAACAAGCTGCTCCAGTGCATGATACTCCCTGTTATGTAAGGAATCATAGTAAGTTTCATACTTGAATCTAGTTTCAAGATGTGTTTTGGAGGGGGTTTTTATGCTCTACCCCATATTTCAATGTCCCTATTTCTATTGGAATTGTTCCTTGACTTGTAAATTTTCCACTTCATCACCTAAATAACCCTCAACCCTCTAATAATGATTATATAAAAGATGAACGGTTTGTTGCAATTTTTATGTAGACTTCTAGCCAATCTTTGATTTCCTGAGTTAGACTATACCCCATTTCAAGGATAATCCTGAACTCGAGGTGGTCCAAGCTAGGTGATATTTGAAGGTTGTGGATTTTGCATGCTCTGTATTTGTATCTATAGTTCAATGTTTAGATTGTAAAGTTAAAGATTCTAAATCATTGCGAGCTTTTCATCTAGGTTTCTATTGGTCTATGGGCTGGTCTTGTTATTTGTTTTGACACAGAGTACTACACAGTCAACGTTTTTATCAGTTTTGGTTTACTTTCCATGTGTGGTATTATAGTAGTTAATTTAAGCATTCTTACTACAATTGTAACAGGATTAGACATTGATGCAAAGGGACCTATCAGTGACATGTTGGTGAAATTATTGGATTTTGGAGTAATTATGCTAAAAAATATTCTTTTTTCAAGCAAGTAAGTACCAAATCTGCAAATGGAAGAAAGAGATTAGTGAACAGAGGAGTTGTCAAGCATTCCATATTGCAACTGTACCTTTTATTTACAGTGTACTTTCTGCTATGAACCTTTGCTGCTGGAAATCAGCGGCAATCTAACTACTATGAACCTCTACTGCTAGAAATACAGGGCGATCTAGCTACTAAAAACCTTTACTAATGGAAATCAAGGTCGATCTAGCTGATAAAAACCTATACAACTGGAAATCGGTGGCGATTTAAGGGTTAATGATAAATTTAACAGGAAGTCGAGGACAAATGGAATATTTGCAGCAAATTTCAAAGGGAGAATTCATTATTTATTCTTGCATGATGCGATAACACCCACTTTTCCTCTTGCATGATGCGACAAGAAGGTGACAACATGGTCAGCGATTGTATTTTTGGTGGATGAGTGGAAGATAGCATTGCCTCAATATTAATGAGTAGTGTTGGTTGTTTAATATCTAAATATTTTTTGAGCTATAGTGGGTTGCATATCACATCCAATATGAAGTGAATCTAAAGTGGGCAGTAAAGCATGGAGGAACCAACATTAATCTACCAGATGTGAAGTTTACAGGGATGGATTTTACATGGAAATAAAGCCAAACAAAATATTGTTGCAGAAGATTGAGAAAATACCTAAAACGTTCCTCCTGACAAAAATGCAACACAACCTCATCTGTGAGAGTCCCTTTATGAAAAATTAGTGAAATCAACCCCTAAGGAGATGCAGGTCAATCCCCATGCATTATGAGGTGAATTTTTCCAACCCATGACTGAAATTCTCTACCTGATCGAGCAATTTCTCTTCCGAGCAAATGAGCAAAAACCGTCATTTCATTGTCATTGGCGGTATAGCCAGTAAAAGTTCAAATTTTCAAAAGATATTTGTCAAATATGGGAAATTAAGTTTAAGGTATTCTTTTTTAATTTATGGGTGTGCTTAGAATGAATTATGTTTGATTGATTCAATTTACCATTTTTATAGATATCAAAATTGTTGTGTTGTTTTGATTTTTTTTTTATAAAACTAATTAATTATTTTTTTAACTATGGAAGTTATTTTAAATGGTAATTTTATTTTTGTGATTATTTATTCAATTCATGCGAATATTTATATAAGGGACAACCATAATTTTTTAGCCACTCTACTAGGGTTTCAACTCATGTGTTAGGGTTCTCTGGTTCGCATATGCTACAGACGCCATGGCCGCCACTGATGGTGGTTCCCAACCGCCCTCCTCCTATGCGCTCCATCCTAAAATCAAATATTTCATGTACCTGGTTCCCAACCGCCCTCCTCCTCACCATTCAAAAGAGAGCCTCCATATACATGAAATTTTCTAACACCATTTTCAGAAGCAAATTTGATGAGGTTGATGATGAAGAGAGGTTGTTAATCGATGAGTTGTTGCCGCAAGGTAAGGAAAATTTGTTTGAGAAGGCCACTAGGGATTAGGGATTGTATCTTCGAGGGGATTAGGGATTGTAGCTTGAGGGGGATTAGATATGATTACAACTACAGGCTGAGTTGGCCTTAGTCTTGCTGCATGCAATAGATGAAGCATATCTATATGCTTTAAATGATGAAGAGAAACCTAGTATGTAATCCATAGCCTATAGTTGTAATCATATCTATTTGGCCTAATATGTTATAGCCTATTTTTGTAGTAGATTTTAATGGTGTTGACATAAGCAACTTCAGCTATAAATTGCATACAAGGAAAATATGCTCCTTGGATTGATCTATACTTTGTGTTTTGTTCTACATTTATGACTATCCATAATTCAACATGGTAATTGCAGAACTGATAGCTATGTTTTTTTTCTTTAGATAGAAACAGTTATATTATATAAAGAAGGTGGTATAATCACAAAAACAAGGTTCATCTTACAAAAATACCTTATGGAAGCGACAAAGAAGGTCCAAAATTCCCTTACAAGAGTAGCAAACTGACACAGTAAATAGATAAAGATAACATAAGTTCAGGATACCAGAACACTAATGGAGTCCATTGAAATATTTTAGAAATAACAATAAACTAACAGGAAGACATACAAATTATACTTCAGAAAAGAGCATACTAGAAAACAACCATCAGGAGAAAAAATAGTGCAAAATCCACAAGCTATGCGAAATCCCCATAGGGATATGACGACAAACCTGATTTTCTTGCGCATTCCAATTTGACCACCCTCAGCTCGAGATTATCAACCTCACCTCCAAATTTTCCAAAAAACTTGATAATTGCATATTCATACTTGAATTCCGTTCTCATGACTTCCAGGTCTCCTTCCACATTTCCTAGCCTTTTGCCTCCTTCAGAATTGATTACTTCCACCGTGCCTTTGAGATTCTCCACTTCCTCTATAACATCGTAATCAACCAGAGCTGGCATGGATGATCTCAATGATTCGGAGGAAGCCATAACTGCTACCACACTTCTAACCTCCTTCAGCACCACCACTCTCAGCTTCTTCCCACAACTTTCTCTGAAAACAACCTTAATTCGCTTGCAAACCAAAGTTCCTCTTTCCTTCATCTTCCTGGAATTGATATCTCTGCTCCTCATGCACAAAAGCACCAAACCATTAGGGATCATCATACTGACCATAAATTCACACATCACCTTTCCCAATTCACAGCAGATCGACTAGACTTCTTACCTCATGTTTGCATGCACGATTCACTTCCTTGTACATGAATTTAAATGCTCCATGTGCTGCCATGATCTCCCATGCATTGGCACATGAACACCACATGTCCAAACCTGCTTTGAGCTCCCAAATGATGATGCTTGTCTTCCTCACATGTCATTCTCATGTCCACGTCACTTTACTTCATTCCTAGTCCTATGGTAGGGGGAAAAACTCATGGGACCTATTGATCTAGAGGGAGCTGGGGCTTAGCATGGAGCCTTAGTTTGCTGCTAAGTCTGCCTCCTTGTTGTTTATTCTAAGCACATGAAAAAAATTGACTTTGTTGAAAGAGCGCACTAAGGACTGAATCTTCGTTAATAGTTGTCTGAGGTGCATATGATTTGGCAGAGTGCCTTCGACAATTGCTTGGATAACTATCCTCGAATCTCCCAGCACTGTGAGTCTTGTAATTCCCTTGTTCTTGGAAATCACAAGTCCTTACCAAAGGGCTAAGGATTTGGCTTTTCTATTTGTTTCCATGCCGAGTCCTCAAGAGAAGGTAGTTTCAATTATGTTGTCTGGGGTGAAGGAAACCCCACCCCCTTGCCACACCGATATTTCCCTTAGAGGAACCATCCATAAATAAAGTATGAGAGTTTAGAATTCTCATCCAACCTTCCAGAACCTTATCATCTAGTCTTATTTCCCAAGACTTCCTCTTCTTTCTCTTTTAAATAGTAATTGTGATCTTCGATGAGAGACTAACAAGACAATCGGATTCTTTTTTGTCTGTGGGGTGGGAACCACTGCAGAGGTGGGACATACAGTCACCCAACAAAGAATCTATTTTGGCAACCACCCTGCTGGCTACCAACTCAGCCCCTCTAAAAATTCAAGAATTCCTTTCTAGCCAAATTTTCTAGAGGATGATGTTTGGAAGTGCCATCCAGCAGCTTTCAGTTCTTTCACATTTGAGAGAGGAGAAGGGAGAAAAATTGCTCCAAGTATTTAATAGAGAATGGATATTCTTAGGGGGAAATGGAGCATTATCAAGGAGAGCCAGCTTCCAAATTTATTTGTCGAACTGACATGAGATTAGAATATTCTCAGTAGTCTCTTCACTACTGAAACAAAAGGGGAATCTCATGGGGCCTTCCCATCCCTTTTTCCTTAGATTGTCCTGGGATTTAACCAGGATGATCCTGAGGTGTTGATCCTGCTTTTGATTTTGTCAATGATCTGGAGACACGAGGAGTATTTAGGATAAGCTTTGAAAATGGGGACTCCAAGATATTTGAAGGAATCCCAGTGAGTTTTACCTTCGATGCCCATAATTCTGCTTATGTCCACCATCTATCCAGGATTGTAGTTCCAACCAAGAATCTAGATTTTCCTGAAGTTGATCAGGCTATTGGAGGCCTCTTGGTAGAGATATAATTATTTTTGGAAAAGTATAGCTGAATTTACACTCACCCCACCCAGCAGAATAGTATCATCAGCAAATTGAGCTTGATTAATGTCTTTAACGCCTCTGGAAATGTGGAGTCCAATGAGCTCATTATTGAACTGGCTTTGATTCAGGAAAAATATGAGGACCAAGGACTGAATGGCATAGAGAAGAGGAGAGAGAGAACATCCCTGATGGAGACCCCTGGAGGCTTGAAAGAAACTAGCAGCTCGCCCATTAACCAGAGGGGAAATACAAGGAGATTTAATACAGGCTTGGATCCAGTGAACGAAGATGGGATAAAAAATGAACCTTTGAATAGCCTGAAAGAGAAATTCATATCTAACTCTATCAAAGGCATTAGCTAAATCTAGTTTGATGATCATACCTTTTTCCCAGAGATGAGTGTTGGAGTGGATAGCTTCTTGAACCAAGATGATGTTATCAGAAATATGCCTACTGTTTACAAAGCCACCTTGATTTTTCAGAATGATACTTGGGAGGACCTCTTTGATTTGGTTAGAAATTACTTTAGTGATTATTTTGCACTCGATGTTGCATAATGAAATTGGTCTGAATCTATCAAAGGAGGAGGCTCCTTTTTCCTTGGGGATAAGGGAAAGAAATTTTGAATTGGTGCTCCCCCTAAGGTTATTGCAGAATTGAGATTTAGTAACCATTCTACAGAGGTCATGCTTTATAGTCTTCTAGCAAGCTTTGAGAAATCTGACCGAGAACCCATCCGGACCGGCGCCTACTTGCCAGAGCCTCTTTTATTTCTTTTTTCGAGACCAGAGCACCTAATTTCCTATTAGTGGAACAACTGATCAAATTGCGTATAGACTTCAGGATGGGGGAGGGAGGAACGATAGGAGTTCCATATGCATTTACCTTCTGGAAGTGATCATGGGAAGCCTTTTTGATCTCTTCGAACTCTTGGATGACTTGACCATGATTTTGGATTTCTTTAATGACCTTAAAAAATTTCCTGCCTTCAGCCTGCTTATGAAAGAAGGTTGGATTTTTGTCTCTGGATTTTAACCAAAGACATATAGATTTTTGTCTCAAATATTCTTCTTCAATCCTACAGGCTTCATGGAGGTTCCTATGAAGAGTTGTTTCTTTTTTAAGGAAGGAGAGATTAACAAGCTGAGATTCTTGCTCCCTTTGGTGCTTTTCCAAAGAGTGTTGCACTTCGATCCTTTGATCTGCATGAGATTTCTAAGTATTTTCCCAGGCTTTGAGAGACTTTTTAAGATGTCTTAGTTTCTCTTCCCATACATAAAATGGGGATCCAGAGACCAGAGATTCCCAAATTGAATTTACAAGTTCATGGAATTTATAGGTTTTTCTCTTTAGCTAGATCAAGAAGAATTGGTATGTGATCAGAGACCCCAAAAGAAAATATAGAGGAATCAGATCTGAAGCCAAGCATTGAAAAGGTTTGCTAGACTAGGAACCTATCAAACCTTGCCACAATATGACTAGGTCCCATTCTCCTATTGGTCCAAGTGAACTGTCTATGGGCTATCTTGATGTCTTCCAGGTCCCAATCCCTGATATTATCCTCCACATTTTCCCTTAAAGGATCTCTGACAACATATCCACCTCTTTTTTCTTTGGAATTGAGCGTGATATTGAGATCCCCTGCAAGAATAAGATTTACTGGGCGCTGGTTGGACAGGACATCCTGGATGCTTAGCCAACAATCCTTCTTTTCTAAAAGCACAGTATGGACATAGACATTTAGGATACTAACCTGCATTCCAGACTCCTTGTGATGCAAAATGGAGAGTATCTAGTGGGTGTGAGAAGTGGATTGGATTAACACAAAAGATTCTTTTTTCCCAAAGGGTTCCTATACCACCATATGCACCCCGAGAACTCCTTGCTACACCTTCCTTATTCTGCCAGTACTTCTGGATTGTAAGGAGGAAGTCCTCTTTATCTAGTTTTGTCTCCTGGATCAGAAGAATGTCAATATTGGAAATTCAAGTTAGATCTCTCATTCCTTCAGTATTTTTCTTGCTTCCTAACCCTCTATAGTTCTAGGAGACAATCTTCATTATTTACCTTTAGAAGATTTGGCATGCTCTATTGGCATTGTAATTAAATTTTATTATTTCTCTATTCATTTCCTCTCTACATTATGTTGGATCATTTTCCTCAAAAAAGGCAAAATCTCTTCATCAATTATCTCCCCATTAATTGGGTTTGCCATCCCTGGAAAGGTAGCTTGTCTCAAGCTTCAACTTCAATGGAAATATGAGGTCAGGGGAAGCACATGTGGAGAGGTACAGGTTGTAGTTCACATCCTATAGTCAAGTTGGAAGAAATGGAATCAGAGGCCACCTACCATCAATAAATTCCAACCAATGTTCAACAATAATTTTCTCAAGTTGAAGACTAGGGTAAGACTGAGCAGGATTATATCAAGGTGAAGGAGATTGAGATAGAGATGGGATCCTGGGTCCTGAATGTGGATACCTATTACTATAGGGACACTAAATACTTAAAGACAATGGTCTGTGTCCAACAAACCCTTAGTCATGCATGTTCATTGTTAAGTCTACCATATGATGTCTAAAAGTGAAGTAGGTAAAAGCCAATCTAACCATGCTATATGCTACTAAGATGGTCCAAGTGAAGCTAAACAAGTGAAACCAAATGTCCAAGTACAATTTTCCACACGATCTTTCTTTGTTATCTATGTAATCCACATTCAAAGGAAATATGACCTTAATTTGAAAACACAAATATTACATTCATTAAATCATACCAATTTTTAATTTATGTAAAATATAACATTTTTTCAAATGGAAGATTGTATTTTGTTTGTGTTTTGTGTCCTAAAAAGGTGATAATTATTATTGGGTGAAGATAAATGGCATTGACTGTAACGTGAAGTTGTGTTATTTTTATTCCCATGGAATCTAGTATTCTATGGAAGTTGTGTTGTTTTTATTCCTTTAGCGTCAGATGGTGTTATGTTTATGCGACTTCAAACTATGTTCAACAATCAATATTATTGCTAATGATTATTCTATAAACGATATTGAAACTTGGTGTAATGTATGTAGTGCCATAACATCTTGTCCATCATATTGTACGCTTTGTTTTGTTCTTGTCTTTCCTTGTGTCATTTGTTATCCATATCAAACAAACATGAATAAGAAGACCCATCACCTTCATAACCATGTTGATTGCATGTTGCATGATAGGAATTGAATACTCCTTGACAATGCATGACTTATATATGTCATTGTAACAAAATATGTCATAGGTACATGTACCATATGTCTATTGTGTGTGGCGTGTGTTGCACAATGTGCTACGTGTGGCACTTATGGTGCAACTATGCATTATGTGGTATGTGTGGTGCAAGGGGAACAAAGTGTGTCTATGTGGTGTTTATTACACAATTTGTGTTGTGTGTTGGGTATTCTAAAGGGTTGAACTGATCAGTTATTAATTATATTGATTCATCTAACTCTAATGCTTATGGATTTATCATGTTACTTAGTTATGTTGAGTACCATGTTGAAATCGTCAGATGACATGGGCCACCAAACTATACAAATTAACATTATGTGGAAAATCGATGGGATTCTGAGTAAAGAGTGCTCCTAGGGGGGTGGGTGAGACTCCTATAATGGTTTTTGTGTTCATGCCTAAGATCATTGATAATGATCCAGTGTCTTCCTCCTTGATCTATATATTGTTGACCTAAAATCTTAACTTGGGATCATTAAGGAGGAAACTATGATGAATAAATTGATAAATAAAAATGACAAGGTCATTGATAGAGAAATAGTAACATTAAATGAATGATATGTTTAAACCTATAATCCATTCAAAGCATCAGGTATAGGGAAAAGACATCCTAGGATTAGACAAATTGTTCTATCAATGGTTGACATTCAAAAAGAAAAGCAAAAGGAATTTCAAGTATCTAAAGTGGAAATGTTAGTTAGCTTAGGAAACATATCTAGACACAACTTTAGTGGTAACTTGGGATGGGAGACTACTTAATTGATTTATTGTGAACTTAAGAACCCTCTTGATATGGACATTTGGTTTCCACAGTAAAAGTGGGATTCTTCATATGGTCACAAACTATTTGAATCAATGCATAAATGATAAAAGTATCGAGCTTGTTTCCACTAAATTTGTTTTAAAAAAATGATGAGAATGAACATAGTTGGGCATTCCAAACATTATTAAGGATTGGGATTATACCTACACTCCAACCCCAAGAAAGTGTTAAATAGGTAAATATCACATAGTAGGTTTTTCTTGTTAGGTGTTGAAACATGATGGATATCAACAAAGTCTTGTACATCTTGGATTTCATTTAGGTAACTTACATGTGTGTAGTGAACCACCCATGAGAATTCTGAAACTACAGTTAGTGAATAATAACAAAAATGAAAAAACCATGACCAATGAGTGTGATGTATGAAAGGCATCGATTGCCTCAATAGAGAGGTCAATGACAAAAAGCCCCAAGTCTTTGGTTAGCCATGTACACATATCATCAGGATCTCACTACGACACACTATACAAGCCATAGAATAACATGGATTGTGATAATCACCTACACCTTCAAACAAGGATCATTGATCCATGCCGTTAATGATCCTACCGTAGGGTCAATTATAGTAAACTAGTTATGCCTTCTCTTTCCTCTAAATGACAAGGTTCAAGGAGCTTCTCATGACCACTCCAAGTGAATCAACTTCATCAACATAGTCAAAACACTTCACTTGATCATTCAATTAGTAGGAGTTATGGGTGGTGTGTACAAAGGGTATGGACATATTAAACATGGTCAGATGGCATGCACTTACTAGTAATTCCATATTGAAGACCAATAATTGCAATGGTTTATCCCCATTATGATGTAATTTGAGAATATTTCACAGTCATATCGAACTAAGGAGAAAAAATCGTTGGTTGAATTAGTGTTGTGTGCATGTGGTCCATAACTTCTAAGGGAATCAAAGACTTGTTACTGCCTCCAACTTTCATGGCCTACATGTTCATTGTCCCTCTAAGAACTTGGCTGCAAAGGGGAACCTCCACATAACTAGTTAGCAGGTTGAGGTCTTAATTGTTATTATAATTAATTGGACAAATTGAATCTAGGATGGAAGATGTCAAACCCTTATTTTTTCCTTTTAGAACATATGTCTTGGACAAAAATATATTCCTCGGTGTGACTCCTCACTATAATAAAAAATTGTCTCATACTCTCCTGCCTTAACCTTACAAACCCGACTGTCAAATTTTGTGACATGGAGTCACAATCTCATTGGAAAGATTAACCTTGAATCATTGAAACAACATAGTTTTTTTAAATGCACTAGTAATTATTTTATAGAATTTTCCAATTAAACGGACAATGTAAATAAAGCACATATAATGATATATTTAATAATACTGATATATTTCCCCCCTTTTCAATGGAATCTGCTTTCCCATTTTTCAATGAGATTTCCTTCTTTATCAACATTTAGACTGAATCACATCTTAAATGTTTATTTAAAGGAGATTTTCCACATGGAAATCACATCTTCAGTTGTTAGTCAATAAAACAATGTCTTTGTATTCATCTTCTCTCCTAGTTCATCATGTCCTACAACAATGTTTCAAGGGAATATTCACTTGGATCAACCATATACTTAGAAATGAAAATAAATACCTATGAATTAAGTTTCAATAAGAATTAAATGGGGGAAATGGGGGAAAATTTAAGCTTGGGTACATGCTGATTTTTTATAACAGAATTTTTGTGTCACAAGTTGCAATGGCAGTTCTGTCTTTCATGAATTATTCCAATTGAATGAAAGAATCAAAGGGGTGAGGCAATTCAGAAGTATTTCTAGCTATTAGGAAGCCATTTTCTCAACATGTCTTTGGATATCCACACTACCTCTATGAAATTCCATAGGTAGGATCCCAAAGCTGAAACAAACCTCACTAATTTCACAAATCTTTTACATATATAATTTTGAAAAAGAAGTGTTATAATTCACTCAAAAACTAAAACACAAATGAAAAAATGTCACTGCTATATTATTCAACAATAAGTTGGATATCAAAGAATGATACATACAAGGAATTTGGTATGCTTTGGAGGCATTCAATATCATCTCAACTGGAAGGTTTAGTTAGCTGAGGAAACATCTCCAGACACAACTTTGGTGGTAACTCAGGATGGGATACTACTTAACTGATGGTTAATGGCACATGACTTAGTTGTTGGGATAAACGTTAGGGAGATAATTCCAAGGAGGTGCATGTCACGATTGATAGTGAACTGAACTAGCCATCGTAGCTCATAATTAACTCAAATTCAGTGATCAAATTTGAAGGGTGGGTCTTAATTTCAATTGGAAGGGAATTTATTTTCTGATCCCTTCGGAGATTAAGGGAAATATAAATAATTGTACTTCAATTGAAAAGTATGAATTAACTAAACCCTTTCACCAAAAAATGGGAAAAACAAATATTGTTCTTTCAATTTTTTACAATTTTAAGCAATTGAGCACACCTTAATATCTACATGAAAAAATGATATATTTTCAATGAAACTTATTTTGAACACATAAATTTGTCATGTGTATCATTAATTTTATGGTTTAGTAGCATAACAACTATTATATTGTATTTTTTCAAGTTTGAGCACATTTCATTATACAAAAAAACCTACTTATACACCTGATTATTGGGGAATCCACGTGCAATCCAAGCTTGAGAGATGTAAGAATGGTAAGGATTGGGCACCTAAGAAAAAATAATACACAAATAATAAAAATTTTAAAAAAAATCATACATACCAAACAAGTTAGCAACATAACCGGGGTTGGGGCATCAAATTTTTTTGTTCAACACTTGTGGTGAAAGCATACTTGTATGGGATGGGTTGGAAATGGAATCAATCCCAAGTCAATTGAATCCTTGCAACTCACTGCATGTCTGAGTCTCAACACTCTGCCTTTTAAATTGAACCAAAATACAAAAATAAGTTTATTAATGGCTAGATTTGAGAAATTTCTAGGTGTGAGTAATTAAGGGCTGGGGGCTCTAAAATTTGTTGTGTTTTATACCAATCCACGATTTAATGAATCCATAGTCATGGGTATAAATTTAAGTTATTTAATGAAAACAATTAATGTGTATAACCTCTATGTTGAAACCATTTCCCATGCTAATGCAGGCCACTACCCTCTTTATTGTCTTACCAAAAGGGATGATAATGACGAATAATACCTAGAATTATGGACTTCACCTTCAAAGAATTCCTTGCAATCA
Source organism: Pseudotsuga menziesii (assembly GCA_001517045.1). Taxonomy (NCBI): domain Eukaryota; kingdom Viridiplantae; phylum Streptophyta; class Pinopsida; order Pinales; family Pinaceae; genus Pseudotsuga; species Pseudotsuga menziesii. The sequence continues at coordinate 333,622 of LPNX010775664.1, forward strand.
CATTGGTAAGGAGTGATAAGAATATCAAAATAATACAACATATCAAATCTCAGTTGATAGTGTTAATTAAATACTCGTATGGTAACTTTAATATAAGACTTACTTATAGTTGTTTGTTACTTTTTGCATCTTGACACATTTTACATTTTATGATTGTCTTTGCACCTTGACCCAGTTCATATTATAAGGTGAGGATGTGATTGCATAAAAATCATTAGTTATGACTATGAGATGAGGATTTAAAGATAAGAGGATGTCAAGACAAGTAATTTTTATATGTATTTTGGTAGCGTTGAGGACAAATGTTTGGAAGGATGGAGGGAGATTACATCACGATCATGCCACCCATCAAATTGAATACTATTCTTGAGCCAACAATTATTTTTTTATTTTATTTTATTAATCACCATTGTTTCTCCATATCGTGTGGCTAATGACACCTCTCTCTAGCAATGCATAAATCAACTTCTGCACAATTTCTGATCCTAGCTACATGCCATTATTTGTATTTGCATGACATGGAGTGTTATTTATAGTTATCATGAGTCCATGATATTCATGCAATAAATGAAGTCATGTAGAGGAGGACTTATCAAACCATCCTTTTGAATTTCATTTTGATGAAAAAAGAGTGGACATTGGTAGCAAGGTTCACATAAGTAGTAGGCACAAAGTTTTGAGCTCGCTTCAGGCCTAGTAGTAGACTCGTACTTGTTCTTTTTTATTATAGTCATAGTTGTTGACACATTGCCACACTTTAGATTGCAGCCCCAAGTGACTTGAGAGTCAGAGTCACGTCTCTATGGCTAGAGCCTCATAGTCATCAATGATTACTGGTCATCTTGCACAACTAAGCAGTAAGTGCATGACATGAGTGAGTAAGTGATTATATTTTATCATATTTCCAATATTTTGAATGATGAGTTGAAATTTATAACATAGGAATTTCAATATCTTGAGAAATTTATATGGATGGGTAATTTCAAATGTTTCCCTTCTTTTGAAATGTCAATATAAAGTATGCCCTTCTTAATTAGAAGGGTAAAATTCAAATTTTAAATTTTTTGAAAGGAAATTTTAATTTTACATTTCTAAGAAAGGCCAGAACCCTTTGGAAGGGATGGAAAAGGTTCAATTTTGAAAGGGTTGTGTCACATAATGAAAAATCTAGGAGACTAACTGGAGCACTCCCTAATGAAAGAAAGAAAATAGAAAATGAAAAATGTTTAGTCTTCTTTAAAAATAATCATATAAAAGGAAAATATATAAAATAAACAAAAATAAATAAAATATAAAAAATTTAACAAAATGAAAATGGAAAAACAAAAAATAAAAAAACCTTTTTTGCCTGTCCTACTGCCTTGATCCTTCCAGGAGGGGCCTGATGCAATGATGATCAACCAGTCTCTAAAGAAAGGAGGAAGATACTAATGGATGAAAGATTATTATTTTTTAGTTGTGGAGATTCTCAGGTCAGATCGTAGGTGTAGCATTTGAAGAATGCTCAGATTAGAACTGCGATCCAATATCACAGCTTGAGGAGAACACCAAATCATTGATGACCGAGGAATGGCATTTCAAAATCTAACTGAGAAAGAGAATAATTCATATCAGCACTTGCAAATCGTTGGTAGCTCTAGACATTGAATCAATCTATGGAATTTATCCAGATTACGGTTGAAGTTACACATAATCACCTTGATAGTGCGATGTAGCTAGAGTTCTTTTGATTAGGGATTCATTTGAAGGTCGTTGTTCCAGAATAGAGCGTGCATTTATAAACCTGGGTATTTTCATACAAAAGATTCAGGAATCTGAGGTTGTGCCATCAAATTCCTTCCAAATGATAAATTCTGGTAATGCTCGATGAATTCCTGTAATAATTAATGGTTTCCTATAAGTTAGATTAATTCTCTGAATTTGTAGTTTTTTATCAATTAGTTGTTTGAGGATGCAAGTGTGCTCCAGATTTGGGGTTTTACTAAGTTGTAATCCAAGTTTACCCTTAATCCTCTTACAGGTAATATTTAAACACGTAGACATTTTCCTGCCATTGATGAGGGGTAGCAACCCGAAGTAGTGTGAACTAAAAACACTCTATTTAAAAGGATAATTGTACTAGGTAGCTATTATATCTATCCAATTTTATCCCTTGATCCTCTTACAGGTAGTATCCAAACACATAGACGTTGGCTAGCCATTAATGAGTGGTAGCATCCTAAAACAATGTGGATTAGAGGTCCAATCTATTTCAGTAGGGAACTACATCAGGTGGTTGCTACTCCGATGAGGAGCCTATATCATAGTTGTCACTTCAAAGGTATCTTTGTTTTATTAAACATTATGAAATCATATCCCTTATTCCTGATCCTCAACCAATATTACCTCCAAACCTCTAAACCTATGCATAGAAAGTTAATTACTAAGACAATTTAGGGCCCCATTCTCGGTGCATTAGCCCTAAAAGATTAATTTCATGCATAATAGTAAATACCCTAGATTTAGTTTGTGTAACATGGTTAAGGAACCAAGACCCATACTATATGCTAAAAACATTGTAATGGCACCCATATCCTGCTTGAAAGTGAAAGATTCCATTTACAGGACATGTGAGGTGATATAGAACCATGTGCATGTCCACTAGACATAGAGATGAATATTTTAGGGCCTACATCCTCGTTGTTTATTCCTAAACCTTACAAAAGTCCCTAAGAACCATCCATGTCATTTAAAATATTCTAAAAACAATAATATAATCCATGTAGGTGAATTATTCACTCTACATGGGTTGTGTTGTGGTTTTTTATTATGTGCATGTTCCATGAATGATAAAATCCTATTTTAGGCCCCAATACATTAATGTTTTCCTTTTTGAACCATGTGCATGACACTAAAAACCATCCTTGATGTACACAACCATTTAGTGGCACCCGTATGAAACCTCTAGGTCAAATATTCTCTTTACAAGTCCTATGGTAGTTTTGAGGTGTGTGCATGGTCCATGAGCCATAAATCCTCTTTTAGGACAAATTCCTCCTTATACAATGGTAGGGCCTCAATAACAATCCTTAGTGCAATGGCACCTATCTAATACATGTAGGCCAAATATTCCCTTTATAGTGCCTATATGGTCATTTCAAATAATGTGCATGGTCCATGAGCACTAAAAACCTCTTTTAGAAAAGCCCGGTCCATAAAATTTATATATGACTCATTGGCCTTCTATGGGGACTTGGGTCACCGAACGAACAAGCTCTCCCATGTGAATATTTGGCATGGGATCAATATATGGTTCTTAGGTAATCCTTGTTGGCATGCATGATGTCTATTGCTTATGAGTCAACATTGCCATTTTTTACTCCCCTTATTTCCCCTATGTACTCGTATCATTTGTGCTACCCTACGAGGATTCACCAAACTCAAGTTCCTTGTGCTTTTGTTTGATGATGTCTCTTCTATTACAATTTTAAGCCCATGCTAGTTTCAATATTTTTCCATTGTATGCCACATGGTTTATAGGTGTTCCTCTCCTTAGTTGGTCTCAACATAAAATTTTAGTTCCATTTTCTATTGTTATTTTGATTGGAATTCACTTGTAATAGAAAAATTGAGGAGTCAAGGGGAAACATCAAGTAGTACATGGAATTATTGAGTGTTGGAAAAGGGGACATGATCTTCACAACAAATGTGTGTGGAATGGCTAGTATCTGAATGGAGGCACATGGTCAATTACCAGTGTTGATTTTTCCTAAGCAGCATCGAGAGCTATTCTCTTAGGAGAATGGGGACATCTAGTCAAGGACTAGGATCTAGAACTAGTCCAGCACTAGGGGACTCAACCTTGATTTGATTATCCATTTTGTTGAATGGAGACATTTGGTCAGGGACCAGGATGTGGAACCAGTCCAGTACTGGGGGACTCAACCTAGAGTTGTGTGACCATTCTATTGAATGAAGACATCTGGTTAGGGACCAAGATGTGGAAACAGTCCAGCACTAGGGGACTCAGCCTAGAATTGAGTGGCCATTCTTTGAATGGAGGCACCTAGTCAGTTAACAGGAAGATGACTCAGTATAGCACTAGGGGACTCAGCTTAAGGCTGAGGGCCATTCTCTAGGAGAATGGAGGCACCTAGTCAGTTAACAGGAAGATGACTCAGTATAGCACTGGGGGACACAGCTTAAGGCTGAGGGCCATTCTCTGGGAGAATGGAGGGGCTTGGTTTTTTACCAAGTATTTTACCTTGGGTCAAATTATGTAACTTATGGTTGATGCACTTGGTCTATTATGAGGATATCACTATAAGCCCCAGACCAAGTCTGGGCATGTGAGACACTCTGACCCTCGATATATGGGCTTTATAATCTTCTCCAAGGCTTAGATATCCTTGGTTAAGAGTCAAGACACCTAGTACCTAATCTTGGTGTCACATAGAGTGTGAGATAAAAGCATTAGTAATTCTCTCTGTTCATGATGATGTACTTTGAGTGGGGATGAAGGACCACCTTGACCAATTGTTTTGACCATAGGGCACTTGAAGAAGGATAAAGTAAAAGTAAAAAATGCATAAGGACCCTTAGTACCACTAAGGAGTCAAAGTGAAAGTGAAAAAAGACCTTTAGTACCACTAAAGGTAAAAGTAAAAAAGATAAAAGAATAAAATAATATTATTTTGTTCTTTTAAGTTTTGGTTGACTTGCAGGTGATTCAAAGGATATTAAAGAGGATCAATCCATTTCGTTTTGTTGCACACACTTTCTCATGATCTTACAACTACTCAAGGAAGATTTTCGCTGACATTGTGGAGGACATCTTTTGTGGTTATGCCCTAGCATGGAGGATTCTATCTAGGGCACCCACTATTTTACAGTCTAATCCTAAACTAGGGTTTCACCATTGATGAACATCAGTAGAAACACTTTCTCTCTCTTCACAAGCTAAGGTTTCTTCCAAACCCTCACATCACCTTCAGAATTCTCATGGGCAACCTTCTTCCCTCACGAGCAATCTCGGTCTATTCACGGGCAAGCCAGATCTCCTCTCCAGGAACCTCCCTCTACCCTTTGTCACTCACAGCAAGCCCTAGCAGGGCTTAGGCATGCTTCCAGCACCCTCGAGAAACTACCAACACCCATGGGTAGGCTAATACCACCCTTGGGCAGCCATAGTCTGCCTGCTACAGACTTACAGTAGGCAGCAGTGAGGCTCAGGAAGGGTTCTGGGAAAGTAGCAGAGCTCAGGAAGGGAAGACAAGGTCCAGAAAGGACAAATAGAAAATTTGGATAGGATGATAGAGATTCAGGAAAGGAAGATAGACCTCCAGCTAGGAAGACAGGGCTTAAAAAGAGGGCCTGGGAAGTAGACCGAGAGTTCTGGGCAACAGCAGGCTGTTCGGGCAGGATGAAAAGATCATGGACAGGCTGATAGGGATCACATAGGGATCTCAGGAAATCTTAGTCTTAGTCTAGGTAGATCTAAGTAGGCAGAATAAATTTTGGGCAGCCATTCTGGAAGTTTCGGGTAGCTAGAAGAATTAGGGCAGAAAGCCCTAATCTGATTTTTGTATGAAATACATTTTTGTATATTTTTTATCTATGGTACAAACCCATTAGGGTTTGAGATTTATTGAGAAACTCAGTCATCTCATTTAAGAGATGAATTACAAATGCTTTTGGGGGTTTTTGTCCTTTAAAGGTTTCCCCATGAAGAACTACTGTTTTAAAACTTCAATGTGTTTGATGTTATTGATGTTTCTACAGTACTTGTCTTTTGTTATCTTACAGTCTGCAAAATTTTAATAATTCATGCTAATGCTAAAATTCAACAACCATGAATTTAACCTAGTATGGGACTAGAATCTCAACCTGGGGCTGAGGAACATTCTCTGGGAGAATGGAGGTGCTTGGGTAGTTACCAAGTATTTATCATTGAGTCATTTGATGCAGCCTGGGGATGAGGCACCTAGTCAGTTACCAGGTCATCACCATAAGCCCTAGACTGGGTCTGGGCAATTGATGCACTCCTTTCCTTGATCTATGGGCTATGAGACCTTCTCTAGGGACTAGATACCCCTAGTTGAGAAGCCTAGCACCTGATCTTGGTGGCATGAGGAGATCAAGATAAAGCATTTAGTAATTCTCCTTATTTATGAAGATTTACTTTGAGTGGACATGAATGAACCACATGTACCCTTGAGACAACTTGTTATGACCACAAAAATACTTGGAGGACCATTTAACCCTATCCTTGGTCCATGATACCATCAATAGAAGGACCAAGTGGCACAAGTCAAAACACCAAAAACACCTTTGTACCACAAAATATTAAATCCAAAGGGTCAAATATGAAAAAGAAGTTAAACCTGAATGTGAAATCCTAATTATGTGGAACTAACTTAAATGTTGATGGACTATAAATAAATGACATTTGCAATTCATATCATAGACACAACACTTCAACACTTTCCTACTCCTCTACTTGTTGTCTAAGGTTGACAGAGACAATTTTGGTGGCTGGTGTTTTTTTTCTTTCTTCAACAGTGGCAACATTTATGCTTGCTTAGTTTTCTCTTGTCACACTACAGTTACCATGGTGGTTATACATAGCAGCTATAATAATCCTCGATGGTGGTCTAGGGATACAATAGGTCTCAGTGCAAAGCCTGTTGACAGTCAACAAGCTCATGACAACACTAAAACTATTTCCTTCTTTTCGTTGGTACATTCCATGTGACCCTAACCAAACTAGGGTCTGTTGTAACACCCTCAATCCCTACTAGGGCTGATCTACTATGCACCCTAGCTCTTGTTGGGGATTCTACATCTCATGGGTGACCTGCTAAGGTCACCCTCTATGCACCTAAGTCCTGTTAGGGTTGTCCCTTATACCCCCCGAGCTCTGTTAGGGCTCCAACAGGTGCACACAATAGTCACGGTGGTTGCTAGGGCTGCTCACAGCCCACAGTAGTAGCATATCACAGGGTGGCTGCTAGGGCTGCTCATAGCCCATGAGAAGCAAGAACAATATACAATAGGTAGTGGTGGTCTAGGGAAGGAACAACAACATATAACGGGGTTACATGGAGACTAGGGCTAAAGCAACACCCTCGGTGGTGACCTAATTAAGTAGAAACACCCTCGTCGGTGTCCTAACTGAGCAGCAACACCTTGCTAGCGGTCACAGGTAGAAGCAACGGTTTGTTACAACCCTACTAGTGGTCACGAGTAGCAACAAGGATTTGCTACAACCCTCATTGATGGTCATGATTGGAAGAAACAACAATTAGTAGGTCAGCTACAACAACATCAACAGACCTAGTGGTCACAAGTAGCAACAACAGTTTGTTACAACCCTTCTAATGGTCATGTGTAGCAGAAACAATCTGCTACGACCCCCATTCATGGTCATGATTGGTAGCAGCAGCAGTTAGCAAGTCACCTACAATAGCATCAATAGACTTGGTGATCACGAGCAGCTACAGTGGAATGCTACAGGTGGTTAGGGTTAGCTGCAGAAGGATGCTATAGGACTGAGCAGTAGCTCACACTCCACATGGCAACAGCAAATGGTAGCAGCACTAAGCTTGCAAGGGCTACTTTTATTTTGTAATTTTTTTGTACATTCATCTCAAAATTTTGAGATCAGAACCGATTGATTTAGATTTGGATCAATATCAGTTAATTAGGTAATCTTTGTAGAGAATTCATGCCAATTGCTTGAAGGAATTCTTGAATTTTTTGTTTGAATAATGTGTAAATATGGCTTTGGTGAGAGTGCCTAAAACCCTAAAATTCTTGTGCAATGGTATGTTGGGCTAACGAAAACCCCAACCTTGAATTTGCATTCTCTGGACCATGCTCTTATCGATATTTTTACCCACTTTACTGTGGGCATGTGAACTGTTAGGTACATGGCATCAGCTGGGCATGTGAACTATAATCACATCTTTTATAGCAAAAGTCTTTTCCATCTTAGTGATTCCTTTGATATAAGAATACTTCAAATTTTGTTGGTCGATTTGGAGCTTTAGATAAATGAAGTGCCACCTGAACAAATATTGTTTGAACTTTTCTATATCATATGTTGGCCAACTTCTCCTTATCATAGATTCATAATTATCAATCAATTTTTTTCTTTCAAATAAACAAGATGTTGATTTTGCATGGGCACATCCTCTCTGTTGGTGCCTAAAGCATTACATTCCACTTAAAAGAGCTGTGAGATATGCTTAAATAATTGTTGGACGCAACCTTCTTCATGTGTTGTAATGTGTCTTCTATTACTTTTTCCATTTTAGTTGATCCTTGTTTGTAATATCATTGAAGAGTCTCATCAGGATCCCAAATCTTGTATAGATCCCCTATAGAAGTTGCACACAACATCCAGAATCCCCTCAACTAGCTCACATTCTTTGGAGTGGGCTAGTCAAGAATTGCCTGAGTGATATTATAATTATTCCTATTTCCTTGAGCATTCTGGCTATCACAAGGTGCAACATAGAAAATCATAAAATCAATTCCATAGAGAAATACATTTAGTAACATATACTATTTAGTTTGTAGAAACCGCTTCTAGATCTTTTTGTACATGATAAAATTATTACTTGAGAATTATTTTTCACCTTATTTTATATATATTTTTTCACATACAGTTTATACATAAATGGAATTTATGGGAAGGCAAATGTGTATCTTTTTTTCAAAATTCAAGACCCAATCTAAACCACCATAAAGAATTAAGAAGGGCAGGCTTCTTGAATAGTTCATAAATTGTCGGCTTAAAATGGATAGTAAAGTCCCAGATAACTTGAAATGGCCATTAATTGCCACCCTATAAACAGCCTTGAAACTGGAAATGCCACAGTGAATTGAAAGGGCTACTGAATAATATAAATATATTTAGTGGACATATATATCCTGCCAAGAAAGAATGTTCAAAATATAGGTATTAGGGACTAGTCAGATACTTTTTTAATCAATGAAAAAGGTAGTTTTTTAGAAGTGAGGAATACTTTTATTATTTGTCTAGTTCTGTAATAGTTATAATACTTTTGTATAAATATCAATTGAACCAAGGATTCCTTAGTTGTGCAGAGAACAATTTTTGTTTGGGAAAGATTTATAATGTTTGCCTAATATCTTAAATCTCCTGATAAATAATACATCCATCTCTATAATATAGCTCATCCATAGCTACCCACCTCCTTTGTGGTGATGTATAAGCAAATTATTTGGTGCTGGATTATTTACGTAGTGAAAAAGAACAAAAATATAAAATTGAGTATAAGACCTTTATATAGAATAAAGACATAATAGTATATGTTTTGAAAACATCATATGATCTTCTAACTTGAGGGATTATCTGCGGATTTATCTGCGAATCACTACAGATATTGTCCAATGGAAAATTTAGCACGAGAAATGAAATTTGGAGCATTGGAGAGAGAAATTGTTTTGAGAACCAATGAAATGAGGGTAATTTTCAAGGAAAATGTGTTCTTCAGAAGTCTAATGTGCCATGCATGTTAGCAGCATTGACCCTTTTTATTGTTAGGTTTTTATCATTCAGCCTGCATTATGATCTTAGGATCTTTAACTGAGAGAATAACATGCACAGCAATAAAACACAAGAGACAAGAGACATAAATAATTTTCCTCGGGTAAACCATAAAGGAGAAAAACCCACAACTTCCTTAGAGATAGAATCAACACCAAAAGTAAAACTTGAAAACATAAAGATGATCTCCTGATAGCAGCAATCTCTCTCTTGTCCCAGCAACTTCTTGTCTCACTCATGCACCCCAATGAGTGTGTGTGTGTGTGTGTTATAAATAGAGAGGCTCACTCTCTATTCATATTCTTTCGTTCACTTGAAATCCACTCCAACATGTCGGTCTCACTTAACAATTACTTACTAGAGCCAACATCTCTAGGAGTGTCTAATAACCCTAGTGCCCCACAACTTGTGGGGACTTTGCCTCCTCCAACCTACAAGGAGGTTTATCCTTAACAAAATGGTGGGGAATATTTCCCTGACTTACAATGACTCACCTAGGGTCGAATTATCTAGGATAGTCTAATAACCCAAGGGTCCCATAACTACAGAGACTTTAACCCTTGACCAATAGGAGGGTTACCCACAATGACTTGACATGAATTTTATATTATAGAAACTTCCCAAGATAAACATTGGGTTATGACATAACTCAATTACATTATAGACACATCTTGGAATAAACATCAGGGTACAATACATAAGATATATGGATGAATACATTCTGAAGTTACAATTACATCAACACTCCCTCTTAACTACGAAGGTATTCTCTTGACACAATTTATCATTACAAGTCTTCTTCTCTGTATCATCTAGATCATCATCGATTCTTCATCATATTCACCTTCAAGTTATCTCCATCTTTAAGTCATCTTCATCATTGGATCTGGACCATCATCACTAGATCTGGATCATCACTCGATCTGGATCATCATCACTCAATCTGGATCATCTTCACTGGATCTGGATCATCACTCGATTTGGATCATCTCTGGTTCTGGAACATCTCTGCTGGATCATCATCACGTGTGCTATCTCTTGATTCTTCTCATCACAGGAAGTTCTACAGAGCTATCCCTTTTTCATGCTGGATGTAATCCTAACCAGTATGTAGGTCTTCTTTAGCACTTATATCTGACAGTTAAGTCAGAATGGCCAACCCAGCACTACATTTGACCTACTCGTCAGAAAGGCATGCCCAACACTCACATTTGATCATATAGGAACCAATCCTATAATCACATCATAAAGGCAATGCCCAACACTCACATTTGACCATGTGGTAACATAGCCCACAAACCTATCAGAAAGGCCCAGCACTTACATCTGATCAACCAATGATCGAAGAAAGGCCCAACACTTACACTTGGCCATGCGAGGAACCAATCCTCCATGCCAAAAGGCTCCTGCACTTACATCTGATCAACCAATGATCGAAGAAAGGCCCAACACTTACACTTGGCCATGCGAGGAACCAATCCTCCATGCCAAAAGGCTCCTGCACTTACATCTGATCAACCGGTGATTGAAGAAAGGCACTACACTTACATCTGATCAACCAATGATCAAAGAAAGGAACATCATTTATATCTGATCAACCAATGATCGAAGAAAGGATCAACACTTATATCTGATCAATCAATAATTGAAGAAATGCTCTGCACTTACATTTGACATATATGAGGAACCAATCCAACAAGTATGTTTGAAAAGGAGTGCACTCACATCTGATCCTGTAAGAACCAATCCTACAGTCATATCAGAATGGCCCCCAGTCCCAGATTGAGCTACCTGGTAACTAACCAAGTGCTTCCATTATCGAGGAGAATGGAAGTTTCCCTTACATCTGTCCTACTCGAAAGAATGGCTAGAACTCACATCTAACATGGGAGGAACCTAATCCTTTAACCATGATAGAATGGCTCAGCCCTTATATCTAACCTGCTCGTTAGAATGGCTCTCTCAGTCCCAGACTGAGTGTTCCTGGTAGCTGACCAGGTACCTCCATTCCAAGAATGGCATTCAACACTCATATCTAACATGGAAGGAACCAATTCTCTCACCATGATAGAATGGTTTAGCCCTTATATTTGACCTACTCATCAAAATTGCTATGGATCTCAGCACTCATATTTGACATGGAAGGAACCAATCCTATCACCTTGACAGAATGGCTCAGCCCTTACATTTGACTATGGAAGGAACCAATCCTCTCATCATGTCAGAATGTCTATGGGTCTCATCACTTTCCCTTGGAGGAAACCTCAATCTGGAGAACACCAATCTTCTCCCTAATGTACTCAAACTTCACCCTAGCTAATGGCTTCATCAATACATCAGCTATATGTTCCTCTGTCACAACATACTGGAGCTTCACTGCTCCCTTCTACACCATATCCCTGATATAGTGATACTTGATCTCGATATGCTTCGACTTGTCATGGAACACTGGATTCTCTGACAAGTTCATGCAACTCTAGTTGTCACAATGTATACAAGTAGCATCCATCTGGATATCAAATAAATCAGACAGTAGCTTCCTCAGCAATACTACCTCACAACTAGCTGAAAAAACTGTGAAATACTCTGCTTCAGTTGTACTTAGTGCCACACGGGATTGCTTCCTACTAAACCAAGATATCACACCCGATCCCATACTAAAGCAACAACATGAAGTGCTCTTCCTATTAATGGCACTGCCTACCCAATCTGAATCAACATAACCCTCTAGCTTAATCTTCGGATTCATATCATACTTGAGCCCATACTCAACTATATTCTTGCATGCTTTGCAACCATCAGGTGAACTGTCTCAATGTGTTCATAGCAAAGCAAATATCTGGTCTCAGGTACATCAAGGACCCAATCATCTGATGATACATCATAGCATCAACCATCTCTGATGAAGCATCACTCAATAGGTTCATGTTTGATGCCATAGGTGTGGTCATGGCCTTACATTCCATCATCCTAAACCTATTCAGGATCTCTACTGCATACTTCCCTTGTCCACACCTCCATGCCTAGAAAACAGTGCATCGATACATAACAGGAGCATCACTGGTCTTCTGCCTTCAACCTTGAAGCAAAGGTTGGAATCCACTTTACTCTCAGTAAAATCCTAGAGTCATCAGTAATCTATCCATCCTCTTGTATCATGTCAAACCTTAGGATCTTCTATAGTCACTCCCTCTGAAGCATCATACTCCCTCTATCTTTCGTACTCTATGCATTGAAACATTTTGTACCGGAGTGACAAGTAGCTTCTTCTACTACTAATATTCTATGTATCCATCTAGGATCACTGGATACCAAGATCCTCTATCTTGAAATTTTTCAAAATTTCTTCTCACACCCATCGGTGAGCTTGTCATCCTCTATCAACCTTGTAGCATAGGTTCAGATCTTCATCAAGCTCATCATGTATGTGTTATCCCATGATGTTTCCATCTACTGCATGATGGAACTATGAACTTTCCTTCACATATCGATACTGCATCCTAGACATCATTCTTCTTGAACTTCTTCATAGCTGGAAGGTTCTGCATCAATGATGTTGCTACATTCTTCATATTATTCTTCATCTTGAATTGTCATCCCTTGTTCTTTGGAACAAGTCTCATCCTTCTTTGCTTGTAGCCGATTATGTATGCGATATTTCCTACAAGTCAAATGCATTTTTATGGTTAGAAACATTTCATAAGGAATATTCATACTGGAAAATTCTTATGCATAAATATATGATCATGCAACTACTTTATCCAATACAACATTCATCCATATCTCATGGAAACTTTTCTAGATTCCTTCCATCTCCACCAGGACAACATTGAGATTGTGCACTAATCCAATATGTCAACAAAGAGGTTTCATTCTAGATAAGTAGCAATGGAGAGTTGTATAGCACCATGAGCTACCTACCCATCTCATGCATATTAGTAGTATACTGTCGTTAATGCAAACATTCTATCATGCATAATCCATCAACTGAATATAAACAAATGTATAACAAAAATAATATCATGAAATGACAATTGAATATTTATCTTCATTTGTTTCATGGGAAGACTCCTACTTGATCCTTTCTCTTCATCATCTTCTTCATTCATAATAGCATCATTTCTTATCCAAATGCTAAGGGGGATAAGAGGTTCTTCAAGATTTGGGATTTTTATATTCCGCATCACTTGAGGGATCTTCTTTGGATGGTGAGAGCTTGATCGTCAGTTGCTCCCATCTTCTCTTCTCTTATTATTAGTTAAGCTTCTTCTTGCATGTGCTCTTCCCAGAGTCTGTTGAACGTAATCACTTCCTTCTAGCACACATTCTTTGAATGAATGAATCCATGATCCTAGGAGACCATTCAAGGTGGCTATCACCACTTATTCTTTTACTACTACAATTTGTTCTTTGATTTGAGAGACCCTTGTAAAGTATGACTGTATGGACTCTGCATTCCAGATCTTCACATTCTTCAACTGTTTTCTCAAAGTCATATTCTAATTTATGTTCTTCGCTTTGAATAGCTTGTTCAAGAAATCAAACATATTTGGTGTATTTAGGGAAGACACTCATGGTACAATGTGATCTGTGATTGAATCAACAATTATCTTCTTAGCCTTGACCAAGTTCTTCTGGTGTAAGGCTTTTAGCTTCATCTCCCTCTGGAACTGGAACCTCTCTACTCATGTAGGTGTCCAATTAATTTTCTTCAGAGAGATCAAATACTTCCATCCTTGGAATTTGTCAAATTCACCAAACTTATCATCAATCTAATGTGATAGATCACTTTGAAATGAGAACCTCAAATGCAAATAGCAAAATATTAGATCTTAGCAATTTGAGGTGTCCGTCCTAGTTCCAGAGCTTGCTGATCTAGGGTTTTTCACAAAAACCCTAATTTTCAAAACTTGGAATATTTTAGATATGATTGGACATAAATATATATATCTTCAAATTTATTTGTCCAATGTACTCCTTTTCTGAAAACAGTGGAGGGAAGCTCCCGGAACAAGAAGCCCTAGTTTTCCAATTTCTTCTGCAGAAATTCTTGTTACTCTTTCTGCGGTATCTCTGAAATTACTGCTCCTCTATGTCTGAAACTTCACACTATGGTATCCTTGCATATCTCAATTACAACACCATATGTTTCATCATAATTGGTTTCACCAATTGGGACTTATGGTCATTTTCCCAAGGTGACCTGTTACAGGACTGTTCAGAATAGTGAAGTTGTATGGAATTCCATGTGTCACTGTTTCATCTTCTAGCTCTGAAATTTGGACCACCAAAATTAAAGTCTATGCCATTTTTGGAACATATTCAGTAATTTCATTTGGACCTTTGTAGCCCAAGATATAGCAATTCACCCCAGGTGTCTTGTTCAGGGATGAATTCTGGAAGAGGATGGAACCCGAACTTGGAGGGATCATATCTCCCAAAATATAGCGAATATGAGGATGAATTTTGGACACAGTGTACATTAGGAGTTTATATTCAGCCCTGTAATTTTTGGCTCCTGAGCCTTCACTAATCGCGCGATATAGAAAATGTACCAAAACTTAGCAGTTTTAGTATTTAGGGTTTTTCTACCTTGGGGTCAAACTAGGGTTTGACTTTCCCAGAGTTTCACCCAACCAAAAATCTTGATCTAGGTCTCTAAACTTATATTTTTATGAGGAGAGAAATCCTATGCCAGGCTCACTCAAAAATTCCTTTTCTGTAGAAATCCCTAATTTCCCGTACCAAAAAATTGAAAATGCTCGGAATTGAATTCCGCTTCGACAGAAAGATGCGCCCTTCAATGGAGATTCAACCTAGCATACTTTTTCTGATGGATTATGGAGAGAGACCCAAAACATAATAATCCCTAGCTTCTATAGCTGCACAATGTCTTCTTCTCAGATTAGCTCTGATACCATGTTAGATTTTTATCATTCAAGCTAGCATTATGATCTTAGGATCTTTAATTGAGAGCATAACATGCACAACAATAAAAAACAAGAGACAAGAGACACAAATAATTTTCCTCGGGGAAACCATAAAGGATAAAACCCAGCAACTTCCTTAGAGATAGAATCAGCACCAAAAGTAAAACCCAAAAACATAAAGATGATCTCCTGACAACAGTACTCTCTCTCTTATCCCAGCAACTTCTCCTCTCACTCATGCACCCCAATGGGTGAGTGTGTGTGTGTGTTATAAATAGAGGGGCTCACTGTCTATTTATATTCTTTCATTCAATTTAAACCCACTCCAACATGTTGGCCTCACTTAACAATTACTTACTAGAGGTGACATCTATAGGAGTGTCTAATAACCCTAGTGCCCCACAAATTGTGGGGAATTTTCCTCCTCCGACCAACAAGGAGGTTTATCCTTAACACAATGGTGGGGACTATTGCCCCAACTTACAATGACTCACCTAGGGTCAAATTCTCTAGGATAGTCTAATAACCCAAGGGCCCCATAACTGTGGGGAATTTAACCCTTGACCAATAGGAGGGTTACCCACAATGACTTGACATGAATTTTATATTATAGAAACTTCCCGGGATAAACATCAGGGTACAATACATAATATATATAGATGAATACATTCCAAAGTTACAATTACATCAACATTTATTGAATATGAAAATGTATGCTTAGGGATATGCGGGAAAGTGTTTTAGAATTTATTGTGCTCGTTGTTGGAAACTTTTGGATTGATTGTAAGTTTTTAGAATTTCTAACATTTTAGATTTCCATTACAAAGTACTAAAGAAATATCTATATCAAAAGAATTCCTAATTTAACTTTAAGTTATAATAAAATATAATTTGAAACATATTTTAACAAGAGGTAATATTGATGACATGAAATAATATATTTATGTGACAGTACCTACATCTATAAAAGAAATAATTTCAATTGTTGGAATACACGTTTTTTATTAAACAAGTAGTTATCACTCCATTTACATCACAAGGGGCATGGTTACCCATAGACTTGCTTTACATACTAAATGAGTCTACAAATCTCAGCATAATTGGATTTTACATTACTGTCTTTTCCTTGAGGCTATTGGAGTGAAACCTACTAACACAAAGTTCTAAAATTTTATTTTCAACTTCTCAACTAACCAAACCTAGAGAGGAATTCCACACTCTCTATATTCAGTATGAGTGAGAGATTGTTGCTAGCAATGAGGAGAAATTAGATGGCATCAGGGTGGATTTTGTAGCCAAACTGAAAGAACTGGCTATTTCTTTTGCTTATATTACATATGATTGTTCTATCGACAAAGACTCCAGAAACTCCATGGCCTCCAAATGGAATACTATGGCCACGACCATGTTTGATCACCAAATCAATGAGTTCCTGACTGAGCTTATTGATAAACATGCTGTGTAGGCTACATCCATATCCTCTTGCTTTGTTTCTCATGAAGAGGAAGTCAAGCATGCTAAAGACATTCTATGAGAAGAATCCATCTCTGCTTTAGTAGTTTCTAAATCCGTTCAGGCTTAAGTATACCATTGCTGGAAATAAGGCTTAGTTGTTAATTGTTGTGGTAATTTGTTTTATGCTCTGTCTCAAAAATGAAAGAAAGAAACCTTGCAATTTTTTCTAAAATCAATTAATTACTTTGATTTAAAACCATGATAATAGAGACTAGAATTTCAAGATTGCAGAGACAGGTCTGAAATTCAAGATTTTGCATCAAGATACATGGTTACATTCTTAGAATGGGATTTTATCTCCAAGATTTGTTTAGGTAACACGCTCATAGATATGTATGCAAAATGTGGGATTTTAGAGGATGCATGCAAACTGTTTGATAGAATGACTGAAAGAAATGTGGTGTTGTAGAGTGTGATTATTATAGGCTATTCATGCAGTTGGTAGTATGACGAGGCCTTGAATCTCTTTCATCGAATGAAAGTAGAAAGTGCTTAGCCCAACTTGATTACAATTGATGCAATGATATAAACCTTCAGGGTATTCCCATAAAGGCATCGCTGACGAGGCTTTGAAATTATTTCTTCAAATGAAACTGGCTGGCACAAATACCTTGTATACTTCATTAATCTTGGTAAGATTCTCACCATCAATCTTTCCAACCATGGAATGGGACATAGATAGGCGGTCCATGTTTTTTCATGATAGTGTAGCCAACACAGATGATGGTGCAAATAATGACCAAAGCATGCCATCCATTGATAGTGGATTTAAGGATTTCATGGGATTTGGCAATTTGGTGATCTCAAATCTTCAGGAGTTTGAGAAAGTTGCTACAAAACTAGGTGATAGTATTGATCAGTATGGTTCACATATTATGTCTTTGGAATATCATGTATCTCCTTCAAACATTGGGTCGAAAAAAAGGAAAAGGGTAAAAACTGTATAGAATAGGGTGGCTAGAGTTCCAAGTTCATCAAATGGCCCTAGAATATTCAATAGTTGTGGAAATATTAGTGAGAAAAGTGTGAAGGAGGTTAGGTTTTCTATGAAAAGTAATATTATCTGGAAGCCTTGTAGTCCCCTACCACCCCATAGCTTAAGGGTACCCTAGAGCTTATGTGCCACTCTGATTGACAGTGCACTAAATAAGGGAGTACCTCTAGGTCCAATATGCATCATGAAAGAGTCATATAGTCTCAAAAGTGTCAGGTGGAAATCCCTTTCTGCTTGGAAGAGCCAGAAAATATTGAAAATCATTTCTCCTAATGCTAAGCTGATTCATAAATAGAGGTCAAATGTTTTGTAAAAGATGCAATAAAATTTATACAAAGTTACAATGTCACAGAGCATGTGAGCATGGCTAATGTCTAGGCTCTTAGCCATTTTTTTGTGTAAGAAAGTGATCAGTAATAGTTTGCATCTATTTCCAAAACCTAGTGATCAGTTTCTATTTGTGATAATTCCATTAACTTCTATTTTCAACAAATTTGTTTACAGTAAAAGAATTGACTATGGATAGGTCAAAGAAGGCTTTTATGGAATGTTATTTTTTATTACTCTTTTTATATGTTCATATGCTATATGCTACCTGTTTGAGAATCCTACATGCAGAAATATTGACAATATTAGATATATACGAATCTGCATCGATGTTTCTTGAATTTTGGTGGAAATCAGTGTGTAGAATCTCACGTGTAGTGTCTAAGAGGAGGGAGTATGCTCTATGGATTAGACGATCCTCTCATTTTATTTCACACTCATTTTTTTTTATTCAAAAGCATCTGTAATCGTGTGGAAGAATCATCACTGCATCATCAACAAACGCTTTGATTTTATCTTTGCCATGCCTATTCTTAGACATCTCTAAGCCTTTATTTTGCTGAGATCATACACAGTATGCTGTTGTTTATAACTTGAGTATAGGTGTCCATCTAGTAACATCTATGGGTTTTGTGATGTTGAGTTTGACTTCATGTTTTCCTTATTAAGTGTGTAGATGTCTCTTTTCCTTGCCCAGAATTGACCTATTGCAAAAACTAGCTAGGAAAACCATATAAATAAAGCCAGCTAGAAACCACAAATTGTATCCTCCACACTTATGTGCTTTATTTAGACCATTTTCATTATTGGTAGTATGGGCTCATTCACTATCCATTATAATAACAAAGTAGTTGTTTCACTCCCATAAACTATTGCAAGAAGAAACAGACTTCATACAAATAGCTCAAACTGTGCAATTCCAATGCATACCCATATCTTCATATATGCCATATACATATGATATCACATTCATAGTACAATTTTTTATTCCATTGCCACAATAAAAAGAAAGAGTATCAAAATATTGAAGGGAGGTTGAAGAATGCTATGAAAATCATACTGAATGTGTGAGGAGAAGAATTTATTTGATTGCCTCATATCAGTAGCTCCCTTCATACTAGACAACCATATCCATACAAGCATGAAATTCCTAATGTAATCATAGGAGTTCACCCGTGGACTATGGAAGTCGTAGATTTGATATTTTTTAGTGTGGTTGTGAATTTGGAAGATCTACCTTATCCCAACAACTATCGTAACATCTGCAAGGGTTTTCCAGAACATTTCCTTTGTGACCAATTATCAATTGATAGCTTAATTGGCAATTAAGTTCAAACAATGTCCACCATTTTTCTTTGCTTCCATGAAAGTTCATAAAGAATTTGTTCCAACTCATTTTCAAATCCTTACACTGCCATATTCAAACCATAAAAAAAAAAAAAACTTGGTCACTAAGATCATCTTTTGAGTTTGGATCTCATAAAGTACACGAACAAGCTATACCCCCGTCCACCAGGGGAAGAAAAACTCAATCCTAAGCTTCCTGTGTATGTCAACAGGAGCACACATAGGTTGGAACAAGCATGTGTTCTGGTTGGAATACCTAATATCCTTGTGTATCCCAATAGGGGCACACACAAGCATGTTGAAAGGAACAGGCCTGTGTGTGCCCCTGTTGGCATACACAGGGAGCCTAGGCATGCCAACAAGCACACCGGCTTGTGTCTACCCTGTTGGCATACACAGGGATCCTAGGAATGCAACAAGCACACATTTGTGTTCCCTGTTGGCATACATAGGGAGCTTGGGCATGCCAACAAGCAAACATTTGTGCTTATTGGCATGCCCAAGCACCCTCTGTATGCCAACATGGCACACATAGGCCTGTTGGAAACATGTGTTCTCCTTACTGCCTCCTTGAGTGTTAGTCAATAGAATCTCTTACAAATGACATCCTTGAAGTCTCCCTAAGTGTTAATCAGGTGTTGGTTGTTGGCTGCCAAATGTTGTTTGTGGGTTTGCTACCATGCAAGGCCTAGTCCTCCATGTGAACTTCAACTACTAGAATCTTGTTGGCTTTTGCTAGGATTGTAACACCTCATTTTGGACATAACAATGATTATTTCATATTTCCTTATGATGCATGCTAGACTTATTCTCTATCTTATGATATATATGGAATGAATTATATCAATATGACATAGCCAACAAATATGTGCGCATGATACTCCTGTTTAAGATTCACATATATTACCTTTTCTTTTACATCTTTGACTTGGCATATTATATTGCATCTTTATTCTATATGTACTTATTTGGTCACAAACAGATAGTTGTCATGTCTGATTAACCCAAGATATATGTGTTTTGAAAATTATCAGGAGAATCACCATATCTAGTATATTATAAATAGATTATTAAGTATGAGATAGGGGTCCAAGGAACCCTAATTTGCTTTCTTCTTATTTCATGTTGTCCAATCTTGTCACTTTCATAGACATAAGTGGACATGATTCATTTTTTGAAGTTTCTAAGATCATTTTGTGAGATGCTTCATCAATTAATTGTTTACTTTTTGTTTCAACGATTCCCTCTGGAACTTGGCTCTAAGGCTCAGTGGTTCCGTATGGAAAATGGTGGTTTAATGTCCACCACAAATTTATGCTAGGAGAAGCAACAGAGACTAATGTATTCTACTAAATGGGTGGTTTTGGATGACCACAAACCAATGGGTGCTTAGGTGCAACATGGACTTGACTTTAGCTTTGGCTATAACTATTGCTATGGCTAGGTGGCTCTAGAAATGATCACAAGGCTCTGGCTATGGCTTTGGATATGGTTCAGGATTATTTGTTTTCGCTAACATTTTTCTAGTTAATTATTAGTGTATTTTGTATTACTATTCTCGTGAGATGGATACCAAAATTCACACCGATTAGGTGAAGTGATCGAGAGTCCAAATGACACCTTAGAATATGAAACCAAGGGTCATAGTGATTCTATTTATATGTACATATAATTTAATGAAAAGCATCTCATGCTTATCTATTTCCTGCATGTTTGTCTTGAACACTATGTGCTCCAACAATATAACAAATTGGACTTGATATTTTCCAATAGTCAAATTTATGTTATTGTTCTCCATGGCATCTTTGCTCTAAAATCAGGGTCATGAATCTTGGAAAATGTTGAAATCCCACTACTATAAAGTTTCTACGAGTGTGAACCCCATTTTTTTATATAGAATTCTTTTGAATATAGAATTCCTTATATTAATATAACATCCATTTATCTAGATTCATGCCTAAAACAACAAACACCCCAAAATAGAAATCTTACATTATGGCAAAGGTGCCATTATACTTTCATTTTTGTTAGTTCTACTTAATTTCACCTGATGTTATAATCTAACTTCATATTATATTATAATGTTAATTTCATTTCTAATCTAAGTGATCATATTATACTTTCCTCTGTTAAATCTACTTAAACTCATCGATGTTATGAAATATAACTTTTAGTTTTAAGAACATATGTGAAACTGATGTTGCTCATGTTGAACTGTTGTCTGGAAATTGCTTATATATATTACAGAAATTGCTTATACATAGGTGAGGTCATTTCTACATATGTTCATATAAAATAAATTTCATATTCATAACATCAATGAATTTTTAATTAGATTGCTAGTTTGTATTGTTTGTTGTTTTAGGTATGGTTCTTGATTAATGCCTATTATTATGATGAATTCTCCATACAAAGGCATTTGATATAAAAAAATGGGGTTCACACTCAGAAATAATTTGAGGAGTGAGATTTCAATGTTTTCCGTGACTCATGATCCTGTTTTTAGAGCAAAAAGACTATGGATGGCAATAACAACAATTTAATTATTTAAATTTTGGAAGATCTAAAGTCCTAATTTTATACCTTGGAAACAAAATTGTGAAAAGTTTTCAATATATTTTTTCATGCAGCACGTTGCTTGACAAATGTTTCTGAGTTCTAATATCGGAGTTTATAAATTTTCTTTGCTAGGATATAATCTGATAAAACATTAGAGAATTCCACTACCTCTTGTGATTTATGATTTCATTTTTGAAATATTTCTAAATTATTATCAGGTTAATAAAATAGTCTTTTCCTTGCTATAATGCAGGAAGGAAGATGTTTGGGTAGGCCACCTACTATCAAGATATTCTTTACTTATGGAAGAACCAAGTTTAAAGAAAAATGAATATCATTTGGATGATATTGGTGGAGCATGGAAATAAGCAATGAGGGTGACAGTTGCAACAACATGAGAAGCATTCCAGGAGCATAGGTCCTTGTACATCTTGATATGAAGTACAAATCACTCTTTCATTTTCCTTATCTATTGTTGATGACTCAGAAACAAGAAAGAGCAAATTTTACATAATTTCTCCTAAGAAACTTATAAAAATAATGAAGTTGACTCCATATTTGTTCTTATTGGGTAAATTTGACATATTGAGTTCTTAGCAAACTGTTTTAATAGGTGTTTACATAGTTAGAACATAGTGAAGTCCCTTTCTAAATTTTCATCAGATTTGATATATATATTGCACAAGTTGTTTATAAGACAACACTAAAAAAAAATTCATGAATCGAATGGCAAGCCTTGTTGAAAATAGTGCCCTCACAAATCTGAATTCTGACCCACAATATCTATTACAATTGGTTGAATAATTTGGTCAAACACTTTGGTTCCCCTTGACTGTGATTAACTGTCAATTCTTAGATTTTAAACAAGTGTTCTATGCATTGGTATACTATTGTTCATAGTTTGTTTCCACATGGAAAGTGTATAATATAATCTTTGCATAAGTCTTAACATTCCATAATGACAATTCTATATCATAATAATCAAAGAAGACAAGATAATATTATACTTATAATTTTAATCAAATGAAAGTGAACATTCTTGGAAAATTGTTGAAGTTATCAGCTGCTTTCCCAGTACTATGTACTCTTTACAAAATGATAGTGGAACAGCAGTGAATCATTGGTGAAATGGAAAATATTTGGTGATGGAATGAATGGCCATCTTGAATTATACTCATTCCCAGGTTTGCAATTTCAATGCACAACCATCCAAACACATTAATATCAGTCCCAATGTTCTTCCTAAATATGTTTGTAGAGATTCCCTTGGTTGTTCTTTGTAGAAATTCAGGCCTGCAGTAGATTAATTTCACTCACAGCAATTAACAATTGATCATGCAAATTATCAACAATGGAGACTGAATATGGAGCTGTAACACAAAATTATATTAACTGAGTGTACAATAGCCAACCCTGTAATAACATAGGCTGCTGAATATATAGAATACATGAGCAAATCGAATGCATGAGGAAGCATCCAAATCTAGCATAAAGCAGGCTTACCCAAAATAGGCAAATCCCCCATAGGTGTAAAAAGCTGATCCCAAATCTATCAAGGACCCCATGAATTAGCAAGGGCGCATGGGCAAGCTAAAGAGTGGTCAAATGGCAGCTCATACATGCTTTTGCATGGAGGAAAGAGTGGAGGATGAAAGGGGAATAAAACAAGTTCACCTCACCTAGTCTAGCTTTCCTTATGTGCTTTAAAAACTGGAAAAGCAGTCAACAAAGCAGAAAAAGCAGAAGGGCGCCTAGGAGGCCAGGAATAAAGCAGATTTGATTCCCAGGACTTTCCAAAGCGCTCCATGAGTCAATAATGGCAAGTTTGACCTCTATGGATAGGCAATTGACAACTTGCACATGGTGGGACTCATGGACTAGGCAAATAAGACAAAATAAATGAAATAATTTCTAAGTGGGTAAATACTATGGGTTGATTATTCTAACATTCTTGTAGCTGGCAGCTTTGAGAAGTATTGGGCACCCCTTCAATATGGTCATGATTTGAGAAAGAAGATGAGATATATAATATAGCATGTAGAATGTGCATCCTTTATGTCATGTTTTCCCAAAGACTGCTGTGCCCCCTACTTTTACAGAACCCTCAATCCTCTGCTATGTTGAGCTGCCAATGGACTATGTCTTCCTCATGTGTGTTTGGGGATGTAAGTGTATCTCTTCTAGTTGGTATATCCTTTATTCACAAGATATAGCAAGATAAACCCACTGTCAACCAACATTCATACAGATCTCGAAATGGTATGAGATGAGAAATTGGAATAATGCTCCCTCACAAAGAGAAATAGGATTCCTAGTGCCTCTTCCTTTGAACTAGTGAATCCCACTTCATACAAGAGCGCCTTCTCAAGGTCACCACTAAAATGACTAATAAGGTAACTTAAAATCGAAACTGAAACTTAGAAAAACTTCAAATCCATGGCAATGAAGATCATGAGAGAAATATGACATGATCTCTCCTCAACAAATGGCTAGGATAGGCTAATGAGTCACTTGTGGAGACTACTCAAAAATGGACATTATAATCTAAGTCAAATGGAAATAGGCTACAGAAGCCCCTTCCCTAACACTCTCCATTGTATACATAGTTTTTATCATAGTGTGCATTGGGATATGGTTGTGTAATGCATACCATAAAATCCACTAGAAAACAATTTTGTTAGCCCACCATCATTAGCATTCTAGCTATTAACCCTCTTATCTTTAAACCTTAGTTTCTTGTTTCTAGTCCTAAGGAACACCTTTTCACCTCCCAAAAAATCACCTCGGCCTACCTTTGTTTGTGACTGTAAATTCCTATTTTTCATCCCTAAAACCCTCTATCCTTCACTTGTCCTAGACTTCTAAACTTTTCCCCTAGTCTAGATACCCTCCTAACCTCCTAACCCTCTAACGCCATAACCCTAGGATACCAAACTCACACCTAAATTAACCCTACTACTTTCCTAAAAACTCATCCATTGAAAATAATTTGGCATCCCCTTAAGGATTGACTCCCTACATCCTAAAGCAACCTAGACATCCTACCATATATCCCTACCTCCCAACATCCTAACACCAAGTGTCTAGTTCAAAATTTAGGCACCTAAACTAACCCTAGCTCTCACTACATCATCCTCTTCCTACCTTATCTCTCCCTCTCTTCCATGTCACCATCCTTCCCTAAACTTCTAACCCTAATGACCTGCTCCTTATTTCCTAATTTAAACCCTTGACTTCGGCAAACAGTCCTAAGGACTATTTTTTCCACCCCTTGGCCTCCTCCTCATCCCTTCAGACCTATCCTAGGGACTTAAATAAACCTACCCGATACCTATCCTACCCTCGGCCCTCCTAACCTACACCTAAATACTCCCAACCAAGCCCTAATCCATCACTCCTAAAACTTTGCCCCTCCTATAGGACTCCTACCTAAGCCTAGACCCTTACATCCTAGCCTCGGCCCTATATTATAGTAAGCCTATCCCATTCATATATCCCACAGACATGCTCAGAAATATACCTAAGGCACTCATCTAGCCCTAATGTCATTTATAAGACTAACACCTATCACCCTAAGCTTCTATGTCTCTAACACTAAGGCCTTAATATCCTTAACTCCTACCTAAAACTACCCCATATTGCTGCCCTTTATACAGTGACTATAAAAACTTGTTGGCAGCCCCAAACATTTGAAAAACCCACTCTAATCTAACTTATAGTACACCTAGCATTCCCTCGCATCATCCTAACATCATTGACTCCCAATGCAAGGCCATTTGGCCATCATTTGGATGCTTTGGTCACCTACAAGACAGTCTTGATATTTACTGTCATAACACTCTTCTTGCATCCCTATCATTCTCTCAACCTACCATGTAATCCTCCCAAAACCACCCTTACATATCCTATGATATTTCCCTCTACAACCATCCCATTTTCCCCTTAGAAAATTACCAACATAAGCAACAAGGAATGTCATAAGAACATCTTAACTTGGCTGAAAATTAAATTGCTTAACAGTCGACTTAGCTTCCAAAATTCCCATTTGGATTTATTGATTATCATTTGCATATTTATTTGGACTTTCACTCCAGAATTGGCAACCTAGGAACAAAACTTGGGACTGTCTATTTAGAAGCAACCTTCAACCATACTCAAAATTAACTTGACAGTGGCATGCAATTAAGACCAAAAATTGTTTTGATTTCAAAGAAAACACCTTGGTGATTTTATACTCCTTCTCTTACCACTTGCCTTTGATTTGAAACATTTGTTTGATCAATGATACGTTACATTCCACTTGACTGAAAATACTTATGATTTTGACAGTAGCATGATCACATTCAGAACCTTGGGAATCACACAAAGAAGGTTTAGATTTCCCCTTAAAAATTTGGTCAGATGCACTTGTTTGGGTTATTGAAATCATTGTTGGACTTACATTTCAATTTGGAACTATCATCATATATTTTAATTAGGCTGGAAGCAACACACCTGCTCCATCATTTGATGGCCATTGGCATTTACATTTCAAACTTTCCTATCATTTGGTGAGGTAGGAAATTTGTGTCTCAAGATTGAAAATTGTAACTTCTACTTGACTAGGAAAAATATAAGTGGATATCGAATACATGTCTAGCTGTGCGCTTTATTGGTGTTGATGTGAAGAGCTCCACCTCCAAGCTCACTGCCCTTGCTTGGTTTCTGTACTTTGGTTGCAATGAGAATTGTGTACATTGTTAATGTGTTTGGACTCTAGAGGAATACTCCAAACCACCCTCTCTTTAGAATCGAATCTGATCTTCTTAGGAAAGTGGGTGAAGGTAAATGACCATTAGTTCCTTTGTATTCCCTGAGAGTGCATGGTCTACCCACTTATTTGCTTTTTAATAATTTTGAAACTTTGGGTCCTACATCCTTAGGAATTAATTTTTAGTTGATTTTTCATATTTGTTATACCTAATCAACTCTCTGTTAATTGCATTCTACATCTCAACACATTTGCTCATTTGCATTTTCATCACTTTAATATTTCATTACTTCGTTCCATTATGAATCTTATGTTCCTAAGAGATCTCTCTCTCTTTGAGGTAAACACTTTTGGTGCATATCAGAAGCTATCAGTTAAATTTATTGGAAACTCATTGAGTAATCTTGTAAATTTTTTGTAGTTTGTACTCTTGTCGCTTAATGGCTGGGGTGTACTCATTTACAGTGGCTATAAATTTTTTACTGGTGGGAAAAAGGATACAATTGCTAAGGTAATTATTTGTTTTCTTCTCATTTTTTTTCTTTCTTTTCTTCAAGATGATTTGTGGGATCCTCCTCACATGGGATTCAAGTGCTTTTCTATTGTTGTGCTGATTATTTACTTCTTCAATGTGTTTGAACAAGTTGGTGCATAGGCTTAATTTAGTTCTATATATGCACAATGGAAAATCTTGTAGCTAATTGTAAACCGAGATAAATAGGATGTATTTCATTCATGTGGGCATTATCTAATTTCATTTTCATAAATGAATTTCAAACCATTCTGATATTCACTAAATATTCAATCTTGCTATAGGGTCACCAAGTGTTCTTGAAACATCATTAGTGGGAAACTTCAAATTTGTTCCCATTATATTTGAAATTAGTAATTACTGAAATTCTATTGTTGGCATCGATGGTTTCCTTTTATAGACATGTTCTAGTTCTCTATAAACTTATGCATGTGAACAATTTTTTTAATCACCTTAAAAACCTTTCTTCCAAAATATTGGTTTCTCTATAAATTTGGACAATGTGTATGGAGGTCTATGTGATGTCCAATCATTATTTATTGTTGGAATTATGCTGTCTTGAAACATATTTTCAAGGACTTGTTCCCATAATTCCCCAGAGTTTGGATTCTTCCCAGTCTGTGGTATTGACAATTGAAAAACTTCTCACTTTGCATAATGTGTGCATGGCTATTGCAGCATTCCTTTTCAATTCCAAAAAGAATATTTTTCAATATTTTTTTTCTAAAATGTGCATAAGTTAATAGAAATTATGTCCCAGATATATATGCAAGATATGCTCAAGTAAAACTAGTTTTCAAGCCAAATGAAATACGTGGAACCATTTCATATTATTAACCATGGAGGACCATGAATAGCAGTGACAAAAACTCCTACAAAACCACCACAGAAATATGCTAAAGTAATAGAAGTACATGGTTGAAAACTATCAAAAACTCTCATAATCAAAATTAAGCCAAGGTAGAGGTGTGTTGGATTAGCAATGGCATTGATTTCCATATACATAAGAACATAGAAAGCCACAGTTGCAAAACCAGGTTGATGCTTCTGGCTTTTGGTGAGTAGATTCCTCTCATTGCTTAGCTCAGCAAATTCTGTCGATTTGAATGTAGTTTCCCTTCAATGTAAAGCTAGCTCACATGAATGCTAAAATTGTCAGATTGCAGCCTGGAGAGGCTGTATCACTAGATGTATGCCTCTCATACTTCTTTCCAGAGCAGACCAAGCTAAAAGTGCTATTCAATGTTCATTGCAAAAAAATTAGCTCACAAAGATATTATTGCAATGGCTAAAACAAGCTCCCTACTCCCTTGATTTTTCTCAAAATTTTCAATACATGTGTATGCTTGTAGATATATAATATATTTGGTGGTGCACTTGGTATGATCTACAACCTTCTTCGCCCTGTCTAGTTTTCTTATATCCTCAAGTATGAGGTGTAAACAATGTGTAGTACATGGAGTCTGGAATATGGTTGGGTGTTTTTCCTCTAACAACCTACCAATAGGTACATGCTAAGAGGCATTATCATTACAATCTTCCAACCTTCTAGGGTATCAACACTTAAATTCTAGCTGAAGTGGGAAGTCCGACTACAATAAAGTGACCTATCTTCAACAAAACCTTTAAGGGAAACAATGTTCACAATCTGGCTAGAGTTGGAAGCCTGACTGCAAGAAAGTGAACCATTTTTAAGACTGATAAATGAGCATCATGTAATCATATCAGGGGAAATACCTATCACCTTATCATCATGTTGTATGTAATCGTATCAGGAGAAATACCTAGTTGCCTCATTTCTTCAAAAAATTCCTTGGCATCCCATATGGAGACCCATTATCTTTGGGCACATCATTTCCATGAATGCTATCACATTGGATCTTGAAATGATTAAGGCCATTGGAATGGGTTGACATAAATAATACATAGTATTTGCATAGTTTCATGGGGTGATATTGTTTTCTATCCAACATTGGGTCATTAGGGTTTACCTATGCCCAACCTAGCCTTGGAAAAAAAATTACATTGGTGATTTCCATTTTTTCTCCAAATGATGAATATGAAGATTTATGATCATGATCATGAAGATTATGGTTGGGACCTGATCTGCTTGGCTATGTGAAAATATGGATTGGATTGATGATGGAATTTACGTAGCCTCTCCCCAATAGGGCCCATTTATAGGAAAACAACTAAGGGGAATGATGAAGGCCTCTATTGAAATGCGATATGCAAATAAATGCTTGTCCTTTGTCGATATGCGTCGAGACTACAGAAAATTGAGTGTCAAAAACCATTTGAAATTTTCACTCAACACCCTGCATATCATGTGAAACTGAGGCATTCTCCTAGATTCCTTTGTTCATGCAATCTTATTGCAGGCTTGTGTAAATAACAATGCTCTGCCCCAAAGGAAAACAAGTTGATTCCGACATAATTCACACAGGATATGAATCCAAAGGCACATTTTTAGTGAACAAGGTTTTGCTAGTATAATCCAAGTGCGAAGTTTTATCCAATGCTCACATGGTGTTTGGTCGAATGCTAAAGTGAAATATTGTCTTATGGACTGTCATTATCGTAGCTTATTGCAGGCGTGGGCTGCATGAGCAAGCCCTATCATTGTTTGATCCAACGCGGAGAGTGGGCATCCAGCCAATTGCCTTGACCTTCACCAGCATTCTCCTAGCCTATCCAAGTTTGTTGGCTTTTAAATAAGGTAAGGAATTTCATCATGAAATAATAAGAAGTGAAGTACAATCCAATTTATTTCTGGGAAATGCTTTTTTAGACATGTATGTCAAAATTATGTTTTGTAGAAGTTGCATGCAAAATGTTTGACAAAATGGCTACATGAAAGTTGGTTTCATGGAATAATATGTTTACTGGGTAAGCCCAAAATGGGTATTTTGATGAGGCTATTGAGCTCTGTTAGAAGATACCTGAAAGGAATGTGGTGTCATGGAATGCCATGATTGCAGGATATATGAAGAATGGGATTTTTGATAAGGCCTTGAAGCTCTTTAAAGAAATGCTTGAGTGAAATGTGGTATCTTGGACCGTGATGATTGTAGGGTGTGTACAATTTGGCCTATGCAAATAGAAAGGTATTTTTTCTGAAAACCAATATACATAATTTAGTGGAGGTGGGATTGATTTGCAAAAATAACAATGTTTTTTTTTTTAAGTTCTATTTTTGCAAAAACTTGAATCATATATTATACAATATGAACAATGGTGCAAGGATAGGAACTATACAGAAATTTACTTCTCCTCTGTATCCTTACCTACCCATCATTCAGTTTTAAATTAACAGTCATAATATCATAAAATATGGATTTTAGCAGATGTCAAGAATATAGTGCTTAACACATACTCAGTTACGAAGTTATTCATGAAAAAAGAAATATTAGCCACCTTCGAAGATCCTTCAGATTTGACTTTCAAAGTCTCTAATATATCTTGAAGTCAACTTAAAGACTCTCCATTATTTCCATCTTTGGGTTTCCTTTGAGGAGAGGAATCATGCACTACAAATTTATTAGCCATCCATACCAAGCCCCACATTCTTACGCATATGAAAGAAATACTTAACAGTTTGTCCAAAAAATAAATCAAGGCTATATTGGCTCCAAGGCTAGATCGAGTATGCTTCATTCATTGGTATAATATGGTTTGTGAATCTTCCCTTAATCTAGTTTGTGTGCATTGGTTGCAATTAGAATTCTTTACATTCTTAATGTGTCTGGAGGAATAATCCAAACCACCCTCTCTTTAGAATCAAATTTGATCTTCTCAGGAAAGTAGGTGAGGGGGGAAATTCCCATTAGCTCCTTTGTATTCCCTGAGAGTGCATGGTCTACCCACTTATTTTCTTTTTAATAATTTTGAAACTTTGGGTCCTACATCCTTAGGAATTAATTTTTAGTTGATTTTTCATATTTGTTATACCTAATCAACTCTCTGTTAATTTTCTTCTACATCTCAACACATTTGCTCATTTGCATTTTCATCACTTTAATATTTCATTACTCCGCGCCATTATGAATCTTATGTTCCTAACAGATATCCCTCTCTCCAAGGTAAATACATTTGGTGCATATCAGAAACTTTCAATTAAAATTATTGGAAACACATTGAGTAATCCTATAAAATATTTGCAGTTTTTACTCTTGTCACTTGATGGCTGGGGTGTACTCATTTACAGTGGATATAATTTTTTTACTGGTGGGAAAAAGGATACAATTGCCGAGTTAATTATTTGTTTTCTTCTCATTTTTTTTCCTTTCTTTTCTTCAATATCATTTGTGGGATCCTCCTCACATGGGATTCAAGTGCTTCTCTATTGTTGTGTTGATTATTTACTTCTTCCATGTTTTTCAATAGGTTGGTGCATAGGCTTAATTTTGTTCTAGATATGCACAATGAAAAATATTGTAGCTAATTGTAAACCAAGATACATAGGCTATCTTTCATTCATGTGGACATTCTCTAATTTATTTTTCATAAATGAATTTCAAAACATTCTAATATTCATTGAATATTCAATCTTTCTATCTGGTCACCATGCGTTCTTGAAACATCATCAGTGGGAAACTTCAAATTTGTTCCCATTCTATTTGAAATTAGTAATTACTAAAATTCTATTGTTGGCATCGATGGTTTCCTTTTATAAACATGTTCTAGTTCTCTATAAACTTATGCATGTGAACAATTGTTTTAATCACCTTAAAAAACTTTCTTCCAAAATATTAGTTTCTCTATCAATTTGGACAATGTGTATGGAGGTCTATATGATGTCCAATCATTATTTTTTGTTGGAATTATGTTGTCTTGAAACATATTTGCAAGGATTTGTTCCTATACTTCCCCGGAGTTTGGATTCTTCCTAGTCCGTGGTTTTGACAATTGAAAAAATGCTCACTTTAAATAGTGTGTGCATGGCTATTGCAACATTTCTTTTCAATTCCAAAAAGAATATTTTTCAATATTTTTTTTCTAAAATGTGCATAATTTAATAGAAATTATGTCCCAGATATATATCCAGGATATGTTCAAGTAAAACCAGTTTTTAGGACAAATGAATTACGTGGAAACATTTCATATTATTAACCATGGAGGACCATGAATAACAGTGACATAACCTCTTACAAAACCACCACATAAATATGCTAAAGTAATAGAAGTACATGGTTGACAACTATAAAAAACTGTCATAATCAAAATTAAGCCAAGGTAGAGGTGTGTTGGATTAGAAATGGTCTTGATTGCCATATACATGAGAACATATAAAGCCACAGTTACAAAACTAGGTTGATGCTTCTAGCTTTTGGTGAGTAGATTCCTCTCACTGCTTAGCTCAACAAATTATGTCGATTTGACTGTAGTTTCCCTTCAATGTAAAGCTAGCTCACATGAATGCTAAAATTTTCAGATTACAGCTTAGAGAGGCTGCATCACTGGCTATATGCCTCTTAGACTTCTTTCTAGAGAAGACCAGGATAAAAGTGCTATTCAATGTTCATTGCAAAAAAATTAGCTCACAAAGATATTATTGCAATGGCTAAAACAAGATCCCTACTCCCTTTTTTTTTCTCAAAAGGTTCAATACATGTGTATGGTTGTAGATAAATAATATGTTTTGTGGTGAACTTGGTATGATCTACATCCTTCTTCGCCCTCTCTAGTTTTCTTATATCCTCAAGTATGAGGTTTAAACAATTTGTAGTACATGGAGTCTGGAATATGGTTGGGTGTTTTTCCTCTAACAACCTACCAATAGGTACATGCTAAGAGGAATTATCATTACAATATTCCAACCTTCCAGGGTATCAACGCTTACAATCTGGCTGGAGTGGGAAGTCTGACTACAAGAAAGTGACTTATCTTCAACAAAACCTTTAAGGGCAACAATGTTCACAATGTGGCTGGAGTTGGAAGCCTGACTGCAAGAAAGTGAACCATTTTTAAGACTGATAAATGATAATCATGTAATCATATCGAGAGAAAGACCTATCATGTTAGCGTCTGCAATCATATCAGGAGAAATACCTATCACCTTATCATCATGTTGTATGTAATCATATCAGGAGAAATACCTAGTTATCTCATTTCTTCAAAAAATTCCTTGGCATCCCATACATAGTATTTGAATAGTTTCATGGGGTGATATCGTTTTCCATCCAACATTGGGTCATTAGGGTTTACTTATGCGCAACCTATCCTTGGAAAAAAATTACATTGGTGATCTCAATTTTTTCTTGAAATGATGAATATGAATATTTATGATCATGATCATGAAGATTATGGTTGGGACCTGGTCTACTCGGCTATGTGAAACTATGGATTGGTTTGACGATAGAATTCACATAGCCTCTCTCCAATGGGGCCCATTTATAGGAAAACAACCAAGGGCAGTGATGAAGGCATCTATTGAAATGCAATATGCAACTGAATGCTTGTCCTTTGTCGATATGCATCGATACTGCAGAAAATTGAGTCTGAGAAACCATTTGAAAGATGCACTCAACACTCTACATCTCATGCAAAACTGGGCATTCTCCTAGATTCCTCTGTTCATGCAATATTATCGCAGTGCTATGTAAACAACAACGCTTTTCCCTGAAGGAAAACAAGTTCATTCCCATATAATTAACATAGGATATGAATCCGAAGACACATTTTTAGTGAAAAAGGTTTTGCTGGTATAAGCCAAGTGCGAATTTTTGGCTGATGCTCACATGGTGTTTGGTCGAATGCTAAAGTGAGACACTGTCTTATGGAATTTCATTATCGTAGCTTATTACAAGCATGGGCTGCATGAGGAAGCCGTATCACTATTTGATCGAACACAGAGAGTGGGCATCCAGCCAATTGCCTTGACCTTCTCCACCATTCTCTCGTCCTATCCAAGTTTGTTGGATTTTAAATAAGGTAAGGAATTTCATCATGAAATAATAAGAAGTGACGTACAATCCAATTTCTTTCTGGGAAATTCTTTTATAGACATGTATGTCAAAATGTGGTTTTGTAGAAGTTGCATGCAAAATGTTTGACAAAATGACTGAATGAAATTTGGTTTCATGGAATAGTATGTTTATTGGGTAAGCCCAAAAATGGGTATTTCGATGAGGCTATTGAGCTCTTTCAGAAGATTCCTGAAAGGAATGCAGTACCGTGGACTGCCATGATTGCAGGATATGTGAAGAATGGGCTTGTCTATAAGGCCTTGAAGCTCTTTAATGGAATTCTTGAGTGAAATGTGGTATCTTGGATAGTGATGATTGAAAGGTGTGTACAATTTTGCCTATACAAATAGAAAGGTATTTTTTCTGAAAACTAACATACATAATTTAGTGGAAGTGGGATTGATTTGCAAAATTAACAATGTTTTTTTTTTAAGTCTATTTGTGCAAAAACCTGAATAATATATTATACAATATAAACAATGGTGCAAGGACATGAATTGTACAAAATTTTACTTCTCCTTTGTATCCCTACCTACTGGTCATTCAACTTTAAATTAACAGTCATAATATCTTAAAATATGGGTTTTAGCACATGTCAAGAATATAGTGCTTAACACATACTCAGTTTCGAAGTTATCCATGAAAAACGAAAATTAGCCACCTTCAAAGATCTTTCGGATTTGACTTTCAAAGTCTCTAATATATCTTAAAGTGAAATTAAAGACTCCCCATTATTTCCATCTTTGGTTTTCCTTTGAGGAGAGGAATCATGCACTACAAATTTATCAGCCATCCATATCAAGCCCCATATTCTTATGCATATGAAAGAAACACTTAACAGTTTGTCCAAAAAATAAATCAAGGCTATATTGGCTCCTAGGCTAGACAGGGTATGCTTCATTCATCGGTATAATCTAGTTTGCAAATCTGCCCTTAATCTGGTTTGTGTGCATTGGTTGCAATGAGAATTCTTTACATTCTTAATGTGTCTGGAGGAATACTCCAAACCACCCTCTCTTTAGAATTGAATTTTATCTTCTTAGGAAAGTAGGTGAAGGTGAATTCCCATTAGTTCCTTTCTATTCCCTGAGAGTACATGGTCTACCCACTTATTTGCTTTTTAATAATTTTGAAACTTTGGGTCCTACATCCTTAGGAATTAATTTTCAGTTTATTTTTCATATTTGTTATACCTAATCAACTCTCTATTAATTTCCTTCTACATCTCAACACATTTTCTCGTTTGCATTTTCATCACTTTAATATTTCATTACTTCGCACCATTATGAATCTTATGTTTCTAACAGATATCTGTCTCTCCGAGGTAAATACTTTTGGTGCATATCCAAAGATGTGAGTTAAAATTATTGGAAACTCATTCAATAATCCTATAAAAATTTTGCAGTTTGTACTCTTGTCACTTGATGGCTAGGGTGTACTCATTTATAGTGGCTATAAATTTTTCACTGGTGGAAAAAAGGATACAATTGCTGAATTAATTATTTGTTTTCTTGTCATTTCTTTTCCTTTCTTTTCTTCAAGGTGATTTGTGGGATCCTCCTCACATGGGATTCAAGTGCCTCTCTATTGCTATGCTGATTATTTTCTTCTTCCATGTGTTTCAACAGGTTGGTGCATTGGCCTAATTTAGTTCTAGATATGCACAACAAAAAGTCTTGTAGTTAATTGTAAACCAAGATACATAGGATGTATTTCATTCATGTGGGAATTCTCTAATTTCCTTTTCATAAATGAATTTCAAAACATTATGATATTCACTGAATATTCAATCTTCCTATATGGTCACCATGTGTTCTTGAAACACCATTAGTGGGAAACTTCAAATTTATTCCCATTCTATTTGAAATTAGTAATTACTGAAATTATATTGTTGGCATCGATGGTTTCCTTTTATAAACATGTTCTAGTTCTCTATAAACTTATGCATCTGAACAATTGTTTTAATCACCTTAAAAAAATTTCTTCCAAAATATTAATTGCTCTATAAATTTGGACAATGTGTATGGAGGTCTATGTGATGTCCAATCATTATTTCTTGTTGGAATTATGCTATCTTGAAACATATTTGCAAGGAATTGTTCCTAGACTTCCCCAAAGTTTGGATTCTTCCAAGTCCGTGGTTTTGACAATTGAAAAAACGCTCACTTTACATAGTGTGTGCATGGCTATTACAACATTTCTTTTCAATTCCAAAAAGAATATTTTTCAATAATACCTTTCTAAAATGTGCATAAGTTAATAGATATTATGTCCCAGATATATATGCAGGATATGCTCAAGTAAAACCAGTTTGCAGGCCAAATGAAATACATGAAACCATTTCATCTTATTAACCATGGAGGACCATGAATAGCAGTGACAAAACCTCCTACAAAACCACCACAGAAATATGCTAAAGTAATAGAAGTACATGGTTGACAACTATCAAAAACTCTCATAATCAAAATTAAGCCAAGGTAAACATGTGTTGGATTAGCAATGTTCTTGATTTCCATATACATAAGAACATAGAAATCCACAGTTGCAAAACCAGGTGGATGCTTCTGGATTTTGGTGAGTGGATTCCTCTCACTACTTAGTTCAGCAAATTCTGTCGATTTTGAATGCAGTTTAACTTCAATGTAAATCTACATAGGAATGCCAAAATTGTCAGATTGTAGTCTGGAGAGGCTGCATTACTGGTTGTATGCCTCTCAGACTTCTTTCCAAAGTAGACTAGGGTAAAAGTGTTATTTAATGCTCATTGCAAAAAAACTATCTCACAAAGATATTATTGCAATGGCTACAACAAGCTCCCTACTCCCTTATTTTTTCTCAAAAGGTTCAATACATGTGTATGGTTGTATATATATAATATATTTGGTGGTGCACTTGGTATGATCTACAACCTTCTTCACCCTCTCTAGTTTTATTATATTCTCAAGTATGAGGTGTAAACAATGTGTGGTGCATTGAGTCTGGAATATGTTTGGGTATTTTTCCTCTAACAACCTATCAATTGGTACATGCCAAGAGGCATTATCATTACAATCTTCCAACCTTCCAAGGTATCAATGCTTACAATCTAGCTAGATTGGGAAGTCTAACTGCAAGAAAGTGACCTATCTTCAACAAAACCTTTAAGTGCAACAATGTTCACAATGTGGCTGGAGTTGGAAGCTTGACTGGAAGAAAGTGAACCATCTTCAAGACTGATAAATGAGCATCATGTAATCATATCAGGAGAAAGACCTATCATATCGGCATATGTAATCATATTAGGAGAAAGACCAATCACCTTATTATCATGTTGTATGTAATCGTATCAGGAGAAAGACCTAGTTTCCTCATTTCTTCAAAAAATTCCTTGGCATCTCTAACTCTGCTTGCTCTTCCAAGACAATCTATACATAGATAAAAGGAAACAACACCAATAGCAAGGCCCTTTCTCTTCATCTACAGAAAGACCTGGTATACTTCATCTATCTTTCCCTCCTTAACATAGTAATCGATGAAGATATTGTAGGTAAATGATGAAGGTTTTCATTCATGGGCATGCATTACATGCAAACGTTTCTATGCGTGTTCCAATCTATTAGTCTTGAGGTTCCCACTAATCAAAGAATTGTAAGTATACAAATTGGGAGAGCTTTCCTTCTTCACCATCTCATGCAACATTCCAAATGCCTCATCAACTTTTCCTGCTGTACAGATGGCATTGATAAGAGTATTGAAGGTAATCACATCTGGCACACACCTATCACCTTCCATCTCCGTCCAAATTTCCAAGACAACACTTATATCTCTGGAATCACGATACTTGTGGATTAGAGTATTGTATGTGACAAAATTAGGACTGCATTTGCTTCTTCTCATCTCATTTAGCAATTCCCTTGCATCGTTCAATCTACCAGAATTGCAAAGAGCATCCATCAATGTTGTGAAAGCCACAACATCCGTCTCATAGCCATCTGCCTCCATTTGCCTCAAAATCCCACCTAATTCGTCTACTTCCAAGTTTCCCATCTCTTCCAAGAACTTTGATGTAGATTGTGAAGGTGTAAACATTGGGCTTCAAGCCCAGTCTTTGCATTTCTACAAAAATTTATAATACCTTTACTGTGTCTTCCTTTTTCCCCCAGGAACCCATAAGTCCAGAATAGCATTTCATGCTAGGTACACGTCCTTCTAATATCATCTTCCTGTACACATCCATGGATTCTCTTTGAAATCCAGATCTTAACAGTAGAGATATCAGGCCATTGTATGAGATCCTATTTAGCACAAACTCAACTCTTTTCATCTCTTCTAGGGCTAGAGGAACTTGCTGGATAAATCCTCTTAATCCAAGGGCTTGGAAAATTGTTATAAAAGTCTAGGAATCAGGCTTATAATGGTTTTTTTCCATCGGATCCAGAACTTCTATCATTGAGTTGAGCATGTAGGATGACCCAAGAATTTCTAGTATCAAATTGTATGCCTCCATGGGATGACCCCATAACTCTTCAAACATTATTATGCTCTCAGTTACTCTTTTTTGGAGAGTACCATCATTCATTTTTTTCCAAGGAAAAAAATGTATTTTATAGTCAAGAAGGACCAAAAGTGCAATCTCGAGGTGCAATAAAAAAAGGTTCAACACATATAGAACAAGGAATTAACCTTTAGATCATCACTTCTCTATCAAGACTTAGTTACCATATCTAAAAGTGTATGACATTTCATAAAAGTACAATCATGTTTGAATTTTGACATATTACAAACTTCTTCAAAAGTACATAAATTAAAATTCACTTAAGTTAAATTGACTGCAGGCCATATAGTGGCCTTCTTGAAATTCCTCTAAAATACCTGTTGCCACACAGTTTGTGGGTAATATACAATTTTTTATAGCTTGATATTTCCTTCCCTTCACTACTATGCATGCACCCATTTATGATAGGATTCCTTTGGGTGCCACCTTTCACATACATCATCTAGTGATGTATTACCAGAGATTTCAAAGATGACGCAGATAGAGGATGGTATAGTATGTTGCAGTGTCATAAGTGAACCTATACTAATTAGTAAATTCCTTAAATCCTTCTAAGAATTTTGCCTAATCTGAACTATGTTGACTGTAGTTTTGTTTCCAACTTAGAAAGATTTGAAAGAAAATACATAATAGTACTAGCTTCTAGACTTATGGAAAAATGTAAGTCAAGCATTTAATGCTACAAGAAAAAATTTCTTATGGTGATTGTATCATGGGGGATCCGTCTAATATTTTTAAGGGATGGAATTTTGTGGTGAGCAATGCTAGAATTTTCTCAGGAGGCTTGATTATGGGATGGGGTTAAAAATATTTTAAATACTAATACCTAGGTTGTTAATATAGGTTTAGTGACATCCTTGTTTTCTCAAGATTTAGGGAAGATGATCAAGATTATCAACATATATGGACCTTACTTCAATAGACAGGTGTTCTGGGAGAATAATTTCAATTCCAATTTACTTAATGAGGAATATGTGTTTGCTGGTGGTGATTTCAATTTCAATGTGGGGGAATATAAGATCCAGGGTGAAAGTGCCCAAAGTGGCACAGACTATTTTATGCGGCCTCGATCAAACTTATACCCACTTGGCACAATATGAGAGTGGGTCAAGCTCATATATCTAAGAGGTTTAATAGATTCTTAGTAAACAAGGCCTTTTGGAGGGTCCCTAGTGAGTCAAGAAATTTGTTGGTGAAGGGGTGTTTTGTATTTGATGACAATGTGACTATGTTAGATGGAAAACTACCTTATAAAAGCTAACACACATTAGCTATTACCCAATGTGCAACGTTTTAAGAACGAAAGCTAACTCTAGCTAGATTTTCAACATGGTGCTTTTTGATTGATGACAATGTTGTTGTGCAAAATAAAAAATTACATAATAAAGGTAACACACATTAGATTCCCCTCACCGTGCAACGATTTAAGGTTGTGTTGAGGCCTGGAAAATCACAGGTGACAACAGTTAGGGATTCTCCCCAGTAAACGCTCCCAAATAGCCCATTACTATTTGGTATGGGGAATCCATCCGGTTTACGGTCCGGCTACTGTAGGTCAAGTAAAAAAAAAACGTTTTACCAGTTACGGGCCGGTCCACTGTGTGTATTTTTAGTTTTTTGAATTTACGTATGATATGCAAGTGCCTATCTAAAAATGCAAATTGATAGAGAATATGAGGATCAATCAAAATGTTATGCGTAGGTTCTTACCTCTCATCTTAACTATCTCACATCTAAATAACACATAGCAAGAAACTAAAAATAACTATCTAACCTATCCCTAGGGAGCAAGATTATCATTTATCAATGATTAATGTATTTCTGCACATGCATTAAGAAAAATCACATATAGATGTTACTTAATCCAAAACACATGAACATTAATAGACATATGAACAACAAGATAGCTCATTGTTTATGAAAAGCCTTCATTACTCATAGTGGAAATTTCATAGAATAAACTAGAGTGCATTCATAACAAGAACATAGGTTCAAAGAGTTAAAATGATCTCACAGTTAATGGACACAAAGCTGAAAATGAAATAGTTCACATTCAACAAATCCATAGCACAGCATTTGAAATCTTCCACCAAGCTTTCTCCAACAGGAAACTTGTAATTCTTTATTGCAAAAGGAAATAGTTCTTCTTACAACATACTCTCACAAATCTATCTTGGAAAAAGTCCTTTATTACATCTAACTCTCCTATATTTATACAAAATAGCAAAACCTTTGGGCTGCCCCTTGTGACCTTTGGGCTCCCCCCCAACCGTTTAATCTCACAATTTTGTCTTTTAGTGAGTGTTGTACAATACGTTGCATTAAATTAAAATTTAATAGAACTTTTATAAAAAGAGACCAACTTGGTTGCTGATGAACTTTTCCCAAGCCTAGGCCTCTGCTGCTATTGATCTATTGAGGTGTTAGACCCTTACTTTCTTCTTCTCTTTCTTCATCTCTGCTTCTTCATTTTCTTTCTCTTTCTTCCTCACTGCCTCCTTTCTTCTGATTTGTCTTCTAGACATATCTTCTCTATAGCAATAATCACCCTGTCATGAATAACCAAAAAAACTGTATCAATCCATTTACCTTCTCCGTATGCATTCTGTATAATAAACTATATATAGTGTTAATGCATGAAAATAAAAAAAATGAAAAAACAAATAAATCCTGCAAGTTTGTGTCTTGAAATAAGCTAAATCCATTGTCCAAAGTAAAATCACAAGCTCAATAAAAAGACTATTTACCTCAATCCAGGCCACATCTGGACTAACTCGAAATCATGAAAGCATGAATCATAACAATGTAACCGACAAATTTGAAACCTAAATTGTGCTATTCATCTCAGAGAAACTTAGACTCGACCAAAAGCCATAGAAAAACCTTTCCAATGTCAAATAGAGTAAAAGCACACAAAAAGGCAGGAAAAACATTCTCGACGAGGAGAACTACTAAACATCGGGCAAAAACAAAACTCTCATCAGAGGGTGGAAGCATTATAGCATCGGATGATCAGTTCACTTAGTAGCCGCAATGACGGAAGACAATCAGACTACGGCTTCCGTGGAAAAATAAAACATCGGTGAAGTAAAACACTAAAAGTTGTCGTACATGCATCAGAGATCGAAACACTACCCACTAAACACATCGGCATCGGAAAGCAGGAGAAATAACCATAATGCATTGATAGAATAGTTAACTACGCATCCGCAATAGTGGATAACCAATTGACTGAAGCTCCGACCATGATAAAACAAAAATGTCGAAAGTCAAAAAGTAAAATTTTTCTTGAAAAATAAACAAAGGAGATAAAAGAACATTGACAAAAAACATGACTTTCCATCGGGATGTTCATTAGTTAGCTTCTAAAATGGCAGCTGCATAGAGAACTATGGCCCCGATTCACTGTTCAACTGACTTTCGACAGCGATAAAAAAACCCAAAAAACATTAAGGACTCAAAAGACTTTCGGCTAGGTAGCGATAAAATTATTTCGTTTCACCTCTGAAATAGCAGCTGCATAGAGAACTAAATCTCTGACTTAATCTTCAACAAACCTTCGATAGCAATGAAGGAAATCATTCAGATCAAAAGGACATCATTTTCAAATCAAACTTTAAACTCCACATTCAAAAGCATTGGCAGACAAAAAGCAGTTTTCTAAAAAGCATGAAAATAGTTGACCTCAATTCAACTTCAAACAACCCAAATTTGTAGCAGAGGGAAAAAACAAAGTTTAGGAAACCAAATGAATCCAGGAAAGATAAAATCAAAAGGAGGGTCCAAAATTTTTCAAAATTTTGGGAAAAACGTTGCAGTTGCAACAATTGGCGACTACCTGGTGAACCCAGATCTTTGGACAATTTCTTCCTTAAATAACAGATTGTTTGACAATAAAAACAACATGTTGAATTATTATAGATGTCTATATTTCTCAAATGGAAAATGTATGTACTTTTAATCATTGATGATAGTCCAATTTAGGAAAATGGAAACCAAGATTTCAAAGTCAAGATAACTCTTTTAGGCCAAGAATATGAGTTTCATTTTTACCTCTGTCTTCGGGTAGCTCCCAGCTTGGACACCATAGGATTGTAACATATAGTAAAGAGAAATATTCATTTGTTCCTCATTCCCATGCCATCCTACACTTTTGTGCTTTTGGACTTTTTTTCCTTTTTGAGTCCTCCTGCATGCCTTTCTTTTTGAATTTTTATTCAGGATCCTCTATCCATAGTGTCCTTTTGTGTGAGAGATGTATTGATTTTTCAGATCATGGACAGAGAAGAACTTTGGAAATCATGTACTCATATGGTTCAGTACTTTTTTAAGATACATATTGCTTTCTTAGGAGGTTTTTTTACTTTTATTTTCCTTTTGGCTTTCAATTCTTGGCATGGGATCATTTATATATAATATACTATTTACCCTACTTCCTTTCCATGGGTCTTTTGTTGTCACCCCCTAAGACATTTTTAAATGTGAGATGGATGGAGCCTCGAAATAGTATTCCAGACCTTTTGATCCTGAGTTATTTTACAAGGATTAAGTAGGACTTCAATGTGTTCATAGCCATTTAGGAAAACTACTCATCTAGAAGAATTATTTCAGATAAATCAATAATACACAGCCTTATAATCAAGGATTTTAGTTAATCCAGAATTCTGATGTTCTCCATGCAACCAAAAGTTTGCTTCTTTTATTGAAATCAATCAAAATCCAACTAAAACAAATAGAAATAAATAAAAAATAAACAACCAAATCAGTTTATTTATGTACAAGATAATTAAGAAATAAAAGACCAAGAAAAATAAAGTTTGAGAACTAAACCACTAACTGGTCAGTTCTCTGCCCACCCTTGTAAATATGGCAACTTATAAGTTGAGGGGCTAAGCTTGACTGCAAATTGAAAAAGGCCTACCCATTATCTAGTTATAATAAATTTGAAATAAAAACTACGTCTGAAACTAAATCTACTATTTTACAGTCAATCTCATCAGCCCATGAAAATCGAAAGAGATTAGGCTAGGTGTCTGGTGTACTGCTAGCTTCTTTCGCTTGGTAGTTTCCCAATACAGAATTCACTGGTTCATTCTTACCCTCCAATTGAGTAACATTGTGCTTCATGTGGGGCTCTCTTAATATTTTTATCTGATTTGGACTTCCCTTATGAGGCAACCACAGATGTGACCAATCTGATGCAAAATATCAATTTAGCCTTGTTGACAAGTCTCGATTCAATACAAGTCGATAAACATCAGGTATGTCTGCTACTACAATATCAATGTACTGACATATCTTTTTGTTGGCAGATAAGCGAATCAGAACATCTTCCATTTCCTCGACTACTTTCACAGTGGTTCTGTCTAGCTGAGTAACCTGCCAAGTAGTTGGTTTAGGTTGTCCATTGATCTTCTTGTAGACTGACAACGGCATAACATTGACTGCTGACCCTGAGTCTACTAAACAATTGTGCACATTATGGTTTAAAATCTCAAAAGTCAAGAGGAATGGTGGGGTTTTAAACCTAGCTTTACCTCCCACACTTGCTTCGACAATTTCTTCTACAGGTTGGTTGTTAGTGGGAGCTCTTCCTCTGGTACTTCAAGTGCTTTTAACAATTTTTATTTCTGCTGAGGCACATTACACATTTCAAACAATGAGATATTTGCCTTAGCCCTTTAATATCTTCCACAATATTATACTCCATCTTATGTTCTTCAAGATTCTTTTTTACATTA
The DNA here is from genome assembly GCA_001517045.1 of Pseudotsuga menziesii. NCBI lineage: Eukaryota > Viridiplantae > Streptophyta > Pinopsida > Pinales > Pinaceae > Pseudotsuga > Pseudotsuga menziesii. The sequence goes on from LPNX010775664.1 coordinate 378,375, forward strand.
TCAATCTTTTCTTCAATAGGCTTAACAAGCATGTTGATTTTCTTTGGATTTTTACTCGTAATGGTGAATCCAAGTATTTTATCAGCTGTGGTGCTCTTATGGATTTTCTTTACATTCTCTTGAAGTCTCTTAATTTTCGAGAGTATGGAATTTTCTTCTTTTAACAACCTTTGACTTCTGGTTGTCACATTTGTTTCTAATGTTTTTTCCTGTTTCAGTGAACCTTCCTCTTCTGTATCAAAAAGTGAGACACAATCCCATAAAACTAAAGCATCCTCTTCTTGTTTTTTATGGGTTGATTATTTTTTTCTTCCTGGTCATCATCTTCTGTTAGTTTAGAGTCCAATAGCTGATTCATTACTAATGTCATTGAATTGATCCATTGAGGGAAAAAAAATTTTAGAATGAGGCTACTGATGAAAGGTGCAAAAATTATCGATACCTACCTCAGTTAAATTCATTGATGCAAGACCGTGTGGAGGAGGTTTAGATTGATTATTGTCTTCTCTCCTTTTATAGTAAGGCTCATATGCTTTATGAGCCTCCGTTTATTTTTCAAAATCTATCACTCTGTTAGATAGCTTCTACATCATTTTCAACATTCCTTCAAAGTCATGTGATTGCTCATCCTTAGCCAGTAATAAAGCTCTTTTACCAAAAGTTTTTTCTCCCGACTGCTTAGGATAATCTTCTATGCTCTCTTTTTTAAATTCGACTCTCTCAGCTTCTTCATAAGTTTCTGACAATGTAGGATTGAATGACATCTTGGCAAACATGGCCAATTCAGGCCCTAGGGATGAAGTATAGTATTCAATCGGAACTTTATCAGAGGGCTTATCAGCTGCAGAATTTTTTTTAAGATAAGCAACAAACCTTTGAGTGAAACTATGCACTTTTTCTTTTCTTTCTTTCTTTAAAGTACATAACCCTTTCATTAGAGCTGTATGAGTTTTATGATAGCATATTTACTTCTAAATATTCTTTCAAATGTTTCCCAGTTTGTGATTGAATTTGTAGGAAGAGAAAAATACCATGAAGATGTTTCTCCTTTCAGGGTATGTGGAAACAATTTATAGACTACATCTTCATGTTCTCTAGCCTGTAGTCCTTCTATATCCAAATAAAAGCTTTGAAAATGATCATCTACCAAAATATTTTCACTTGGGTCAAACTTAGGTAACATTTTCTCAAAATCTTGAGGCAAATCATGCAAAGGAGGTGCCAGGTTCAAAGGTGACCTAGCCTTCCAAGCAGGTGGTGGATTTGGTGGGTTGGGTGGCTGATTTGCGTTTACATTTTCCATGATTTTAAGTGCAGAATGAGGTGGTGAATGAAAAGGGGTATGAATAGGTGAACAATAAGGTGTATCTGGGTCTAATTGATTTAGAGGTTGAACAACGTCCTATAAGGCTGTTTCTACCAGTGCTTCAAAATATTCAACCAACACTGTGTCTTCCAATATAGGGTGGTCTCTCTTCTGATATTCTCTTCTGGGTAAGACAGGAATAATTGGTAATCCTCCAATCTTCGCATAATCCCTAGTAAATCTTCTCAAATCATCAACTACTTCATTATCGATAGAATATAGATGCTCTTTACCCTTCTCTTCAAGAATTGGATTGGGAAACAAACTGCTTTCAAAACTGTTACTGGTGGAATAATTTTGAGGAAATGGGTTTCCTCATCTAGCCATGCACTAGCGGCCCTCCTTCTAGCACCAAAAATTGTTGAGGCCTAGAAAATAGCAGGTGAAAATAGTTAGGGATTCTCCCCAGTAAACGTTCCCAACTAGCCTGTTACTGTTTGGTATGGGGAATCCATTCAACTTACAGTCCGGCTACCGTAGGTCAAGTAACAAAATAAAGGTTTTACCGGTTATGGCCTGGTCCACCGTGTGTATTTTTTAGTTTTTTGAATTTAAGTATGATATGCAAGTGCCTATCTAAAAATGTAGATTGATAGAGAATATGAGGAGCGGTCACAATGTGATGCGCAGGTTCTTGCCTCTCATCTTAACTCTCTCGCATCTAAATCACACATAGTAAGAAACTAAAACTAACTATCTAACCTATCCCTAGGGAGAAATATTATCATTTATCAATGTGTAATGTATTTATGCACATGCATTAAGAAAAATCACAGATAGTTGTTACTTAATTCAAAACACATGAACATTAATAGATATATGAACAACAAGATAGCTCATTGTTTATGAAAATCCTTCATTACTCATAGTGAAAATTTCATAGAATAAACTAACGAACATTCATAACAAGAACATAGGTTCAAAGAGTTAGAACGATCTCACAGTTAATGGACACAAAGCTGAAAACGAAATAGTTCACATTCAACAAATCCATAGCACAACATTTGAAATCTTCCACCAAGATTTCTCCAACAGGAAACTTGTAATTATTTATTAGAAAAGGAAATAGTTCTTCTTACAACATACTCTCACAAATCTATATGGGAAAAATTCCTTTGGTTACATCTAACTCTCCTATATTTATACAAAACAGCAAAACCTTTGGGCTTCCCCTTGTGACCTTTAGGCTCCCCCCCAACCTTTTAATCTCACAATTTTGCCTTTTAGTGAGTGTTGTACAATACATTACATTAAATTAAAATTTAATAGCACTTTCATAAAGAGAGACCAACTTGGTTGCTGATGAACTTTTCCCAAGCCTAGGCCTCTGCTGCTATCGATCTGTTGAGATATCAAACCCTTACTTTCTTCTTCTCTTTCTTCATCTTTGCTTCTTCATTTTATTTATCTTTCTTCCTCGCTTCCTCGTTTCTTCTTCTTTGTCTTCTAGACATATCTTCTCTACAGCAGCAATCACCCTATCATGAATAACCCAAAAAACTGTATCAGTCCATTTACCTTCTCTGTATGCATTCCATAAAATAAACTATATACAATGTTAATTCATGAAAAGAAAAGAAAAATGACAAAACAAAGAAATCCTGCGAGTTTGTGTCTTGAAATCCACTAAATCCATTGTCCAAACTAAAATCACAAGCTCAATGAAAAGACTGTTTACCTCAATCTAGGCCACATCTGGACTAACTCGAAATCATGAAAGCATGAATCATAACAATGTAACTGCCAAATCTGAACCCTAAATTGTGCTCTTCATCTCAAAGAAACTTAGACTCTACCAAAACCCATGGAAAAACCTCACCAACATCAAATAGAGTAAAAGCACACAAAAAGGCAGGAAAAACCTTCTCAGCAAGCAGAACTACTAAGCATCAGGCAAAAATAAAACTCTCATCAATGGGTGGATGCATTATAGCATCGAATGATCAGTTCACTCAGTAGCCGTAATGGCGGAAGACAATCATACTACGGGTTCCGTGGCAAAATAAAACATCGGTGAAATAAAATAGTAAAAGTTGTCGTACATGCATCAGAGATCAAAACACTACCCACTAAACACATCGACATAGGAAAACGGGAGGAATAACCATAATGCATCAGCAGAATAGTTCACTATGCAATCGTAATGGAGGATAACCAATTGACTGAAGCTCTGACCATGATAAAAAAAAAAACACCGAAAGTCAAAAAGTAAAGTTTTTTTGAAAAATAAACAAAGGAGATAAAAGCCTGTTGGAAAAAAACATGACTTTCCATCGAGACGTTCATTAGTCAGCTTCTGAAACAGCGGCTGCATAGAGAACTACGGCTCCGATTCACTATTCAACTAACTTTCGACAGTGATTAAAAAACCCAAAAACATTAAGTACTCAAAAGACTTCTGGCTGGGCAGCGATAAAATTAGTTTGTTTCACCTCCGAAACAATGACTGCATAGATAACTAAAGCTCCAACTTAATCTTCAACAAACCTCCGACAGCAATGAAGGAAATCATTCATATCAAAAGGACATCATTTTCAAATCAAACTTTAAACTCCATTGTCAAAAGCATTGGCAGACAAAAAACAGTTTTTCGAAAAGCATGAAAACAGTTGACCTCAATTCAACTTCAAACAACCCAAATTTGTAGCATAGGGAAAAAACAAAGTTCAGGAAACCAAATAAATCCAGGAAAGATAAAATCAAAAGGAGGATCCAAAAAATTTCAAAAATTTGGGAAAAAAGTTGCAGCTGCAACGGGTTTAAAACTAACTCCAGCTAGATTTCCATCATGGTGCAATGTGACAATGTGGTTTTGTTAGATGGAAAACTACCTTATGAAAGCTAACACACATTAGCTTTCACTCATCATGTTATGTTGTTAAAAAAAAAAAGTAACTCCAGCTATATTTTCATAATGGTCTAATGAACTAGCACACATTAGCTTTCGCTCATAGTGCCATGTTAGAAGGAAGGCTAACTCTAGCTAGATTTCCATCATGGTGTAAAGTATTTGATGACAATGTGGCAGTGTTAGATGAAAAACTACCTTATGAAAGCTAACACACATTAGCTTTTACTCACCATGCAATGTTTTAAGAACGAAATCTAACTACAACTCGATTTCCATCATGGTGCATTGTGATTGATGAAAATGTGGCTGTGCTAGATGAAAAACTACATTATGAAAGCTTACACACATTAGATTTCACTCACCGTGCAATGACTTAAGGAAGAAAGCTAACTTCAGCCAAATTTCCAACACATCGCAATGTGATTGATGACAATGTCATTTAGTTACATGGAAAACTACCATATAAAATCTAAGACACATTAGCTTTCACTCATCGTGTCGTGTTATTAAAATGAAATCTAACTCTAGCTAGATTTCCATCATGGTGTAATGAGCTAAAACACTCAATCTTTCCCTTATAGTGCCATGTTGTTAGAAGTAAAGTTAACTCCAACTAGATTTCCATCATGGTGTAATGTATTTGATGACAATGTGGCTGTGTTAGATGAAAAACTACTTTATGAAGGCTATTAGACATTAGCTTTACTCATCGTACAATGTTTTAAGAACAAAAGCTAACTCCAAATAGATTTCCATCATGGTGCATTGTGATTGATGACAATGTGGTTGTGCTAGATGGTAACATACACTATGAAAGCTTACACACATTAGATTTCACTCACTGTGCAACGATTTAAGGATGAAAGCTAACTCCAGCTAGATTTCCAACATAGTGCAATGTGCTTGATGAAAATGTGGTTGTGTTACATGGAAAACTACCTTATGAAAGCTAACACACATTAGCTTTCACTCATTGTGCCATGTTGTTAAAAGGGAAGCTAATAGCTAGATTTCCATCATGGTGTAATGAACTAACACACAAGCTTTCGCTTATAATGCTATGTTGTTAGAAGGAAAGCCAACTCCAGCTAGATTTCCATCATGGTGTAATGTATTTGATAACAATGTGGCCGTGTTAGATGGAAAAATACCTTATGAAAGCTATCATACATTAGCTTTAATGACCGTGAAATGTTTTAAGAACGAAAGTAAACTCTAGCTAGATTTCCATCATGGTGCATTGTGATTGATGACAGTGTGGTTGTGCTAGATGGAAAACTACATTATGAAAGCTAACACACATTATATTTCACTCACCGTACAATGATTTAAAGATGAAATCTAAATCCAACTAGATTTCCATCATGGTGCAATGTGATCTATGATGATGTGGTTGTGTTAGATGTAAAACTACCTTATGAAAGCCAACACACATTATCTTTCACTCATCGTGCCATGTTGTTATAAGGAAAGCTAACTCCAACTATATTTGCATCATGGTGTAATGTATTTGATGACAATGTGGCCGTGTTAGATGGAAAACTACCTTACGAAAGCTAACACACATTAGCTATTACTCACCATGCAACATTTAAGAAGGAAAACTAACTCTAGTTAGATTTCCAATATGCTTCATTTTGATTGATGACAATGTGGTTGTGCTAAATGCAAAACTACATTATCAAAGCTAAAACACATTAGATTTCACTCACCATGCAACGATTTAAGGTTGAAAGCTAACTCGAGCTATATTTCCATCATGGTGCAATGTGACAATGTGGTTATGTTAGATGGAAAACTACCTTATGAAAGCTAACACACATTAGCTTTCACTCATTGTTCCATGTTATTAAAATGAAAGCTAACTCCAACTAGATTTCAATCATGGTGTAATGAACTAATGCACATAAGCTTTCACTCATAGCGCCATGTTGTTAGAAGGAAATCTAACTTCAGCTAGATTTGCATCATGGTGTAATTTATTTGATGACAATGTGACTATGTTAGATGGAAAACTACCTTATGAAGGATAACAAACATTAACTTTCACTCATTGTGCCATGTTGTTAAAAATAAAACTAACTTCAACTAGATTTTCATAATGATGTAATGAGCTAACACACATAAGCTTTCACTCATAGTGCCATATTAGAATAAAGCTAAATCCAACTAGATTTTCATCAGTGTGTAATGTATTTAATGACAATGTGGTTGTGTTAGATGAAAAACTACCTTATGAAGGCTAACATACATTAGTTTTACTCACCCTGCAATGTTTTAAGAACGAAAGCTAAATCCAGCTAGATTTCCATCATGGTGCATTGTGATTGATGACAACGTGGTTGTGCTAGATGACAAAATATGTTCTAAAAGCTTACACACATTAGATTTCACTCACCGTGCAATGATTTAAGGATGAAAGTTAACTCTAGCTAGATTTTCAACACGATGCAATGTGCTTGATGACAATGTGGTTGTGTTACATGGAAACCTACCTTATGAAAGCTACCAGACATTAGCTTTCACTCATCATGCCATGTTGTTAAAAATAAAACTAACTCCAGCCATATTTCTATCATGGTGTAATGAAATAACACACATAAGCTTTCCCTTATAGTGCCACGTTGTTAGAAGAAAAACTATCTTCAGCTATATTTTCATCATGGTGTAATGTATTTGATAACAATGTGGATTTGTTAGATGGAAAACTGCCATATGAAAGATAACATACATTAGCTTTACTAACCGTGCAATGTTTTAAGAATTAAAGATAACTCTAGCTAGATCTCCATCATAGTGCATTGTGATTGATGACAATGTGATTGTGCTAGATAGAAAACTACATTATGAAATCTAACACACATTAGATTTCACCGACCGTGCAATAATTTAAGGATGAAAGTTAACTCCAGCTAGATTTCCATCACGGTACAATGTGATCGATGATGATGTTGTTGTGTTAGATGAAAAACTACCTTATGAAAGCTAACGCACATTAGCTTTCACTCATTGTGCCATGTTGTAAGACTAAAAGCTGACTCCAGCTATATTTGCATCATGGTGTAATGTATTTGAGGACAATGTGGTTGTGTTAGATGGAAAACTACCTTACGAAAGCTAACACATAATAGCTATTACTCACCTTGCAATATTTTAAGAATGAAAGCTAACTATAGCTAGATTTCCAACATGGTGCATTTTGATTGATGACAATGTGGTTGTGCTAAATGAAAAACTACATTATGAAAGCTAACACAGATTATATTTCACTCATTGTACAATGATTTAAGGTTGAAAGCTAACTCCAACTAGATTTCCATCATAGTGCAATGTGACAGTGTGGTTGTGTTAGATACAAAAATTCCTTACGAAAGCTAACACACATTAGCTTTCACTCATCTTGCCATGTTGTTAAAAATAAATCTAACTCTAGCTAGATTTTCATAATGGTGTAATGATATAACACACATAAGCTTTCACTCATAGTGCCATGTTAGAAGGAAAGCTAACTCTAGCTAGATTTCCATCATGGTGTAATGTAATTGATGACAATGTGGCAGTGTTAGATGGAAAACTACCTTATGAAAGCTTACACACATTAACTTTTACTCACCGTGCAATGTTTTAAGAACCAAATCTAACTCCAGCTAGATTTCCATCATGATGCATTTCGATTGATGGCAATGTTGCTGTGCTAGAGGAAAAACTACACTATGAAAGCTTACACACATTACATTTCACTCACCATGCAACGATTTAAGGATGAAAGTTAACTTCAATAAGATTTCCAACACGACACAATGTGATTGATGACAATGTCGTTGTGTTACATGTAAAACTACCTTATGAAGCATAATACACATTAACTTTCACTCATCGTGTCATGTTGTTAAAATGAAATATAAACTCCACCTAGATTTCTATCATGGTGTAATGAGCTAACACACATACGCTTTCCCTTATAGTGCGATGTTGTTAGAAGGAAAACTAACTCTAGCTAGATTTCCATCATGATGTAATGTATTTGATGAAATTGTGGTTGTGTTAGATGGAAAACTATGTTATGAAGGGTAATAGACATTATCTTGACTCACCGCACAATGTTTTAAGAACGAAAACTAACTCCATCTAGATTTCCATCATGGTGTATTATGATTGATGACAATGTGGTTGTGCTAGATGAAAAAATACAGTATGAAATCTTACACACATTAGATTTCAGTCATCGTGCAACGATTTAAGGATGAAAGCTAACTCCAACTAGATTCCAACACGCTGCAATGTGCTTGATGACAATGTGGTTGTGTTACATGGAAAACTACCTTGTGAAAGCTAACACACATTAGCTTTCACTCATCGTTCCATGTTGTTAAAAGGAAAGCTAACTCAAACTAGATTTCCATCATGGTGTAATGAGCTAACAAACAGAAGCTTTCCCTAATAGTGCCATGTTGTTAGAAGGAAAGATAACTCTACCTAGATTTCCATCATGGTGTAATGTATTTGATAACAATGTGGTTGTGTTATATGAAAAACTACCTTATGAAAGCTAACAAAAAATAGCTTTACTAATTGTGCAATGTTTTAAGAATGAAAGCTAACTCTAGTTATATTTCCATATGGTGCATTGTGATTGATAACAATGTGGTTGTGCTAGATAGAAAACTACATTATGAAAGCTAACACACATTAGATTTCACTCATCGTGCAACAATTTAAATATGAAGGATAACTCCAACTAGATCTCCATTGCAGTGCAATGTGATTCATGACATTGTGGTTATGGTAGATGAAAAACTACCTTATGAAAGCTAACACACATTAGCTTTCTCTCATTGTGCCACGTTGTTAAAAGGAAAGCTAACTCCAACTAGATTTCCATCGTGGTGTGATATATTTGATGACAATGTGATTGTTTTAGATAGAAAGCTACCTTATGAAAACTAACACATTAGATTTCACTCACCATGCAATGTTTTAAGAATGAAAGCCAACTCCATCTAGATTTCCATCATGGTGCAATGTGATTGATGACAATGTGGTTGTGTTATATTTTAAACTGCATTATGAAAAATAACACACATTACCTTTCACTCACAGTGCAATGTTTTAAGAAATAATATTATATTTTTATCATTCAAGCTATCATTATGATCTTAGGATCTTTAACTGAGAGAATAACATGTACAAAAATAAACACAAGAGACAAGAGACACACATAATTTTCCTTGGGGAAACCATAAAGGAGAAAACCATGCAACTTCCTCAGATATAGAATCAACACCAAAATTAAAACCCGAAAACATAAAAATGATATCATGAAAGCAGTAGTCTCTCTCTTATCCCATCAACTTCTCTCTCACTCATGCACCCCAATGAGTGAGTGTGTCTGTGATAAATAGAGAGGCCCACTCTCTATTTATATTCTTTCGTTCACTTAATGTCAACTCCAACATGTCGGCTTCACTTAACAATTACTTACTAGAGCTGACATCTCTAGGAGAGTCTAATAACCCTAGTGCTCCACAACTTGTTGGGAATTTTCCCCTCCGACCAACAAAAAGAGTTATCCTTAGCACAACGGTGTAGACTATTTCCCCGGCTTATAATAACTCACCTAGGGCTGACTTCTCTAGGATAGTCTAATAACCCTAGGGCCCCACAACTGTGGGGACTTTAACCCTTAAACAATAGGAGGGTTACTCACAATGACTTGACTTGACTTGTTTACATTATTGAATCTCCCGATAGGAACATCGAGGCATGACATGACTAAAATACATTACAGAAACTTCCTGGAATAAACATCGGGGTACAATATATGAAATATACAAGTGAATACATTCTGAGGTTACAAATACATGAACACTCCCTCTTGACTAGGAAGGTATTTTCTCTTGGCACAATTTGTCAGCATTAGTATTCTTCTCTGTATCAACTGGATCATCACGTCACCTTCATCTTCAATTCATATTCATCTTCAAGTTATCTTCATATTGATCTGGATCATCACTCGATCTGGATCATCATCACTGGATCTAGATCATCACTCGATCTAGATCATCATCATTGGATCTGGATCATCACTCGATATGGATCATCACTACTTGATCATCATCATAGGTGCTATCTCATGATTCTTCTCATCACAGAAATTTCTATAGAGCTAGCCCTTTTTCATGTTGGTTGCAGGCCTAGCCTCCATGTAGGCCTTCTTCAGCACTTATATTTGACCCTAAGTTAGAATGGTCCACCCAGCACTTACATATGACCATGAGAGGAACACAACCAACACCATGTCATAAAGGCATGTCCAGAACTCACATCTGACCATGAGAGGAACCAATCCAGTCATCTATGTCAAAAAGGCCCAGCACTCACATATGACGATGAGAGGAACCAATCCAGTCATCTATGTCAGAAATGCCTAGCACTTATATTCAACCATGCGAGGAACCAATCCTACCTACATGTCGAAAGGGATTTTCACTTATATCTGACCATGTGATGAACCAATCCAGCATGTCAGAAGGGCTCTGCACTTATATCTGATCATGTAGGAACCAATCCTACAGTCACATCAGAATGGCCCTCAATTCTAGATTGAGTATTCCTTGTAACTAACTAGGTGCCTCCATTCCAAGAATGGAATTCAACACTTATATCTGATCATGTAGGAACCAATCCTATAGTCACATCAGAATGGATCGACACTCATACCTAACATATAAGGAACCAATCCTCTCATCATGATAGAATGTCCTATCCCTTACATCTAACCATGAAAGGAACCAATCCTCTCACCATGTCAGAATAGCTCACGAACTCATCACTTCCCTTTGGAGGGAACCTCGATCTGGAGAACACCAAGCTTCTCCCTGAAGTACTCAAACTTCACTCTAGCCAATGGCTTAGTCAACACATCAGCTATCTATTCGTCCATCGCAATATACTGGAGCTTCACTGCTCCTTTCTGCACCATATCCCTGATATAGTGATACTTGATCTTGATGTGCTTTGACTTGTCATGGAACACCAAGTTCTCCGACAACTTCACACAACTTTGGTTGTCACAATATATAAAAGTAGAATCCAACTAGAGATCAAATACATCAGACAGTAGCTTCCTTAGCCATACTTCCTCACAACTAGTTGAACAAGCTGCAACATACTCTGCTTCAAGTGTACTCAGTGCCACATGGGACTGCTTCCTGCTAAACTAAGAGATCACACCTAATCCCATACTAAAGAAACACCCTTAAGTGCTCTTCCTATCGATGGCATCGCCTGCCCAATCTAAATCAACATAAACTTCTAGGTTAATCTTTTGATTCACCTCATACTTGAGCCCATACTCAACTGTACCCTTCAGGTACCTCACTGCATGCCTTGCAACAATTAGGTGAACATGTCTCAATGTGTTCACAGCAAAGCAAGTATCTGGTCTTGTATACATCAGGTATATCAAGGAACAAAAGATCTGACGATACATCATGGCATCAACTGTCTCTGATGAAACAACACTCAATAGCTTTAGGTTCGATTCCATAGGTGTGGCCAAGGCCTTGTAGTCCATCATCCTAAACCTCTTCAGGATCTCTACTACATACTTCCCTTGTCCTAGGGAGATTCTGCCACACCTCCAGGCCTAGAAAATAGTGCATCATATCCAAGTCCTTCATCTTGAACTTGGTAGCAAGTCTCCTTATGAGTTCTTCTTTTCTATCAAAAACAAGTCATCGACATATAATAGAAGCATCATTGGTCTTCCACCTTCAACTTTGAAGAAAAGGTTGGAATACAATTTACTCTCAGTAAATCCTAGAGTCATCAGTAATCTATCTATCCTGTCTTACCATGTCAAACCTTAGGATCTTCTGCAGTCACTCACTTTGAAGAGAAGCATCATTCTCCCTCTATCTTTCATACTCTATGCATTGAAACATTATGTACCAAAGTGACAAGTAGCTTCCTCTACTACTAATATTCTATGTATCCATCTAAGGTTACTGGATACCAAGATCCTCTATCTTGAACCTTTTCAAAATTTCTTGTCACACCCATCTATGAGATTATCATCCTCTATAGGCTTTCATCTTCAAACTTGTAGCAAAGATTAAGATATTCATCAAGCTCATCATTTATGTGTTATCCCATGGGTGTCTTCTGAGCTCGTACAAGGTCTTCTTTCATTTGTACACATGATTCTGTCTGTCATGTGTATCAACTCCCACTTGTTGCAAATGTCTATTCATAGTCTATGCCTTCTTTTCATGAGAAGCCTCGTGCTACGAATATTGCTTTGTATCCCACAATGTTTCCATCTACTACATGATGGAACTATGAAATTTCTTTCATTTATCGATACTACATCCTAGACATCATTCTTCTTGAACTGGTCTTCCCTTTCTTCTTGCTTACTTCTTCATGACTGGAAGGTTCTATATCAATGATGTCACTGCATTCGTCATATTATTCTTCATCTTGAATTGTCTTCATTTGTTCTTTGGAACAATTCTCATCCTTCTTTGCTTGTAGTCATTTTCATGCAATCTTTCCTACAATTCAAATGCATTAGTTTTATCGTTAGAAACATTTCATAAGGCATATTCATAATGGAAAATTCTTATGCATAAATATATGATCATGCAACTATTTTATCCAATACAACATTCATCCATATCTCATGGAAAATTTCTATATGCCTTCCATCTCTACCAAGACAACATTGAGATTGTGCACTAATCCAATATGTTAGCAAAGAGGTTTCATTCTAAATAAGTAGCAATGGAGAGTTGTATAGCACCATGAGCTACTTACCCATTACATGCATATTAGTAGTATACTATCATTAATGCAAACATTCTATCATGCATAATACATCAACTAAATATAAACAAATGCATAACAAAATAATATCATCAAATGACAATTGAATACTTATCTTTATTTGTTTCGTGGGTAGACTCCTTCTTGAGCCTTCGGCTTCATCATCTTCTTCATTCAGAATCGCATCATTTCTTATCCAAATGCTAAGATGGATAAGAGTTTCTTCAAGAGTTGAGTTCTTCATATTCCTCATCGCTTGAGGGATCTTCTTTGGATGGTGAGAGCTTGATCTTTCCATCTTCTTTTCTCTTATTATGATTCGAGCTTCTTTTTCTTGTGTGCACTCTTCCCAGAGTCTTCTGAAAGTAATCACTTCCTTTCGGAAAACATTCCTTGAATGAATGAATCCCATGATCTTGGGAGGCCAGTCAAGGTGATTATCACCATTTCTACATTCTCCACTTCTTCTTCTACTGCTTCAAGTTGTTCTTTGATTTGAGAGACCCTTGTAAGGTATGACTACATGGTATCTGCATTATGAATCTTCACATTCTTGAACTATTTTCTCTAAGTCATCTTATGATTTATGTTCTTCCCTTCAAATAGCTTGGTTAAGGAATCAAACATCTATTCATGTGTCTTTAGGGAAGACACTTGTGGTACAAGGTGATCCATGATTGAATCAGCAATGATCTTCTTTACCTTAACCAAGTTCTTCTTATGTAATCCTTTGAGACTGATCTCCCTCTGGAACTGGAACCTCTCTACTCATGTAGGTGTCCAATTCATTTTATTTAGAGAGATAATATACTTCCATGCTTGGAACTTGTCAACTTAACCAAGCTTATAATCAAGCTAATGTGATAGATCACTTTGAAATGAGAACCTCAAATGTAAATAGCAAAAGATTAGATCTTACCGATTTGAGGTCGCTGTCCTGGTTCCGGTGCTGGTTGATCTAGGGTTTGTTAGAGAAACCCTAATTTTTAAAACATGGAATATTTCAAATATGATTGGATAGAAATATATACCTCTTCAAGGTGAACTATCCAATGTACTCCTTTTCTGAAAATAATATAGGGAAGCTCCCGGAACAAGAAGCCCTATTTTTCCAATTTCTTATGCAGAAATTCTTGATATTGTTTCTGTGATATCTCCAAAATTAATACTACTCTATGTATAAAACTTCACACTAAGGTATCCTCTCCTATACCTGTTCCAAAACCATAGGTTTCATAAGAATTGGTTTCACCAATTGGTACTTATTATCATTTTCCCAAGGTGACCTATTTCAGTACTGTCTAGCATAGCGAAGTTGTACGGACTTCCACATGTCACTGTTTCATCTTCAGGGTCTAAAACTTATTCCATAGAAATTATGGTCTGTTAAATTTCTGGAACATCTTCATAAATTGCATTTGGACCTTTGTAGTCTGATATATAGCAATTCTCCCCAGGTGTCATGTTTAGGGATGAATCCTGGAAGAGGTTGGAACCCCAACGTGGAGGGATCATATCTCCTAGAATATAGAGAATCTGAGGCTAAAATTTGGAGAAAGTGTAAATAAGGATTTTATATTCATCCTATGAAAATTTCAGCTCTTGAGACTTCTCCAATCCTAAGATATAGCAAATGTACCAAAACATATCATTTTTAGTATTTTAGGGTTTTTTTGGTCTGGGGTCAAACTAGGGTTTGACTTTCTCGTAGTTATACCCAACCAAAAATCTTGACCTGGGTCTCTAAAATTTGATTTTTATGAGGAGATAAATCCTATGCTGGGCTCACTCAAAAATTCCTCTTCTGTAGAAAGCCCTAATTTTCCGCACCGAAAACTGAAAATGCTCGTAATCGAATTCCGCTTCGACAGAAAGATGCGCCCTTCAATGGAGAGTCAGGCTAGCATACTTTTGCTGATGGATTGTGGAGAGAGACCCAAAAGTAAGAAGTGCTAGCTTCTAAAGCTACACAATGCCTTCTTATTAGGTTAGCTATGATACCATGTTAGATTTTTATCATTCAAGCTAGCAATATGATCTTAGGATCTTTAACTAAGAGAATAGCATGCACAGCAATAAACACAAGAGAAAAGAGACAGAAAGAATTTTCCTCGGGGAAACCATAAAGGAGAAAACCTTGCAACTTCCTCAGATATAGAATCAGCACCAAAAGTAAAACCCAAAAACATAAATATGATCTCCCGACAGCAGTAGTCTCTCTCTTGTCTTAGCAACTTCTCTCTCACTCATGCGCCCCAATGATTAAGTGTGTGTGTGATAAATAGAGAGGCTCACTCTCTATTTATATTCTTTCGTTCACTTAATTTCTGCTCCAACATGTCATCCTCACTTAACAATTACTTACTAGATTTTACATCTCTAAGAGATTCTAATAACGCTAGTGCCCCACAACTTGTGGGGACTTTGCCCCTCTGACCAACAAGGAGGGTTATCCTTAACACAACGGTGGGGACTATTGCCCTAATTTTCAAGAACTCGCCTAGGGACGACTTCTGTAGGATAGTATAATAACCCTAGGGCCCCACAAATGTGGGGACTTTAACCCTTGAACAATAGGAGGGTTACTCATAATGACTTGACTTAACTTGTTTACATTATTGAATCTCTCGATAGGAACATCGGGGAAGACAGTTCCCGTAATAAACATCAGGGTACAATATATGAAATATACAAGTGAATGCATTCTGAAGTTACAAATACATCAACAACGAAGGCTAACTGTAACTAGATCTATATCATGGTGCAATGTGATTGATGACAAGGTGGTTGTGTCAGATGAAAAACTACGTTATGAAAAATAACACACTTTATCTTTCATTAACTGTGCAATGTTTTAAGAATGGAAACTAACTCCAACTAGATTTTCATTGTGGTGCAATGTGATTGATGACAATGTAGTTGTGTTAGATAGAAAAATTCTTTATGAAATCTATCGCTTGTTAGGTTTCACTCACCATGCCATTTTGTTAGAAGGAAGCTAACTCCACTAGATTTCCATTATGGTGTAATGTATTTGATGACAATGCGGTTGTGTTAGATGGAAAACTACCTTATGAAAACTAACACAAATTATGTTAGATTGAAAACTAACACAAATTAGATTTTAGTCACCATGCAATGTTTTATGAATGAAATCTAACTGCAGCTAGATTTTCATCATGGTGTAATGTGATTGATGATAATGTGGTTATGTTAAATGAAAAACTACATTATAAAAGCTAACACACATTAACTTTCATTCATTGTTCAATGTTTTAAGAATGAAAGCTAACTCTAGCTAGATTTCCAACACATTCATACACATACATCAATAATATAAGTTCCATGTTGAAAGGCAAATAGGAATTTGGCGGTTTTATCTGAGTTGATATCTATCATTCTCTAAATACTTCTTGGATCTCTTTTATTTATCTCTTCATATTTATTTTATGTAATTTATATGTAAATTCCCTTTTGCTAGCACGCACAAGATGTAGGGGAACAATGTTTCATGGCATATAAAAGGGATACCCTATTCTTTTGAATTATTGCAACTATATTACTTTTTTGAACATACACTTCATATGGTTTATCCTTAATTACAAACTACAATTCAAATGTGTTACAGAAATTGAGAGGAGTTACAATTGAAAATATAATTTTGACAAGAGGGGACTATATTGACCTCCTAATTAATGGTCAAGTTATTGGACTAGGAAGGGTTGAATATACAAAGATTACAACTCATTATGGTGGAGAAAAGCTCAATGTAAGATATATTATGGTTTTGATAATTGATTTCATTGAACCACATTTGATTGTGGAAAATGTTGATGAAGGGGACTTACATCCATGGAAGATCATAGATTTGAGGCATAACAAAGGTAAATAAAAATCTTGAAGAACATGTTAAGTGTTTTTGATAGTACATTGATTGTTGTTTTTGAGAAAATACTAAGTTTCTTTAATTTTTTGTATAGGTGCAAGTCTCTTTTTTGGATTTTCTATTGGAGACAAGGTCGATCTTTTGCAACGTGGAGTGAAGGTGGGGAAGGCTCCATATTCAATACAAATATCGGTCATAAGGTGCATGGAAGGATGGTAAATGAAGGATCCATAGTGGTTAACATTGAGAAGGTGTTAAAACATGATTCTCTTTTGCCACATCCAACATGATTTGAGAATACACTAGGGGCTGCATTGGGATCTTATGATATTTGGCCATAAACATATTTGCAACCTCATTGTCATGATCATCCAATAAAAACTCCCTAAGATAGGCTTACATTCACATGTAAAAAGGTTTCTCTTACACATGAATGCATGGGAATAAGAATTTGCATTGCCAAATGGATCATAGTTAATGTCCGTGAGGATGACATGGTTGAGGGTGACATGTTAGGTGAAAAGGAATTCAGTGTTTTTGTCGAAGACATAGATAGAAATTGTGAAAGATGTAGGATTGGGGATAAGTCTATACATTGTTTGGTTAGATGGACAATGAATAAGTTGGTGAGAATGAAGGTGATATTTCAAGGGTGAATGAAAATTTCAAGGAGGCACCCAAGGAAATGGTGGTATGGGATCTTATAGAGGACACAAGTCCCTTAAACACATGGGATGGTCATATTTATAATGAAAAATATCCAGACTCAATTTCTATGCACGTAAAAAGGCCATGTAAAAGGATTAAACGAGTTGTGGCTACAATTTTTTTTGAAAACTTTCAAATACAGAGAGATGAAGAGAAAGAAATCCGACTTTTGGCAGCGGATCATTGTTGCAAATAAGATTGTCTTCAACATGTGGATAGGAAATCCATTGTAGGTATGAAACTCTTAAATAAAAATGGAATCAGGGAATTTGTCTTGAATTCACTCATTTCCAACACATTCATGTCAAAGAGCCATGGCCATGGCCTACCTCCTACTGTTGGGAAAGTAAAGGACACAAGGTTTAATGGAGATATTATTTGTAAGAAAGCATGGTAAAAGATACATAATATTCCTCAAATCACCTTCTATATTTACCAACATAATTTCCAACAAGGACATGTCAAAGGAATTCACGATAACACCAACAAATGCAAAGCACGTGCACATACTGTGGTAGCCATAGAAATATTGCACAAAATTGTAATGGATAATTCACATTTTTCACCAAACCAAACACGACAAATTGAAGAAGATGGAACGTCTGCTCTTTTAAGATTGCTGCCATCAACGTACACCCAAAGTTCTTTGTTAAAAGAGATCAATGAGGTTCTTCAAGAGCTCAATTTTCCATCAATATCACAAACAACAATGAGCAATATTTGGAATACTCATTTTCCACATGGGGCATTCTCAAAGAACACTAACTTTAATAAATGTAATGAATGTATCATGTTGAAATCATAGATGAAGACATCGACTACAAAAGAGATGGAAGAAAAGGCACAAGCTAGACTGAAGAAACATAACAAGATTGTTGTGTGGAAGATATTGCTACTATGCCCACATAATTATGTCAGAGAAGTATCCAAAGGAATACTTGAGAATTATCCGAATTAGAGGAATTTTGGGGTCTAAAACGGGCCTCCTAAGGAAAATAATAAAGTAATAGTTAAAATAATAAAATAATAGTTAAAATAATAAAATAATATTGATTAATTTTGGAGGAAGAAAGAAAAAAACTACTTTTTGTGTCCGTATTTTAGACATATATCATTGTGTTTTTACTAAAATTTTGATTGGGAGAGCTCGTTGGATGAAGAATTTGATTCCGCATCCAGCGAGTACCCACACTGCATACTTTTGACAGACCCCGCTACCCCAAAAACAAGAAATACCTGAAAAAACGTGATGATGACATCATTATCATGTTTTTTCAGGTATTTCTTGTTTTTGGGGTAGCGGGGTTCATCAAAAGTATGCAGTGTGGGTACTTGTTGGATGAAAAATCAAATTCCGCATCCAACGAGCTCTCCCGATTGAAATTTGAGTAAAAACACAAGGAGATACGTCAAAAATACGAACAAAAAAGGTAGTTTTTTTTAATGACAAATATGTCAATTCAACCATTATGGTTGACTTATTTTATTGAAATTCTATTGGTTCTTGAATTCCAACTCACAAAAACTTATTTTGGTACGTTTTCTTATAAGGCCCATTTTAGACCCCAAATTTTCTCTAATATGATAAAATGGACAAGACAAAGACTTCAATCCCAAGATTATGTGTAAAATCAAAATCTATTGTAGGAACAAACTTGGGTTTTTCGTTGATAGGTATGCTAACACATGGGCATAGCATAGGAGGTTTTGGTCATTTCTCCCTACCATTTTTACACATGGGATCACAATTTACCATTACATTTCTTGCAAAGTTCTTGAGGGACCTTGAAGACCCACACCTTGATATGTATGGTGATTTTCTTTATGAGAGTGGAAGTTCAAGCAACCCACTTTCAAATGCATTACTTCAAAACTCTATTTACTCAAAATGTAGAGTGTACAAGGATGCTTTCCTATATTTAAATGGAAGCTCAAAAAATCAAAATCTTGATTGTAAACCTCTTCCTCCACATTTGTTGCTACAGTTGGATAATGCAGCTAGTAATAATAAGAATCATTATGTTTTCATGTTTCTATCACTATTAACTGCACTTGGTTTCTTCATCACTATTAAGGTTGGGTTCTTGCTTATGGGGCACACCCATGAAGACATAGATGGAACCTATGGAAGAATTTCTTCCAACTTGAAAATTAAAGATATATATTCTTTACCTGAGATGATGGATACATATTGCACAATATAAGAAAAAAGGTGTTTCTACCTAAACTTATTGACAAAGTGTATGACTTCAATTTTTTTCTTAATGGGTGCATCAAGGAGGGGAAAAATGCACTAGTTGGACATCTTAATGTCCAGTACTACCAATTTCTTTTACTCAATGATGTTCCAGTTATGAGGTATAAATAATCCATCAGAGACATTGAGTGGTCAAAACCAGTTGAGTTGTGGAATATAGATGATGAAGGTCGACCTATATTTCCCACATGGAAGCCATCTTTCTTACATTCCAAAGACAATGATGTTTATTTAAAAGAACTAAAGGAAGGAATAACATCATAAATACAAATGTGAAAAGATATTATTCGCAATGAGAATTCACCAATTGATACAGAGGAATGGAATAAAAAACTAGAGTATTGGAAAAGTGTTCTTGATGCATTAGATAGAATCTACAATGACCATACACCCTTGGATGAAAATGATTCTTGTTTTGATTTGTTTTAGTCCAAGAAGAGGAAAAATGTTAATGTTGATGGTAATGCACTCCATACAATATCATGTATTATGGATGGGGATTTTGATAATGTGACAAATGAACCGGTATATGTTGGACTCAAGTGAAATAAGCCAAAGCCAACATTCGATCCTAGAATTGACGTTGAGAAGGAAATATGTTGCTTGTTAAATCAGGAAATCGGGATGAAGGAGAGATGATTTGGATGGAAAAAGCCACCTCAGATATTTTCTAGGATGATGACTACGAGACCCTTCATGTAAAGATTGATTGGTGGCAGCCTAGCTCAGGGAAAGACGGAGGGAAAATTTTTAGAACAATATTGGGTACCAAATCCTGATGACACGAAACTTGGATCCATTCCAATTAATACTATAGTTTGGGCATGGATTCCAAAGAAAGAAGATTGCAAGGAAACCAAGATAAATAAACGACGTGTACAAGCTGTACTTGATATGCTTGAGCGGATATAAGGATATTAGGTGGAGATGATTCATGAATGTAATTTTTCTTTTTGAATGACTTTTAGTATACATGAAAAAACATTTTTCAATGTTTATAGTATAATAAATACTATTCAAGATACTTTTTGAGGAATTTTATATTATTTACTGCATATATGAAAATTTCACTTCAAGTTCAATGTTAATTCATGTGATGATACTTTATGCGAATTAGATAACACCCTTAAAATTTTAACAAGTTTCAATTTGTCTTTTAGATCAACACAACATCTCACTATATCAAATGTGCATAATTATATTCATTAATGCATGTACAAAACCCTTACCTTATTTATTATTAGATTTGACTCACTCTACAATACCACTATGAGATTTTCATTTTGTTTCCCTGATGATTGGTGGAGTGTCAACTCAAAATGTAGGGATGTTTATGCACAAAATCCTTAATTTGTTTATTATTAGCTTTGGATCACTCTCTACAATACCACTTTGAGCTTTTCATTTTGTTTCCTTGATGATTGGTGGAGTGTCAACTCAAAACATAGGGACATTTCAATACACACAATTTAATTCGATAAACTCTCTGTCATTATGATTAACTGTGGAAATCTTCATTCTCAAGGTGTACTTGATCTACTTGAGAAAATATAAGGAGATTAGGTGGAAATGATTCATGAATGTAATTTTTCTTTTTGATTGACTAATTAATATACATGAAGAAATTTTTTTCAATGTTTGTAGTATATAAAATATTCTCTTCAAGCTACCTTTTGAGGAATTTTATATTATTTGCTACATATATGAAAATTTTGTTTCAACTTCAATGTCATTTCATGTGATGATACTTTATGTGAATGCACCTTAAAACATCTTATAGACTTGCTTTGTGAATAAATGTAAGGCACTTGCAATAAGGTTTGAAGTGAGTTTTCCCTATTATTCATTATTATAGTTGATATAAATTTAATTGTACTACTATGTTGCATTCAAATTCATAATTATGTTTTCTTGTGTAGACTTTAAAGCGGTGCCAACTTTGTACTAGTATATTAACTTATAATTAATAAATATAGTACTAACATCTTGAGTGTGCAAGTTTTATCAGTTTGTCATCATTGTGATTGATCTTCTAGATTAAACTGTGTGAACGTTTTTTAGACCAATGTTTTGAGTGGACACTCCAACCATGCTTTTTATTGGAACCATGAAAAACTCATTGTGGACTGAAAATATTTCACATAACTTAATCTAGAAAATCAATCATTAAGTAGTAAGTAACATCATGTTAGCTTTAATTCATGTTAGAAATTATCATCAAATACATTACATCATAAAGACAATTTAATCCATGTGAGATTTAATGCTTACCATAATGCACTGCATGTAATATAAGTATTATGGATGGAGATTTTGATAATGTGATAGATGAACTGATATATGTTGGAACCAAGTGCAACAAGATATAGCCAAGATTCAATCATATGATTGAAATTTAGAAAGGAAAGATGTTGCTAGTTAGATCATGAATTGAGGATGAAGGAGATATGCTTTGGATGGAAAAAACCACCTCATATATCTACCAGAATGATGAAAGTGAGACTCTTCTTGTAAAGGTCGATTGATGGAAGCCCGGCTCAAGGAAATACAAAGGAAAATTTTAGAACAATATTGGGTACCAAACCTTGATGATACATGACTTATATCTATTCTAGTTAATACCATAGTTTGGGCATCAATTTAAAAGAAAGAAGATTGCAGGAAGACCATGATAAATAAATGTTGTGTACAAGCTGTAATTGATTTGCTTGACTGAATATAAGGAGATTAGGTGGAGATGATTCATGAATGTAATTTTCTCTTTGAACGAGTTATTAATATACAAGAAGAAACACTTGTCAGTGTTTGTTGTATATCAAATATTCTCTTCAAGCATTTTTTTGAGGGATTTTATATTATTTACTAATATTAAAATTTTTGTTCAACTTCTATGTTAATTCATGTGATGGTACTTTTTGTGAATTAGATAACACAGTTCAATTTCTAACTTTTCAATTTGTTTTTTACATAAACTCAACATGTCACTATATCAAATGTGCATAATCATATTCAATAATGAACCTTAAAACATCTTCTAGACTTCCTCTGTGAATAAATGTAATGCACTTGCAATAAGGTTTGAAGTGAGTTTTCCCTATTATTGTTATTATAATTGATATAAATTTAATTGTTCTACTCTGTTGCATTCTAATTAATATTATATTTTCTTCTGTAGACTTTAAAGTGGTGTGAACTTTGTACTAGTGCAATATCTTATACTCAACAAAGACAAAGTAGTAATGTTTTGAGAGTGTAGTCTTTCATAGTTTGTTATCAATGTGAATGATTTTCTGGATTAAGTTGTCAGTGAGTTTTTCAAACCAACATTTCAAGTGGGCACTCCACGCACGATTGTTGGGGGAATAATGCAAAATTCATTATGGTTTGAAAAGATTTCACACAGCTTAATCTTGAAAATAAATAGCGAAGTATTAACATTTAATGTCAATACTACATAAGTTAATAATAGTCACAACACAATATTAATATGTTGTTAAATAACTTTATATTATGTAAGAAATTTCTTACACAAATTATTAATAATTCTCTAATCAAATATTGGCGGCTTTTGTTTTAATACATAAATATAAATATTAATGATAATCAAAGTATATCATTAAATACATATAGGTAAAATTTCTCACATAAATATGTTATTCATAAAATCAACATTCATTAACGTAGTTTTTAATACACCACCACCAACAACGACAATAATAATAAATTATGTCTCTATTATAATTGATAATTTATTTTAATCATTACTAAGATAAAGCCTAATTTACTCCAAGTCTTAAAACATTTTCTCTTGTCCACTATCGAGTGGTGCCAACTTCCAAAAATAAAACATCATATTCAAAAAAGACATAGACTTACTTTGGTAACTCAATCTAAACACATTAGTTAACATAATTTCAATTAAATGAAATTCCAAGATAATAATAGCAACAATCATTAAATAAATTTAATAATAATATGTAAGAAAATATTCTATAATCATTGATCAACTTAACTTTTATTAGAAAATATAAATAATAGTAATATAAATAAATTATATTTCTATTTTAACATATTATTGATTTTGATTGTTAAAATAATAAACTTAGCATAGTAACATTTAATATATAATAGTTTTTCTTGTCACTTGTAAAATGTTGCCAACCTTCTAATATATTACAACATGATACTCAATACATACAATATTACTTGCTATGTCGAGAATTAAAATTGTTATAGTAACAAACACATTTGTATTATGTCATTAAATAGTTTTTAAATGGGTCATTTTAAAATTGTGTCAACCTTCTACTAGTATAGGAACTCAACACCAACAATGTACTAGTTACCATACCAAATTATAATTCAATTGCTTAATCATAGTAACATATACAATATTAATGCCATTACATAAACTTAATCAACTTACAGTTTAATACAAACTATAGATAATATTAATAGAAATTATGTAAGGAATCAAAGTCTAAGAATTTCATCATTTTGAAAGAATCAAAGTCTAAGACTATCATCATTTTGATTTGTCACAAAGGATTAGAAAGGTGTAATCTAGACGTTAACTCAATCCCTCTCCCCTCATGTTGTAAAGGGTGCTAGCTCAATGGAAGAGCATTTGCATTACAAGCAGGACGATGGTGGTTTGATTCCTTCGTGCCCTTACATAAATTAATAGATGATATAAAATATTAATGATAATATAAATATTGTAAGATATCTATATTTTCAATATAAATATGCTCTTTTCAATTAAACACATTGTTCAAAGACTTCATAAATAAATAATGAACACTTGCAATAATTAGTTCAATTGGTTTTCCCCCTTTCCTCTTGTATATGAAAAAAATCAAATTGTACTGCACTAATGCTATTCTAGTTCATAATTGATTTTGATTGTTAAAATAATTAATATTAATAAATAAAGGAGGCTTTACTAACATCAATATCATTAAATAAATTTATAGGTAAGAAATTTATCATGTTAATCTATTATTCATAAAGTAAACATTCATCAACTTAGTTTTTAATACACTACCACTACCAACAACAACAATAATAAGTTATGTTGCTATTTTAATTCATAATTTAATTTAATCATTACAAGGGTAAAACTTACACTTTAAAGTCATAAAATATTTTCTCGTTTTGATTATAAGTGGCACCAACTTCCAAAAATAAAATAGCATACTCAACAAAGACAAAAAATAATTACTATGACAATATTTATAATTGTTGTAGTAACGAATGCAATGTTAGTATTATGTCATAAAATAATTAATCAACTTAACATTTAATACAAACTATAAATAATATTAATAGAAATTATGTAAGGATTCAAAGGCTATGACTTTCCTCATTTTGAAAGAACTCAATCTAGTGGAAGTTCTAAATTCTAGATCCATTAAATAATTACAAATTTAATGAAATATGTGTTCAACCTAAGAAATCAAATTTCAACTGTGGATTAGCTCTTCCCACGATCTCGACCATCCAAGGCTGCACAGACTTAAATCTGGTTTATCATCGATCCTTACAGAGATCGATCGCTGATATAGAAACATGCAACAAGGTTATTATGAATTACATTCATGAGATCCTCAATGGATTATTCACCTAAATCTCCTTTTATTAACCGGATAATTGATCAATCGATATTTGTTTCTCTCCCTCTAAGAATCCCTAATTCAAACACAGGATTTTCAACTATTAACAGAGATTTAAGCAAGCATTCATACATATGCTTATGAAATCACACATTCAGACATAATTACCTTTACACACATAGATATGGAAAAATAGGATTTTTCATTCACTGAATGAAACTGTACATATAATTTTTGTCATAACCTGTGTTGTGATCTCCTTAGTCCTGATACATCTTTAATTTGCCTCTTCTTTGATTCCTATAGGCCCTAATAACCACTATATCTCTATCTATACTACTCTTATCCTCTCTATCTTCTATTATTGTGTCTATCTATGCCTTTTAGGCTTACATATTTATACACAACAGGATTTATGAACCATTCCAGTTCAAATCCTCAATATACTCTACAACATGTTGACCTATCCTTTGACTCGCTACCATTAATTTAGGACATTATTACATGATTCATCACTCACCTAGTGACTCAACCAATGAATCATCATTATCTAGAATCACATAAAAACATAGGTTTATTTATGGTGTGATAGTTCAAATACCATCAATTCAAAATAGAAGACCCCTTCTAGGCCTAATCAAACATTGAGCATATAGTTTGAAAAGAGAGCATGATGCACTTGCATCAGACTCCCTAGGAAGAAAGAAGTATGACCTCCTAGTCATAACCTTTCATCATCAGTATGTCTAGATCCAAAACCTTGTTCTATAGCTGATCATCCATCTCATCATGTTGTTCTATCTTTGTCATCTTCAGTTCTCTTGGTTTCCAATTTTTTTGTTACAATGCTCCAATAGCCTTGCTTCTGCAATCCTATTTTTCCACGTGTCCTCTCCTGCTGCTTTGATTCTTTGTTCTACTGATTACAATATCCATGTTTGAAGATAGCCATTTACACATAAGTTAATTGATAAGTCGAAGAGAGCTGTGTTGGATGAATTTAAAATTCGATGTTTCGACCCCTTCTCTGGGATCATCATCAGGAGACATTGGAAGCCTGAAAGTTTTTATGGGAGGTAGGTACGCTATACATATCTGTCTTGGAATGAGGCTTAAATTTTTTTTAAGTGGATTCGGGTTGTAAAATCAATATATCCATTCTTTCCTCTTGTCTTCTCTGAGACACCTTCACCATTAGCATCCTTAGTTATTCAATTTCCATGTCCAGTCTATCCTTTGGCTCGTACACTAATTTACCTTGCTTGTCTTTTGTATTTTTGTTGTTGGTCACTATTTTTTGCATTCTCATATCTTTAGGATCTCTCCTCTCATATGAAATCATACCCCAACTATAAGGTATTCCAATATGCTTCACAAATTTATGTTGGTCTACCACTTCTCTTGACTATTGTAACAAAATCATATCATTACAAGACAATTCAATGTCTTGGCTTCTGATCTTCTCTTCTCCAATGTTTTCATTGAAAATTTCCATGCTTGCATGCATTAGGCAGTCATATTTATCATCCCTTGTATTGATCAACCAATATTCTAACATTTCTAACTATTCATCACATTTTCTGAGGTTATAAAGATCCTCTTTATCTTCAGTAGCTAACTCTGCAACAACAATTTCTTATAGGTACTGATTATCTTATTGAGACAATAAGATGTATTCTTTTATAATGAAAGATTTATTTCTCTTTCTATCTTCACTCCCTTCAATACCTACAAACATACACCAATAATCAGTTTCAAAAACATGAGACTCGCAATTTCCTATTTATATTTCCCCAAGCATCATTTCTTTGTGATGGCATGAACATAACATTAAAAATTCATCGTCATCCATTTCTCCAATATTCTAATATACATGATGCATACAATATGCATATGATACCATATCATCTCTTATTACAATAGAATCATGTTCTGTTGTTATATCTTCTTTTTCTTCAGAATACTTGATAGTCCAAGGTGTCTATTCAACTTTTTCCTTCGTCAGAATGTAATTCTGATTTTGCATTGTAGAAATGGTTTTACACATTTATTTTTCTCCCTTCATCTTCAGATCATCTTCAATTGAATGTGTTCCTTCATCAAGAAACTCATCAATGAGTTCCTTTTGTTGCAATACTTCAGACCTTTCCTCATTTGAGATAATTTCTTCATCATATTTGACTTCATCAAATTTAAGATGGTTTTAAAAGATTACCTATCATCTACAACAAAACCTATAATCACAAACAATTCATTAGTCTCAAAAACATAAGACCTTTTGGTCTCATTTGGCCTCACATTCAATTCCTCCATAAGTTTATCTATACTCCTTACAGAATTCATGAGACTCTCAATTGGTCTCTCTTTTTCTACTTCATTATCCTCTCTAAGAAAAGGACTCTGTTCAAGTTCACAATATGAAACCTCCATCTCATATTCAACTTCTCTAAGTTCTTTCTTCAATCCAACAAACATATTTTGGTGTAGCTTCACCTGTAGTGAATGCCATCTTACCTCCCTTTTCATGACCCAACCATACGTCTAGTTTTCTTCTTCAGCAACTGCTTGCATATGCTTCTCAAAGCACAAAATGTCTCTAGCTAACTCTAGCAATTCTCTATTAAATTCTTCTTGACTCTCTTTATTTTTTCTTCTACTATGGATTTTCTTTGAACCCCTACAATGACCTTCAGTAGTCGTTTTTTTTGTCTCCTTCTCCTCTTTTGTGAACTTCATCCAGTTCACTTGTGGACTGTAACTAAGCCTTCACCTTCAACAAGTCTCGATAGTTGTATGATACCTCAAAAAGCTATCTCTCCTTGAGCTTGTCCTTTTGGTATCTCTGGTTCTCTCACTAGAATCTTTTGAGCATCTCCTTTACTTGTCTTGGATTCTACAGGTCCACTCCACCTTTGAGAACATGCACTAGTTCCCTCTTGTCCAACCTCTATTGGATTTCTTAGGTTCCGCCACTGCTTTCTCTTTCCTCTAAGATTTCACAAAATCTTTATCAATAATACATTTATCCTTTATATATGTCCTCTAGCTACCACTTGCTTCTATCAATTTCTTCCTCTCAATAACTTATCTGTTCTTTGTTGTTGTCAAGTATTTCGTAATAAATTCATATAACCATAGTCAAAATACAAACATCAATCAGTCCATACCTTCAGACTTTTCACTTGTACAGTTGGATGAAAATATCTCCATTGTTATCTTCAAAAGATATTCTTCTTCAGGAACAACTTGTTCTCTCACAGTTACCCAAGATACCTGTTATCTACAACATGAACTTCATACCACCAGCATCACATCAATTTCCTATAAGATCTGTACCAAGATCTTATCATTATTCTTCATCAAGAACAAAATTGTTCTTGAGAACAACTCTCTCAATTGTTACTGCTGCATTCTTTCGTTGCAATCTGCAATATCTTATCTCTGATAATCCTCACGCAGGATGCTTGTACTACTTTGATACCAAAACTGATGCCAAGGTACTCGTGTAATAGTATTTAGATAGACTGATACACAATTTAGTTGGTTCTATATGTTGGCAAGAAGTTTTGGAGTAAGTTATCCGCATAGCATCACGGATGCCACGCAAGTTCAAAGATGCCACCTAAGGTCGAAAACAGTGTGCAAGTCGGATTAGCTATATTTTATGTATTTTGGTCATATTTTGTAGATTTGGACCACATTATGTGGATTTTGGTCATTATTTTGTAGATACTATTAAGTAGTTAGGAATTTGGTTAAGTGGACCACCAATGTAAAGGTGCAAGCCTATAAATAGATATAGAATTCCAAATGTTAAGCCTCTTCCTTCCTTCTTGGATATTTTTGGGATTCTTAGAGGCTGAAGAACTTCTTTGGATCTGTGTATGTGAGCTAAAGAATTGTTTTGGAAAAATTGTGCTTTGTTGCGAAGGTTAATATGCCATGACGGAGATTAAGCATAACCATTGTGTCTTTTTCTATCTTCTTCTTTTCATGTTTTCTACTATCCAAATGTGAATGCGATGTGTATCTGTGAATGGTGTGATGTTTCCCTACAATGAATGATGATGTATTGTCATATCTATTTATGCTTCGATGTATTTGTTGTGATATAAGTATGTTTATCTAATCCACTAAATGATGATATGATTATCTTAATGCATAATATGAATAATTATATCGGTTAAATAATGTTGCGCTGAGTTGATAATTAGATGCATGGTCCTGCTTCATACTATAGAAACTTTGTTTCAACATATCTCCCTCGAACATCTTAGGTGAGAATTCATATACTCTGTAGGTGTTGCTAGATGGGATAAAACCTGTCTGGGTCAGTGTTCAGGGAGACACCGTTGGTTTGGGTGTCGACAGAGATAAAACCCCTATCGATTGGTTTTGTGTCAATAAATGGTTATGTTTTTGGGACCTTAGTGCAAAGAGGAAGGAGGACATGTTGTGGCATTCAAAGAGATAAAAAATACAATATTGTTTTGAGAAAAAGGCATGGGAGTTTGCTGAGAAAGAGAACCAGAACCCTAGACTGACGACAGATTAGTGGTTGGTAGAGTACCTGCATTCCGGTCCACATGAGTACTTTTTCTCTGAGTTTCTAATCATATTGTATGAGCAGTTGGTGTAGTTGACATATTGAAAAACAAAATTCCAAGGAGGTGAGCTAACTGGCTGGACCCGAGAACTGATCCAGCAGATATAGGAGGTAGACAACAAAGCATCAAGGGCTACTGAAGTTTGGGTTGACAACATATTGGAGGGATATATCACTAAGTTTGTGATTGACACAGTTAAATCCTACAGCAATGCAGAAATGGAGTTCTTCAACATACCAAGAGGTATGTTTTTTTTGTCTTTACAATTGTCTATTAGGATGCTCATTTATGAAAAAAAGCATATTGAAGACGAACTCCACTGAGTAGAACTTTGGTGTGCGGAGGATGCGGTTATCGCATAGACGGGTGTTGTATGGAATGATATAGGGTATATGGATGCAACTTATGATGGGATTGTGAGGGAATTAAAGGAAGGAAGTGGTATTACGAGAGGAGGAGCAATGTTTCAGCAAGAGAAGAGGCAAAGGACAAGGGAGAGTCCTGTTGCAACCGAGATGTGAGGCCGCAAAGGAATACCACATGGGATAAAGCGACCCTATAATGATGAAGAATATTACCAAGATATGCTTGAGATTGAGGAAAGGATGACCCAGAGAAACAACATACCCACACCTCCATGCATTGTGCCACACTCAGGAAGAAACGCGACCTCAACACTGACTTATCCGACGTGTCAGCAGCACTCTAATAGTAGTTGATCAACGACTATATGAAGAAGGTATGGGATGGTGGGAGATGATGAAAATTTACCCCTATTCCATGGAAATTGGACTAAGGATCCTGAGAAATACTGGTTCTTGTGTGAAGCAGTGGGGACTGTAAAAAAAACTATGGATGATGATTTCAAGAAGGGACAATTGGAGATGACCCTTCGAGGCCATGCACTGGAATGGTTCATGAAATTTGTACAAGTTTCTATGAGGACTCCAACAAAAACAATGGATGAAGTTAGAAAAGGATTGATTGAAGAATTTAGAAAACTAAAATCTGAGGCACAATATATCATAGAACTGAAGGAGATTAATAAATATCCAAATGAAATTGTTTGGGATTTTGATTAGCGATTCAAGACACTAATGGAAAGAGTAAGCTTTGAGATGAGTTATATTCAGCATAAGGAATGGTTCATCGCAGTGTTATTATCTCATATCAGACTACCATTGATTCCTTCCAACATTATATTTAGCAGAACCACTAAATCTAGCCAACCCAACCAATGGTCCCTCCAGTGCTCAAGAAAGAGAGGGCTTCAAATTTATATGAATTCGATCACATAAGAATTCCATGTCTAGACTTCTGCTGTTAATCTCTGGTCTATTTCACCAAGTGAAATATTCCTCAGATGTTGGATCTATTCCAACCTTGATCAATGACGAACTCCAAATAGAACAAAACTAAATTGCATTAAAATTTCATGCCCATCTCCGCATTTAACTCACCTACTAGTTGAATCTGTGGAATTCTTAAGGACCATCAGATCTAGATAGATGATGGACCTCAAATATCATATAGAGGGTTTGATATAAATTTTGCGCACATAAGGATTTTATTAATATGTGCTAGTTCTCCCTGCGGAATTGCTGACAATCATTGATCTGCTTCCATGATCAACCTCATCTGTTGATCTCAATCTCCTTCTTGGAGATTAGTTTTGAATTTCACAACCCAACTCCCTTTTTATCCTCCTCTCTATTTCATTTGTGAAATGCAATTTGGTCATAGATCTTCGACACCTTCATATCTCTGCCACACGATAGACAATCATGAGGGTGATTCAACTTAGCAATGTTGGGTTATTTTAGGCATAAATCCAACTTGCAAAATCAAATTTCAATCGTGGATTAGCTCCTCCCATGATCTTGACCATATAATCTTGCACATACTTAATTCTAGTTTATCATCGATCTTACAGTGATCAATCGTTGATCTGGAAACCTGCAACAAGGTTATGTTGAATTCCATTCATGAAATCCTCAATTGATTATCCACATAACTCTCCTTCGATTGGTCATAGAATTGATCAATCGATATATGTTTCTCTCCCTCTTGGAAGCCCTAATCCACACACAAGCTTGTCAACTATTAACAGAGATTTAATCAAGCATTCATACACATGCTTATGAAATCACACATTTAGACAAAATTACATTTACACATAGAGATATGCCAAAATAGGATTTTTCATTCACTCAATGAAAATGTACATATAATTTGTCTTAAAACATATGTTCTAGTCTTCTTAGGCCTGATACATCTTTAATTGGCCTCTTCTTTGATTCCTGCAGACCCTACTAACCTTTGTATCTCTGACTGTACTACTCCTATCATTTCTATCTTCTATTCTTCTATCTATCTCTTCCTTGTAGGTTTACATATTTATACACAACATGATTTATGAACCATTCTGGTTCATATCCTCAATATACTCAACAACATGCTGACCTATCCTATGGCTCGCTACCATTAATCTAGGACATTCTTACATGATTCATCACTCACCTAGTGACTCAACCAATGAATCATCATCTATCTAGAATCACATAAAAACATAGGTTGATTTACGGTGTGATAGTTATGTTATCAGGAATATTGCACCTTCTGCGGACAGAAGCTGTTCCTCTGGTCTAAATGGTTCAGATCCAGAACAAATGAGTGAACAACAAAGGATGAAGACTTTCCCTGAATGTTGTAGACACATGGAATACTACTTTGATCATGAACCTATGTACCTACAAACACATCTAACATACAAGCACATCAAAGATACCAGAATATCATCTACATGTTCATACTAGTGACTAAGGAATCTAGTAACATATACATGTGAAATCAAAACAACAGACATCTAGGACGGAAATCAGCTTTGCATTAAGAATGAATGAATAATCTTACAACTATTGCCTTAGTGTCAACAAGCTCCTCCATGAGATAAACAGTTCATCCCCATAAGCTCCAACTTGCTCTCTATGCTCTCCAATGATTTGGACTAGGTAGTCAATTCAACAGCATAACAATACCATTCAGTTCTCCCCCCTCAATTATGGATATGTATTTATAAGGCAATGGATAGGGATATTTAAGAGAATTCTGGGTGAGGTGGCTCCAATATCCTACCAAGGGGGATCTCGAGCTCAAACTAACCCATATTGATAGGGATAAGGGAGGACACAAGGCTCGTGATCTAGAAGCCTCAAGAAACTTCTCTTTTTTCCATTTTACCTAGGGTACCACTTTTGTTCCCTTATGAGAGAGAAGTTTAGGTGAGAACCACTTTAATAAAAAATCCTATAGGCGGTGGCACCACTTCTCTATAACAGGATACAGGCAGTGCTAAAAAAGGTACCACTCATCAGCCAAAAGGTAAGTGCGGTGCTAGGTTTTTTCAAGTAGAATTGACAAATAGAGAAAGTTTCCACTCCAATTTTTTGGGATTAGGGGCAAACACAGGGGTTAAGGATCTCATCACATGATGGCGATAGGATTTAGGTATAACAGAATGCCCTCCAAAGCATGAGGCTTAGAGGGATACAATAAGTGAGAGCTTTGAGAGAACAAGTTGTCACTTCGAGGTGAGAATGTCAGCTCAGTCGGAGAATGTCGTCAAGTAGGAATCTATAGTACATCAATACTTTTGACTCATAGAAAAATGTAACCAACTCATGGCTGCAAAACAATACAAGGAAGATCCATGAGAGGAATAAAAAAGCATGGCTACTAGAATACAACGTAGATCCATGTGATAGAGGGCTCAAACATGGACATAGCTACCACATATACAATGTAGATCTATGTCATACAGATGAAAATTTGAGCATATCCACAACCATACAAATGTGGATCCATGCTAGATATACAAAACTCCTTCGCAAACTGGGGAAAGCAATGAGTGCTAAACAATTACCCAGGGTCTT
Organism: Pseudotsuga menziesii; assembly: GCA_001517045.1. Lineage (NCBI taxonomy): Eukaryota > Viridiplantae > Streptophyta > Pinopsida > Pinales > Pinaceae > Pseudotsuga > Pseudotsuga menziesii. The sequence continues at coordinate 412,426 of LPNX010775664.1, forward strand.
CATCCTTTCCTCCACAAAGTACGATTCTATCCATGTGATTACAATTTTCTGAAGTTGAACATTGTAGAAACCACTTGATTACCGACCAATGATGTGAACCATTAACAAGTGTGAGGGAGATCACCATTGATGTCAATGATTCCCAAGGTACGCTAGTACAATATACTGAGCATGAATAGATGTCTTGATGTCGAAAACCCAGTCGATTCTATCGATCAAAGGTCAATGATGTGAACCTATGTCAAGAGTGAGAGAATCTGTCATTGAGGAATACAGATCTCAAGGTAGTAAATTCTGTTTCTAAGACTATTTCCCAGATGATGAGCTGATGTCGATGGGAATAGTCTTATTGAAGGAGGGCGATGATGATTCCCACATCGACGACATGAAACTCAGAACAAAGTCCTGGAATGATGTGAATAAGGTAACCATAATACTGACTCAAAAAGCACTGACACAAAGATTGTTTTGACTGTAGAGGTAAAATGTCTTCAACTTCCCTTTGAACATCGGGTGGCACGACAAAATACTTGGCAGCATGACTAGACCAGACAAATACATAGTGCAACGGTGGACAATGCATTCTTTTGAAAGACTCAAAGTAGTGACATGACTCATGAAAGTAGATCGTCACAGAAATCAACTGAATACCCAATTGACTGAAATGATATGCAGACCAGTTCCATGTTCAAAGGTAATGACAAACTAATACTATTTATTTGAAAAATTATTCCCTTCCCATTTTCCCCATCATGGTTGATGAGTGCCTCTTTTTCGGTTTTACGAGTTCAAAGAGGGTAACAAACACTCATTATAGCTCATCCAGAGACAATTCCAAACTTATATGTTTTATGAACCTGAGAGAGGAGGGGATCGTTCCCAAAAGAGGGTCTCTCAATGTTTAATTTAACGAGTCCAATGAAAGTTAACTTGGTATCGTTCATGTTTAGAGAGTCTGAACGACCATGGAAGAAGACTCCACAGGGTATTTTTTCATAAAAATAGTTCATCTGAACCAAAAAAGTGATAACCTACCATCAGATGAATGACTCTTCAAATGCTTTAATGAGCGTGAAGAAGACAATTTCACTCGACAATCTTTTCGTATTTAAGGAGCCTGAAAAGAGTTTAAAGAAGACTCCACTAGGTCTCTTTTAACAATGAGAGATTTTACGAGTCTAAAAAGAATCAAAAAAGGACTCGGACCTTTGATGCTAAGTTTCAAGAGCATGACCAAAGTGTCACAATAAACGCTCAAAATACTTTTTCCATTTTATGGTAGTATGAAAAAGTAAAAAATGAACTCCAAAACTTTACTGCTAACACTCTTCTATCTTGTAACGACTTGAAAAACAAGTGTTAAATTCTCCAATAACTGACATTAAAGGATTACAACTAATAGATTTTGAGTAATAAATGATTTTAAAACAAAACTATAACATGTCAAACCCTAAAATGTATATAAAAGTCATGTCAATAGTAAAAAATCAAAACATTTTACCATTTACCCATAGTGGAGAGCCTTTGGAACATTTTCTTGGCTAGATTTTTAGTTATTGATATCAGGATCATCTACCATCAGTTCCAAGTAATAGATTAGACCCTACTCTTTCATTGCATGCTTTCAATTTTTATTTTTGGTGGTGTTTTGGAATTATTAGGAAATCCCTAAAACCATGGAAGTAGGCACTGCTCTTATCACTTACGGGAAAAGCGGTACCCTACTAGAACTGCGTTGAAAACACTACGCATAGGTGGTGTCGGCCGTAGGTAAATAAAAAGGCATGCACAAAAAAAACTAGATCATTTTTTAGGATTTGATTGATTGGGAATGTTTCTAATTGGTCTTGTGATGGTTTTTTATAGGTTCTTATTGATAAAAAATGGTCATATGGAAAGAGAGGCAACATGACAATGACGATGCCTTTGCCGAACGAAATACGAGTTGTATATCTGCATTGAGAGATTGTGGACTTTTAAAGTTCTTCTGCACACCTAGTATGGTATCACATGAGCGACAATTGGAACATATACTCTGGATTTGGAATCTGGAGCAATAGTATTTCAAGGTTGGTGCTCACATATTGACAGTTAAAGTAGAGGACATCTACTTCTTGACAGGCCTATCGAGACAAGGTGCTCCCATCTCTTTGACTAGCTCCCATGGAGGGGACATTACTACTCAGGAGTTGATAAACCTCCATTGGATTCCTGGGGCTAGGACATCGGGGAATAAAATTCCCATAAAAGTAGTGGTGGATGGCCCTCTATAGACAGTATTGTTTACCATGCAGAGAGTGGTGAGAAGCCAAGGGGGTACACTAGGAATCTAGAGTGCATTTGTTCTACCACATAGAGGCCATGGCACCCACAGTTTTCAACTGGGCAAAAGCTCTACTTCCAATCTTCAAGGATTAGCTGACCAAGTGTCGGCAAGGGGAGCTGAAGCAATTTGGTTTTAGTTCCATTGTAGCTTGTTTCTTTTTCGACCGGGTTCCATAGATGTGACCCCAGGTGGTATTTACATAGTTAAGGGCACGGGACCCTCACATGTAGAGGTGGATCCGGATTATGGCCCATACTGGAGCAGGTAGAGGTGAGGTAAATTCGATGACCTGTTCCTTTGATGGTTGAGAGATCACCTCCTCATGGTCGAGGATTATGCATATGCGGGTGTTAACACCATTACTTAGCAGAGGAACGAAAAACCATGGTGAAGAAGAAATAATAGTTACTTGTCAAACTTTGGTTAAATGTTATAGTATAAGAGTATGACGAAGGGCAAGTAAACGATAGTTTCTCATGGGATCCAACAGTGTAAAACGAAGTGATAAAGATCTACGGCCTATAATGTGTCCGCTATATAAAGATGCGAGAAGAATAGGTACATGTGGGTGTTCGATGAAATATAGAGATCAACGGTCGTCGATATAGCTTGATGAAATCTACAGCCATTGTGAACTCTGCCTTGTGAACCTGCACATTTGATCAAACAAAGGAACCCAACGGAATTGAGTACGTGTTTCTTGATCCAACGGCTGGGAAATAAAGGTGAATTACATCGACGATCGTGGGTGGATCCGGAGCGGGAAGTTGAGCAGTAGTTGGAGGTAAAGGTCGGTAGCGGAATAGAAACCACTGTACATGTGGTTGATCATGGTGCATTCCGGAGGCCAAAGCGATTTGGTGGAAACCACCGAAGGGGGGCCTCCGGAGTGGGGTCCTATATAAACAAAGTTGACTTGATAAAAGATTATTTTATTGGCGCCAGACGAATGAAAAGGACCTGCGTGCTCGTCAGCCTCTACAGTCAATTTCGAACACACGCAACCACAGTAAGAGGTAAGGCTCAAATGCCCATAATTCATCCATCTAATTACCATTATCGACTGAATTATGGACCAAGGAAAAGATTTGGAAGGGTTTGGTCGTATTTTGGATGACAGAGAAGACTATCTGGTTGATAGGGATAGAGGGGTGTCCGACCCTTTCCTGTCCATAGGAAGTGTATCAGTCAGTAAAGAGAGTTTGTGGAAATACAATTCACAGGGTAATGATGTCCTGAATGTTTGAAAGTTGTTTTTATATTATTTTGCTGTCGAGCAAACCCTGCATTTTCTCGAATTCACAGAATGGTGTGCAGTTAATCATTGCCCTTCTTAGAGAGTCATTGTAAGTAATTCTACATCTAGGATACTCTGTCAAATTAATTCCAAGGTCATCCATGAAAAACTAAACATTCCCAACAATTACCCTGACATTCGTGAACCTATAAACGAGGCCATTCTTGCTGAATTGTACAAAAATTGTGGAATTGAAGTTCGTTGCAAATTCCTGTCCAGCGTCTTGAAAGAGGGTCAATCGTTAGATGGTATTTTCCTGCCATACCATGCTTATATTTTTAAAGATGAAGTTCAATTAGTGGTGTCCATAGTCTGCCAAATCTTGGGTCTTGATGATGATTGTCACGTAAATGAAGTCATACTGGGTTTTCTATTAAAAATAAGCTCATTAGGTTCTGAGTCTCAGTCAATTCCTATATTCAATCTAGATGAATACTTGGAAGAAACGATACATCTTCAATTGAGTGAATTCCCAAAGGTCAGATTCTTCAAGTTTCAGACTTATTTGTTGAACATGTTGCTATGTTCAAACGTCACCGAATTACAGTTTTTAAGCACTATATTTTCTCCAGATTTGCCCAAGCAAATCAGCATGTTTGAATTTTCCAATTCAATCATGTCAGAGATTTACAGAATGTTATTTGTGAAGTGTTACCCCAGGTCTTAGAAGAGATGAAATGCATGATGCAGCCCTCACCTGAAGATCGAGTCAGAGATTGGTTTCTGATCAAGGATTCCACTGTTTTGAGGATATATGGATTTACTGGGGAACCATATATGTTACCTGCTTTCCTCCCATAATTTTTGCATTAGAGTTTATGAGGCAAATATTGCATTCAGAGGAAGAACATTTTGGGGCCTTCAAAAAATATTCAAATATCAAATTCCCCCTGAAAGTTGGTTCTTTTATTTTCAAAAGTAAAGGTGCCCTGGTGTTTATAGAAATTTTTTTGGGAAGCATGGAATTTTAGAAAGAGCCAAGGGTAAATTATGATCCCCATCATGTAATTTCCCTGAGGAAGTAGGCAAACAAAAACAAGCCATTTGACCACCGAGTTATTGAAGGCCTGAGCAAGACAGCCAATTTGTCTCATTTTATGGAAATTCCAAGATCTGATGAAAGTGCAAGTGTTATACCAATTACAGCATCTCAAGTGGTGGAGAGTCCTAATATTTTGATTAAGAGGATTCTGTCTGAAATTGAAAGCATGGAAGTGGATGAAGATTGGTCTCACAAAAAGGCAAAATTGTTTCAAGTTGGTGGAGTTTTAAGTGAAGAGATTTCAGAAGATTTAAAGAGAGTTGCTTTACTTCCAACAAAATATGTACAGGTGAATCAGTTTTCTTTTAAAAGTGTAGATAGTTCAGAATCAAGCCCAAGCTTCAAGTCCAAAGAGGAACTCATGGCCAGTTATATGGAAAAATGAAAACAGTTCCTAGAAGAGACAAGGAATTTACTCCCGCAGGTAAGGAGTTTAAACAATCCAAAAACTTCCTTGATTTCTGCCAGGGATATAGAAATAAATACCTTCAAATTGGCCATGGTAAATGATAAAAAGATGTCAAAGATGGAAGTAAGATTGGACAATATTAGTGTACCCGACAAGATACAGCTACACAAGCAAACAAGTGACATTATTTATTCATATATATTGCAAGCTATGATGAGAATCAATAAGCTACAAATTTTGGTAGATAAGTTAGAGGTTCAGTTAAAACATGAAAAAGTTGAAAATAAGGTCAATACCATTCAAATTAAAAAGCTACAAGTAGATATTATCAGTCCAGGAAATGAAAAAGATAACACCCAAGCAATCAGAAGAATGCTGGAAGAAAAGGACAATGCCCTCCAAGTGTTGAAGATCCCAAGCACAGAGCATGTTCAATCATCCGAATTATTGGCATTGCAAGAAGAGAAAGACAAGATCCACTAGGAGATGATGGAACATAAAGGAAGAGCTGTCAAATTACAAGAGGAAAAATACAAATGGGAAACTAAATGGAGCGAGCTGATATCACAAATCTCCTTGCTGAAAAAGGACCAAAATGATGAAAAAGAGATCATGGAGGAATTGATGAGTCAGACTCCCACTGATGAGGACCTGTCTATTGTAAATATTGAGAAACCATTAAATGATTTTTCTGCAGATGATTTGTTAGTACCTATGTTCCAGGTCAGCCTAAAGGATGAAGAAATAAAAGAGTTAAAGATGGAAAATGAAAAGATCAAGTCTGAATTGGGCGAAGTAAGTGAGAATAAAAATAAAATATTGCAAGACAGAAATCAGCTACAAAAGAAATTTAATGAATTAAAGGAAAGAAACATTGGAAAGGGTCCTCTCCAGGGGGCGAAACACATAATTTGGGACACTTTATCTGTAGAAATTACTAAATTCAGGCACTATTTAAACTTCATTGATGATCAAAGCATATTGATCAACTTGGCCAACCAAAGACTGAAGTTAGTAAATGAAAATATGGAGAGGAAACCCCTCATCACAAACCCAGAACACGTTGAATTTTTTAAATTCATTAACATATCAAAAGTTTCATGATATAGGAGTAAAGGATAGAATAGCAATGGTGCTATGGGATAAAAAGTTTATCCATAAGCATCAGTTAATGAAAATGGTCCAGGACAAAACTGATGAAATGATTTCACAGGTTAATAATTCCAAGCAGGCTTTCAAAGAGCTATTTGAGGACATCCTGCCTTCCTTTTGGGATGAGGAAGGTCGAATGTTTTCTCAAGAACAATACCACAGCCTATTAGTTCAAAGCCACATGGACCATTCCAAATTTGATGATTTGGAAAAAGGTTTGACATGGAAAGTTATAGTGGATAAGCTAACAGAGGACTTTGAAATATTACAAAAGTTCCTGATTATCAGGGAAGGATTGCCTAAGGTATCATATGAAGCCTACATGGAGCTAGAAGTGTCAATTCAGGAGATGATCAAATATGATATTCCGAGCGCAGAGCAATGAAGAACCATAGAGAGATTCAGGAAAACGAAGTACATCCTTCACTCATGAAGACAGGTGTTGCGCGCTAAGGAGCTACTTGGACGAGGATATGTTGTCAAGTTGATTTTAACTTAATGATCTGTTAGGATCGAAGCTGTAGTTTATTCCTAGGAGTTAGGAATACAGTTACCATACTTTGATTAAGCAGTTATTCAGTTCTAAATCTTCTTGGAAGATGAATCATTTTATGTATATAAGTGCATCTATTTTATGTGATGGGAGTTGGAACCCATCGAGTTGTTGAATGATTTTGAAGACATATATTTTTGAATAACAGAGCGAATGCATAAGAATTATTAGAGATTCATGTGTCATGCACATTACAATCCGTATTTCTTTCCTTATGTGATTGTGTTTTCTAGTGTAACACTCCATTCTGTTTTCTTCATTTCTGAAACACAGTGTTGAATTATTAGAATTCATAATGTTTATGCTCTGATCATCATTTCAGATATTTTATACATTCTTCTACTAAAGTTAATATAGAACTCATCTTTGATGCTCTGTATTAATGGACTATTCATTGTCTCTTATGTTTCACCTGAACCAAATGAATGACTGTGATGAAATGGTTATCTTGCCTTTGATAAATCTCATGTATATGTCTTTGTGATATTTTTGTGTATATGTGACTCCATTTCCCAATGGTTATGTGTTGTTTCAACCACCTATACAAATCTTTGAATGTTGGTTTATATTTAGTCTTGTTAAATCTGTATTGAGAGATCCCTCTCTGGAAGAAAAACCAGTTTCTTTCTAAAGTGGTTTTTGTTGTTACCTTTGGGATTTACCTTTACAACCTGGGTACATTCTGAGTGCTAACAAATTGGCACCGTTTCCAGGGAACGAAAGTGCGTATCTTCCCTGGGAGAACGACAGAGTTGAAGAAATATTTTTGTGGGAAAATAGGAATTTTATCAGTAAAAAAGGTTGTATATTTGTCGTGGAGACTCCATTGTAAGGCTTTTACAGAACTCAAGGAGTCATTCTTGCTTCGAGAAGACACACGCAAGGTAACTCTGATACTGAAGTCTTGAAAAGTTTTGAAGACCCAGAAAAATTATTTAAAAGAAAAAATAAAGAAAAGTTAAGTTTTCCTTTGTTTGGTGCATCATCATCTCAAGATTCTCATATTGATCCGGAATGGGAAGTTAATGCTGGAAAGAGTTTGTTGAGAACTAAATCTGAGTCTGACCTTAAGAATACTGAGTTTAATCCTCATAGGTTAGAATCTTATTTGTTGGATTCCCTCTGGAGAGATTTACAACAAACCACGAAAGTTGAAACATTTGCCTCCCAAAATACTCAAAGCTCTTCAGTTCCTGTGAGTCCACCTAGACCAATGGCAGCTATTACGGAGAGAAATTCCTATGGCTTGGGGTACCACAACAGACAGCTAGACTCCAGAAATCAATCTTTCCCAATATGCAATAGAAATAAAATGTCTAACACTAAAGGATCGAACCTCGTACCTTATTCCGGATGGTTGAAGTAGATCCCCGTTGAGCTTTCCAATCTTCAGCTTGAATTGATATGATACTTCCTCAACAACAAGTAAACAATACAAGCATACTATATTTCATGGTGTTATATCTATTCTAGTATATATAATCAATAATGTAAAAGCATTTGACATATTCCAATGGATACAATATTGATTCAAATACACATTACTGGACAGGAAAAGATATTTCTATTAATATGAATCAGATATTACAAGTGACCACCTCTGACGGCACATCTGCGAACCGGAGAAACTGAATCCCCCACTTGGTCCTCCACCACCTCAATCCTCCATCACTCTAATAGCAAGCTTACTAGCAAAAGGAAAGCTTGGGAAGAACACAACAGTGCTCCAAGGGACAAAGGGATGCAGACTCAAGCATAAGTTCTCGTAACAATGGACTATAGTTTCGATACTCTCAATTCTCTCTTATCCTTTCAATATCTCAAGGGGTTCCTTATATAGCTTTTCACAGGGATACTGAAAGGTTGAATCCGTGCGATCTCAAGGCATATGGAAGGCCGGGAGTCATATGAGTCGGATCCAAGTCAAGGAATGCTCCAAAAGGATTTGGATTATTCATACATCTCGATGCACGCGACTATAGGGGGAATATCCACGTATGTACGCGGTTATCGGGAAAAAAGCCACGTATATCACTTTTCTTATGTTTTTAGGGATTATCAAGGACACATCAAAAGACAAAAAGTGGTCCATAGGGGCTAATGAGTCTACAGCAGGACAGGGGAAGGCCATACAATGTATGATTCACCTAGTGTGGTGAAATCCGCTATAACAGCAGCCAGATTTGCTCCCTTGCGTTTGCCTGCTTTATTACATGATCTTCCTCAGAATTATTCCCAAATAATTTCTTTATTTGATGGAGAAGGTGACATAACCACAAAAAAACATGTTTCCAAGTTTGAAGATTTCATCGACTTAGAAGAAGTTGATTATCCAGATGTTAAACTGCGGTTATTTGCCCAAAGTTTGTCAGGCGAGGCAAAGAAATGGTTTAAAGATTTGCCAAATGGGTCTATAATGAATTTTTAGGCTTTCCAAAATGCATTTCTAGATAGGTGGGATGATAAACAGAACCCTTTGCAGCTCTTATCTCAGTATAACAGTCTCAAAAAAGGAGGTTTCAAATCTGTTCATGAATTTTCTAGCAGATTCATGAGGGCTTATAATTCCATTCCGGAGGATATAAAACCTTCTGCGGCTGCAGCCAAATTACACTATGCTGGAGATTTTGATAATGATTTCACATTTTCATTAAGGGAGAGAAAATCAGCAACTCTTGCTTCCATGTTTACAAATGCTCTAGAAGTAGAAGCAAATATGATGGAAAATGGAAAGATGAAACATAGAGATATTGATAGGAGGAAAAAGGAAGAAAATTTTCCTTCTGCTTCTTCTTCTATTAATGATATCAAATTTGAAATGATGTTGAAAACCATGGAAAAGTTGATGGACAGATTGACTATGGACAATAGGGGGTTCAATAGAGAACAAGTTGATCCTCAAATTAGGAATCTTAATTTCAGGAGACCAAATCCTCTTGTTCCTCCCCAAAACCGACAGAGAGACCTGAGAAATCCACGAAATCAAAAGGAACAGCACATCTGTCCACCATTTCCTGAAAATTATGTTGCTAATGAAGAAGATCCCGCTGAAAATGAGATTCATCTTTTTGGAGAGTAGGATTCAGAGATATATCTTACTAAAGAAGAACATAACATGTTCGAACAAGAAGGAGGGGATGAAGAATTTGGAAAAGAGACAGAGCAGTATCAAAGGGGTTATTTACACGCTATGGATGATGTGCAGAGGAAAATCAGATTGAGAAACAGGGAAGTTCTCATAAATAAAGGGAAGGCAAACCCAAATCCACCTTCCACTATTTCTTTGAATGTAGAAAGGGGAAAGGAACTACAAAAAGAGTCTTTTGTGAATAAAGAGGTTGAAAATGATGTACAAAGGGATAAAATAATGAAGTAGGTGGCTCCAGTCGATGTGGAAAGAATTGGTTCTGGATTTAATTTACAAAATGAACTTTCAAAGCTAAAAATATCTATTCCATTTAATGAGTTATTGAGAAACACCGAATACAGAAATACTATCACAAAAATGGTCAAAAGTCAAGGGGAATGGCAATCTGACATTTTAGAGTTGAACGATAATAATCCTGCTATTTCGTTTGGGTCAAAGGTTGAAAATTTAGAAAGTGAAGAAGTCCCTCCTTTCTATTTGAGTTTAAATGTGCATGATAAGGTGGTCCACAATGCTGTGCTAGACTCAGGAGCATCAAATAACCTAATGCCAAAAGGAGTGGTAGAGAGTTTGGGATTGGAAGTGACAAGACATTATAAAGATTTGTCTTCGTTTGATTCTAAAAGAGTAAAATGCCTTGGTTTGATTAAAGATATGGTGGTAACCCTAAATAAATTGCCATCTAAAACTATAGTCATGGATGTGGTAGTGGCAGATATTCCACCTAAGTTCAAGGTACTATTGTCAAGATCTTGGAATTCCAAGTTGAAAGGTAGTTTATAGATGGATATGTCATATGCTATAATTCCCGTTCGAGATGGGAGCAGAAGATTATATAGTGAAAAAAGAACTCCTTATGTAGTAAGCAGTCAAGATAAACCCGAAATTCATCACATATATGCTGTTGATAATGATTTGGGGTCTTCTATTTTCTTTAATGATGTTGTCCCACATGATTTAGAAGAGGCATCACAGAAGAAGTCTGAGGAAAATAAGGAAAAGGAGGTGATGGAACTGGATGCTTTGGAAGCGAAACAAAAAAGGGAGGGCCAGTGGATTATGTACTTTGATGGATCTGCTACAAAAATAGGTGCTGGGGCCGGTGTGTATATAATTTCTCCTATTCATGATTTCAAAGATTTATCATATAAATTAACATTTGAATGCACAAATAATGTGGTAGAATATGAAGCTTTATTACTGGGATTGCATGCTTTGAAAGAGTTGGGAGCTCAAAGAATAAGGGTTTTAGGAGATTCTGAATTGGTGATAAATCAAGTAAATGAGAGCTATCAAACCAGGCATCCTCAGATGAGGGCTTATAGAAATGAAGTATGGGATATGTTTGGTAACTTCTTTACAAAGCATACAATTCAGGTAGTTCCTAGACATGAAAATTTGGTAGCTGATTCTTTGGCTGTAGCCGCTGGAAAATTTGAAACCCCTGTTGCTAGTCAGAGGGAATACCAGGTGGAAATTGTGAATAGACCGTCTATTCCAGATAACTCTAAATATTGGCAGGTATTTGAAGATGACATGCAAATCAGAAGGTTTTTAGAACTCTCAGGGGAATTTGTAAATACTCCTATTGACACCGAAAATGACAATGATGAGAGTATTCAAGATGATGATGAGGGACCTGATGAAGAAAAGGAAGGCGTTGAAAAGTTAAAGGGAATCTTAGGAGGTAAGGATATTATTCAATTAAAAAATAATTTCATACCAAGAGGGTTGATTCCATTGGAAAAAAATTTTGATCATAATGATGTTGCTAAAAATCCAAAAGTAAAGCCTGTTGAGAATGCTGTTGAAAATAGGAATATTGGCACTGAAGAGAATCCTAATATTATAAAATTATCTAAGAAATTGCCTGAAAAAGAGAAGGAAGAATATGCGAAATTAATGAAAAAATACATTGATGTATTTGCTTGGAGTTATGAAGACCTTAAGGAGTATGATACATCTATCATACAGCATACTATTCCTATAAATCCTAGAGAGAAACCTTTCAAGCAGAAGCTCAGAAGGATAAACCCTAAGTTGCTTCCTATTATTGAGAGGGAAATTAAAAGTTATTTGATGCCAATATCATTGTCACTCTAAGGTTTTCAAAGTGGGTTGCAAACCTGGTTCCTGTTAGAAAAAAGAACGGAGAAATTAGGCTGTGTATAGATTTCCATAACTTGAATAAAGTCTCTATGAAGGATAATTATCCTCTACCAAAGATGGACCATATATTGCAAAAAGTAGTTGGAGCTGAAAGAATTTCAATGTTGGACGGTTTTTCTGGCTATAACCAGATCAAAGTATTACCTGAAGATCAAGAAAAAACCGCCTTTACTACACCTTGGGGCACTTTTATGTATGCAAAGATTCCTTTTGGCTTAATGAATGCAGGAGCTACTTTCCAGTGAGCTATGGACATTGCTTTTGTAGGGGAAATCAGGAATTTTGTAGTGATCTACATGGATGATATCACAGTCTATTCAAAATCTGACAGATAACATCTGCATCATTTAGAGAAATTTTTCATGAAGTGTAGGAAGTTTGGTATATCGTTGAATCCAAAGAAGTCCAATTTTACATTGGAATAAGGAAAGTTGTTGGGCCATATAATATCAAACGATGGAATAAAAATTGATCCTGAAAGGGTAAGTGCCATTCTGAAAGTAGGTGAAACCAGGAGTAAAAAAGAGATACAATCATTCTTGGGGCAGGTAAATTTTTTGAGAAGGTTTGTGCCAAGTTTTGCTGAGATCTTGATGAATATCACAAATATGTTAAAGAAGGGTCATGAGATAAAATGGAATGCAGAAGCTAGAAAGTCTTTTTGGGAAATCAAGAAAGCAATATCAGAGGCCCCTGTGTTGGTGAGTCCAGATTTTACCAAAGATTTCTCAGTGTTTTCATACGCTTCAGAATATACTATAGCAGCAGTTTTATTACAGAAAAATGATGAGAATTTGGAACAGCCCATAGCATTTTTTAGCAAAATGTTGAGGGATGGAGAATTGAAATATGACATTATGGAGAAACAAGATTATGCCTTAGTCAAAGCATTGAAGGATTTCAGAGTGTATATTCTGCATTCACATATAATTGTACATGTTCCAACTGCTGCAGTAAAAGGGATTCTGACACAACCAGATCTAGAAGGCAGAAGAGAGAAATGGATTGCTACATTGCTGGAGTACGATATAGAAATCAAACCCACCAAGTTGGTTAAAGGACAAGGATTAGCTAAAATGATGGCTAATTCAAATTGTGAGGCCTTGCAAATTAATTTCCTATCTCACCAAGCTAATCAGTTAGATACAGAAGTGGAAGTAATGGCTGATTTTGTGGCGTCTCCATGGTATTCTGATATTGTATATGTCCTTCAAAATTTACAAGCACCAGAAGGATTGAGTAAGACAAGGGCCTGGTCCATAAAATTGAAAGCTGCTAAGTTTTGTATTTTAAATCAATATATTTATTGAAAGGACCCTGGGGTGTGTTACTAAACTGTCATTTAGAAAATGAAGTTCAGCATACAGTCAAAGAATTTCATAAGGGGGATTGTGGAGGACATCATTCTTGGAAAGTGACTGCAAACAAAATTCTAAGAGCAGGCTATTAATGGCCTACATTATTTTCAGATGTGTATAAAGAAACAAGTAAGTGTCATCAATGCCAAGTTTTTGACGGAAACAGGAAAGTGCTTCCTCTACCTTTGAATCCAATAACAGTAGAAGCTCCTTTCCAGCAGTGGGGTTTAGATTTTATTGGTGAAATAAACCCCAATTCATCAGGACAACACAAATGGATTCTTACAGCTACAGATTATTTTACAAAATGGATTGAAGCTATCCCCACCAGAAGATCCACTGAAATTGTAATCATGGAGTTTCTTGAGGAAAATATATTGGCTTGATTCGAATGCCCCAGAAGAATAGTAACAGACAATGCAATTGCATTCAAATCCAGGAAAATGATTGACTTCTGTCACAAGTATCATATAAGCCTCAATCATTCAACTACCTATTATCCGTAGGGAAATGGGTTAGCTGAATCTTCAAATAAAAGCTGAGTAAGGATCATCAGGAAGCTGTTAGAGGATAATAAAAGTTTCTGGCACACCAAGCTCAAGTATGCTCTATGGGCTGACAGGATTAGTACCAAAAGGGTGATTGGCATGTCTACATTCCAACTGGTGTATGGAACTAAAGTCGTTTTTCCAGCGTTGCTAGGTGTTCCAGTTATGAGATATTTTCAAGATCAACAGGAAGAACCAAATCACATGCAAAGGAGAATATATCAGATTATTGAGTTGGAAGAACAAAGAAATAAGGCTTATGACAAGGTGCAGTTACATCAGGAAAAAATGAATAGTACTTTTGACAGAAGAATCAAAGAAGAACAGTTTCAGATCGACGATTTGGTCTTGAAGTGGGATGCTCCTAAAGAAGACAAACATGGGAAATTTGATCATATGTGGGTGGGTCCTTATGTTGTTGCTGGTTACAGAGGGAAAAATGCATTTCTGTTGGAATATCCGAACGGGGTTCCTCTGGATAGTAACCCTATCAATGGAAGGTATCTGAAACATTACCTGTCCTAAGAAGGAGGGTAAAATTTGTATTATAGCCTGTAAATACTTGTTTTTATTTACAAAGTCAACATGAATGGTAAGCCGAATGTATTTGAAGCCCGCAGTGAAGGCCCTAAGATTCAGGAGGCATACTATTCCTTTCTAAAAATAAAAAACAATATATCTACAAAAAACAAAAGATGAGTTTTCTGGAATTTACTGTGATAAATTAAATTTAGGCACCTGGTCTACGAATTCTTTGATACCTCACAGGGAGGATATCATCCCCAGATAGAGCCAGTTGTTAACACCATTACTTAGCAGAGGAATGAAAAACCATGGTGAAGAAGAAATAATAGTTACTTGTCAAACTTTGGTTAAATGTTATAGTATAAGAGTATGACAAAGGGCAAGTAAACGATAGTTTCTCACGGGATCCAACGGTGTAAAGCGAAGTGATAAATATCTACGGCCTATAATGTGTCCGCTATATAAAGATGCGAGAAGAATAGGTACATGCGAGTGTTCGATGAAATATAGAGATCAATGGTCGTCGATCTAGCTTGATGAAATCTACGGTCGTTGTGAACTCTACCTTGTGAACCTGCACATTTGATAAAACAAAGGAACATGGTGGAATTGAGTACGTGTTGCTTGATCCAACGGCTGGGAAATAAAGGTGAATTACATCGATGATCGTGGGTGGATCCGGAGCAGGAAATTGCACAGTAGTTGGAGGTAAAGGGCGGTAGTGAAATAGAAACCACTGTACACGTGGTTGATCGTGGTACATTCTGGAGGCCAAAGTGGTTTGGTGGAAAACGCCAAAGGGGGGCCTACAGAGTGGGGTCCTATATAAACAAAGTTGACTTGCTCAAAGATTATTTTATTGGCGCCGGACGAATGAAAAGGACCTGCGTGCTCGTCAACCTCTACATTCAATTTTGAACACATGTAGCCACAGTAAGAGGTAAGGCTCAAACGCCCATAACTCATCCATCTAATTACCATTATCGACTGAATTATGGACAAGGGAAAATATTTGGAAGGGTTTGGTCGTATTTTGGATGACAGAGAAGACTATTTGGTTGATAGGGATAGAGGGGTGTGCGACCCTTTCCTGTCCATAGGAAGTGTATCAATCAGTAAAGAGAGGTTGTGGCAATACAATTCACAGGGTAACGATGTCCTGAATGTTTGTAAGTCGTTTTTATATTATTTTTCTATCGAGCAAACCCTTCATTTTCCCGAATTCACAGAATGGGGCATGATTAATTATTCCCCTTCTCAGAGATTCATTATAAGCAAGTATACATCTAGGATACTCTGTAAAATTAATGCCAAGGTCATCCGTGAAAACCTAAACTTGCCCGACAGTTACCCTGACATTCGTGAACCTGTAAACGAGGCCACTCTTGCTGAGTTGTACAAAAATTGTGGAAGCCAAGTTCGTTGCAAATTCCTGTCCAGCGTCTTGAAAGAGGGTCAGTCGTTAGATGGTATTTTCCTGCCATACCATGCTTATATTTTTAAAGATGAAGTTCAATTAGTGGTGTCCTTAGTCTACCAAATCTTGGGTCTTGATGATGATTGTCATGTAAATGAAGTCATCCTGGGTTTTCTATTAAAAATAAATTCATTAGGTTCTGAGTCTCAGTCAATTCATGTATTCAATCTAGATGAATACTTGGCAGAAATGGTACATCTTCAATTGAGTGAATTCCCAAAGGTCAGATTCTTCAAGTTTCAGACTTATTTGTTGAACATGTTGCTATGTTCAAACGTCACCGAATTACAGTTTTTAAGCACTATGTTTTCTCCAGATTTGCCCAAGCAAATTAGCATGTTTGAATTTTCCAATTCAATCATGTCAGATATTTACAGGATGTTATTTGATGAAGTCTTACCCCGGGTCTTAGAAGAGATGAAATGCATGATGCATCCCTCACCTGAAGATCGAGTCGGAGATTCGTTTCTGTTCAAGGATTCCACTGTTTTGAGGATATATGGATTTACTAGGGAACCATATATGTTACCTGCTTTCCTCACTCCCATAATTTTTGCATTAGATTTTATGAGGCAAAGATTGCATTCAGAGGAAGAACATTTTGGGGCCTTCAAAAAATCTTCAAATATCAAATTCCCCCTCAAAGTTGGTTCTTTTATTTTCAAAAGTAAAGGTGCCCTGGTGTTTATAGAAAAATTGTTGGGAAGCATGGAATTTTAGAAAGAGACAAGGTTAAATTATGATCCCCATCATGTAATTTCCCTAAGGAAGCAGGCAAACAAAAACAAGCCATTTGACCACCAAGTTATTGAAGGCCTGAGCGAGACAGCCAATTTGTCTCATTTTACGGAAATTCCAAGATATGATGAAAGTGAAAGTGTTATACCGGTTATAGCATCTAAAGTGATGGAGAGTCCTAATATTTTGATTAAGAGGAGTCTGTCTGAAATTGAAAGCATGGAAGTGGATGAATATGGGTCACACAAAAGGCAAAATTGTTTCAAGTTGGTGGAGTTTTAAGTGAATATATTTAAGAAGATTTAAAGAGAGTTGCTTTAGTTCCAACAAAATCTGTACAGGTGAATCAGTTTTCTTTTAAAAGTGTAGATAGTTCAGAATCAATCCCAAGATTCAAGTCCAAAGAGTAACTCATGGCCAGTTATACAAAAAAAAGAAAACAGTCCCCAGAAGAGACAAGGAATTTACTCCCGCGGGTAAGGAGTTTAAACAATCCAAAAACTTCCTTGATTTCTGCTAGGGATATAGAAAGAAATACCTTCAAATTGGCCATGGAAAATGATAAAAAGATGTCAGAGATGGAAGTAAGATTGGACAAGATTAGTGTACTCGACAAGATACAGCTACACAAGAAAATAAGTGACATTATTTATTCAAATCTATTGGAAGCTATGATGAGAATCAATAAGCTACAAATTTTGGTAGATAAGTTAGAGGTTCATTTAAAACATGAAAAAGTTGAAAATAATGCCAATACCATTCAAATTAAAAAGCTACAAGAAGATATTATTAGTTCAGGAAATGAAAAAGATAACACCCAAGCAATCAGAAGAATGCTGGAAGAAAAGGACAATGCCCTCCAAGTGTTGAAGATCCCAAGCACAGAGCATGTTCAATCATCCAAATTATTGGCATTGTAAGAAGAGAAAGACAAGATCCACCAGGAGATGATGGAACATAAAGGAAGAGCCATCAAATTACAAGAGGAAAAAGACAAATGGGAAACTGAACGGAGTGAGCTGATATCGTAAATCTCCCTACTGAAAAAGGACCAAAATGATGAAAAAGAGATCATGGAGGAATTGATGAGTCAGAATCCCACTGATGAGGACCTGTCTATTGTAAATATTGAGAAACCATTAAATGATTTTTCTGCAGATGATTTGTTAGTACCTATGTCCTAGGTCATCCTAAAGGACGAAGAAATAAAAGAGTTAAAGATGGAAAATGAAAAGATCAAGTCCGAGTTGGCCAAAGTAAGTGAGAATAAAAATAAAATATTGCAAGACAGAAATCAGCTACAAAAGAAATTTAATGAATTAAAGGAAAGAAACATCGGAAAGGGTCCTCTCCAGGGGGTGAAACACATAATTTGGGACACCTTATCTGTAGAAATTACTAAATTCAGGCACTATTTAAACTTCATTGATGATCAAAGCATATTGATCAACTTGGCCAACCAAAGAATGAAGTTAGTAAATGAAAATATGCAGAGGAAACCCCTCATCACATCCCAGAACACGTTGAATTTTTTAAATTCATTAACATATCAAAATTTGCATGATATAGGAGTAAAGGACAGAATAGCAATCGTGCTATGGGCTAAAAATTTTATCCATAAGCATTAGTTAATGAAAACGGTCCAGGACAAAACTGATGAAATGATTTCACAGGTTAATAATTTCAAGCAGGCTTTCAAAGAGCTATTTGAGGACGGCCTGCCTTCCTTTTGAGATGAGGAAGGTCGAATGTTTTCTCAAGAACAATATCATAGCCTGTTAGTTCAAAGCCACATGGACCATTCCAAATTTGATGATTTGGAAAAAGGTTTGACATGGAAAGTTATAGTGGATAAGCTGACAGAGGACTTTGAAATATTACAAAAGTTCCTGATTATCAGGGGAGGATTGCCTAAAGTATCATATGAAGCCTACATGGAACTAGAAGTGTCAATTTGGGAGATGATCGAATATGATATTCTGAGCGCGGAGCAATGGAGAGCCATAGAGAGATTCAGGAAAACGAAGTACATCCTTCACTCATGAAGACAGGTGTTGCGCACTAAGGAGCTAGTTCGATGAGGATATGTTGTCAAGTTAATTTTAACTTAATGATCTATTAGGATCAAATCTTTAGTTTATTCCTAGGAGTTAGGAATACAGTTACCAGACTTTGATTAAGCAGTTATTCAGTTCTAAATCTTCTTGGAAGATGAATCATTTTATGTATATAGGTGCATCTATTTTATGTGATGGGGGTTGGAACCCATCGGGTTGTTGAATGATTTTGAAGACATATATTTTTTAATAACATAGCGAATGCATAAGAATTATCAGAGATTCATGTGTCATGCACATTACAGTCCGTATTTCTTTCCTTATGTGATTGTGTTTTCCAGTGTAACACTCCATTCTGTTTTCTTCATTTCTGAAACATAGTGTTGAATGATTAGAATTCATAATTTTTATGCTCTGATCATCATTTCAGATATTTTATACATTCTTCTACTAAAGTTAATATAGAACTCATCTTTGATGCTCTGTATTAATGGACTGTTCATTGTCTCTTCTGTTTCACTTGAACCAAATGAATGACTGTGATGAAATGGTTATCTTGCCTTTGATAAATCTCATGTATATGTCTTTGTGATATTTTTGTGTATATGAGACTCCATTTCCCAATGGTTATGTGTTGTTTCAATCACCTATACAAATATTTGAATGTTGGTTTATATCTGGTCTTGTTAAATCTGTATTGAGAGATCCCTCTCTGGAAGAAAAACCAGTTTCTTTCTAAAGTGGTTTTTATTGTTACCTTTGGGATTTACCTTTACAACCTGGGTACATTCTGAGTGCTAACAGTGGGCACTGACTTCAGTGGTGACCCTGACCTACCGCTCCCACCTTGTGGACAGTGGGGTGATATCAGTAAGAAAAAAAAAACCTAAAAGATAAATAGTGTTTTTACATTTTGATGTTTTATATTTTTTATGTCTAGTAACGAGACTTGAATGTTTTCATGCAGACGTCAAAGCAGCACGACCTGGGGGAGCCTCCCTACTAGACAGGCAAGCCGAATCTCATTTTGTAACACAAGGAAATGATGTGACAGGGGAGCTAGAGGAGAACCTCGAGAGGTTGACTCTAGACATCCCGGATGACTCAATCGATGACCTCCCACTGAGGTACCAAAGGCCTACTGTAGGAGTACCGGGTCGTTTCAGTAGAATGCTATGTAGAGTAGCCCGGGCATTTATTTATTACCACAATAATCACTAGCTGATGAGTGCATGATGTATTCACTAAAAGCTGATAGATAGCTTCATGACTTTTGTATCATGATTTTTTACCTAAAATCCTATGAGCTTCAGATGAGGTCTCGTGACCTATTTTTGTAAAACATGTTCATATATATATATATATATATATATACAGACTTCTACTTGGTGTTTATACATCTCAAATGGTGAATGTATTTTACATGAGTTTTATGTGTCTTTTATAGTTTATTTACAGTGAACCATGTTTGATTTTCATGTCATGAATGGGCAATATTCCAGTCTAGGATGTAATTTTCCAATGATTCAGCAATGCATTATGTTTCCTAGGGATATGCCTATAGATAATAGTTTCAAATGACCTTTCTAACAAACATACCCTTTGGAAGAGATGGAGAAGCATTGGATTCCTAATGGTATAGACATGGTTTAGATGAAAAACCACAAGTTGTGAGTCCATCGAGACTACCAAGCTACAAAAATCTTGAGAGACAACTTCAGTCAGAAGACTTAGACTGCTTGATACTTGGTGATATTGTTGGTAGTGAGACCAATACAAACCACTCCTGAACTGACCAAATCGTAAGCTGGGGAATAGAGAACCCAAGAAGCTAAGGCAAGATTCAAGGTGTGGTGGCAAGCATCATCAGCGAAGCCATAGAAATCCATATGCTCTACATGACCAAAACATGGTATAAACAGATACGGACACTAAAATGAAAAACATATTGAAAATACCTAAGCACACTAAAAGTTAAGTAATATACATATATACAAGATACTATCCAAGATAGATCTAGGCATTGTACCTCTTTGAGTACAACCCATTGCGAGGTTGTCCTAAGGGGATCCCATCATAGTCCACGAGCTCATAGGCCCCTTTCTATAAAACTTTGGAAATAACGAAAGGACCATACCACATGCATTCGAACTTCCCTTTCCCTAGTTTTTCATATCTTTGATCATAAGTCAAAACTAGGTCACCCTCATTAAGGTACGAGGTTGGACAGACTTGTCATACTACGCCTTAACGTGTTTCTTGTGTGCCTCATTAGCTAAGGAAACATCTATTCTAGTTTCATCAAGTTTATTCAAGTAAATAAATCTCTCTTCCTCTACGAAAGTGTCTGGGAGAAGTTTGACGGCAAGTTTCAAGGATTGAATCTAACATTGAATCGGTAAGACAGCTTCTAGTCCATAGACAAGCTGGAAAGATGTGAAACCAGTAGTTATTTTCACCAAATTCTTGTAAGCCCAAAGAGCAAAAAAAAGGATATGGTTCCAGTTGGATTTATGGTCTCCAACCATCTGACGAAGCATCATTTTCAAAACTTTGTTAATGGCCTCAACCTGACCATTAGCTTGCAGATATTAAGGCATAGAGTTTTCATGATGAAAACCTAGCTTGGCACTTAGTTCCTCCATCATTTGATTATGGAAATGTGATCCGTGATCAGTAACTATGGACTGCAGGACTCCGAATCTCGCTATCACATGATTGAATAAGAAGAGAGCATCGGTCTTACCGTCCTCTGCATATGTAGGCATGGCCTCAACCCATTTTGTAAAATAATCAATGGCTACGATGATGTAACCATGCCCCCTGGCTGAGGTAGGCTTACAATGCATATAATCAATCCCCCATTTGGAGAAAGGGCCAACGACAATGATGGGGTGTAATGGAGCAGGATGAGTGCACTTTTTTAGATAAAAATGTTGACATTATGGGTATTTATTAACAGTCTCATGACAATATTTAAAGACTGAAGGCCATAAATAGCCAGTGTGAAGGATTTTCTAGGCTGTAGCCATCCCAGATAAATGACCACCACATGCTCCATAGTGGCAATCATTCAAAACTTGTTCAACTTCCTCATGGGTAAGGCATCATTGGAGAAAAGAATCGATACCACGTCGATACACAGTGTCATTCAAGATGAGGTAGTAATTTGCGTGGTGACGGATATGACAGTGATTGTCATGGGATAGAGTTGACTAAAATATTTGTGTCTGGAGATAAATGAGAAAATATCCATACCATGGGTCAGTAGTGCTTATCAGGAATGGGAATTCATTCGGGAATGAATCACTGGGCTCAGATTCCGTCGAAGCACAGGGAAGATCACACATGATCTTGACAAAGACCAAGGATTTCTTTGATGTGGCTTTGGAAAATTCTAGATCAAATTCTTATAGGAAGACTATCCATTGGGAATACTTTCCCTCGAGCACCTAACGAGTCAGGATGTAATACATAGGGTTCTGGTCTACCAATACGGTGGTTGTGCATGGAAAAATGTAGTGACAAAATTTTTGAATAGAAATGACCATGGCCAATGCTAATTTCTCCACGTGTGAATATCAAATTTCAGAATCCATGAGATTCTCACTAGCATAGTAGATCACATGCTCCTAACCGTCGGTATTCTTTTTCACTAAAACCATAGCGATGGTAGTGGTTGAGGCAGGAATGTATAGGAGAAAATCCTTTAAATAACATGAGGGTTGTATCATGGGTGAATGAGTCAGAGCATGTTTGAGATTATCAAAGGTGCATTGGGCTTGGTCATCCCAAAAGAACAAAGTGTCCTTCTTAAGGAGACGCATATAACCATGTGTTTTATCTGCAAAATTGCACACGAAACAGTGGAGAAATTTTTCCTTCCCTTGCAAAATTTGGAGTTCTAGAAGGTTGGTTGGGGCCGATAGAGATAAAATAGCGGCAATTTTCAATGGATCTATCTGAATTCCATCTTTAGAAACCACAAAACCTAACAGGTGTCCTGTCTCAATGTAGAAAACACATTTATGAGGATTGAGCCATATGTTATAATGACGGCATCTCAAGAAAATGTCTCTAAGATGACCAGGGTGGTCCTCTCGTCATTGTGAATGAGCTAGGAGGTTGTCAAGGTATGGTTCAACAATTCAGCTTTGATAGTTGTGGCTTTCCATGGATGGACTTGCCTTAGTTTTCACCGGATAGGTTTTGCAGTGGGATAGGTTTTTATTTCATGGACCACAATGGACGGGTCTATCCCTAGCATTTCTTTGTAATACTAGGCAAAAACATCATGGAATTCTTTGAAAAGTGCTCTGTATGCTTTAGATTCTTCTGCTAAGCAGTTCTTCCCAAAATGAACATGCTCAAGGATACCAGGCTTGGATGAGATGTCAATTGGATTTGTTTGAGTAATGTTGCATAGGTTTCCTTCAGAATCTATGTCTTGCAACAATATAGGATTTTGAGGTGTGTTGACAATATCAGTGGAAAAAAGGGATGCAAAATCATGGTCTACCGAACTGGTGTTGGGGAGGAACAAGGATCTATGATGATGATCCTCCCATATAGGCTCATTCGTACTCATGATCTCCATAATGGACTCATCAGAAGGAAAATTTTGGGAGAGATAATCCAGAATAGGAAGAGAGGGTTCTAACTAGTAGGGTAGGTGGTAAGGGTCCAAATTCACCAGATGAAGCTCATCAATGTGGTCATCGAAAAGGGTTTGAATAACGTTGTACATTTCTTCATGTGGACTCAATGAGGTGGACTCAACAATTTGTTTTCCCTTTGGATCATAATCAAATGATGAAATCATATTTACTGTCATCATGTTTGTGTCAAGAGGGTTTGAGGGAAAAATCCCCATAAGGGACAAATCCTTCAACATGCCTACCCCAATCGACTGGTAAGGAGGAGGAGACTGACCTAACATAGGGATGTTATTAGCCACAGAGGTAGTAACATCCGGTATATAGAAATCAAGCTGGTCAATGGTGACAATTCTCCCTAGATGCAGAAATTGGACAGTTCGAAATACCATTGAAGTGACAGTAGTCATGGCGTAAAACTGATTTCTTCCTAAAAGGAGGTTGTAATCTAGCGGGGCATCTACTACTTCCACTTGAATAGAAATAGCTTTTCCCTCAAGCTCGACTGAAAGGGCTGGTATGAGACCATGGGGCTGGAAACCTCATCCATCATAGGCTTTCAGAGTCGTAGGTGATGTTACAAGCTCAGGAGAGCCAATAGATTTCCAACAAGATAGGGACAAAACAGAAGTTGAAGCTCCTTCATATAAGACAATTCTAAAGATCTTCTTTTCGACTACTTTAATTATGATTTGGAAAGAAATTTTGTGAGGTAATCCCGACTTATAGTTCTTGACATTGAAATGGATCAAATTAGTATTATCTGGGTCTAAAGCTCCTAACACAGTTAACAATTTTTTACGTTGTGTAGGACAACTTTGGAGTACTTTCAAGGTAGACATTGCACATGGTTCCTAAATAAGATCTTCAACTACATTATAAAATTGAGCAGCTCGAGCATTAGGGTTAAAAATATCCTTCCTAAGAGTACTCTTGAGTGGACGCAAAACCATGTCGAGATTAGGTTTCTTGATGGTTAGGGGAACAGTAGATGAGGACTCGGGAGAACAAGTAGAGGGAGATTTTACTAAAGAAGAATTGTCTTGTTTCTTGTCTGCGTGTTTGTCATAATTCTAACTTTGAGTTTGGAAACTAATAGTATCCGAGGACATCATGCAAATTTCCTCTGAAGAATTAGCATTTCCTTGATCAGACATGTGGTCTATCAGTTGTTGTTGAGAGGGAAAAGGATCCATGAGAATTGTAGGTGTGGGATTATTTTTCAAGAATCTGGTGATTTCATCATGATGAGGACACTCTTTCATGAAATGGTCACCTCCGCATAGAAGACATGGATATTTCACTTTTCTTTTCCCTTTATCGTTCTCGTTGGTGGTTGGTTTTGGATTCTCCTATTGGTTTCCATGTTTTTTGTTTTTAGCTTTACCTTTCTTTTTATTGTTGCCGAGCATTTGAATACTCTGAATGGAATTGACCTCGGTGAAAACCTTGGGAGTTGAAGGAGTAGGGGTGGAAGTTTTGGGTTTCTTGGCAGGTTTTTCTATCGATGGGGACTAGATTGAACCAACAATCCCATCAACAGGGGTTTCTTCTAGTGGATTGGAAAGATTGGTGCTTAGGAGAGGAGCTTGAGGGATCAAGTCATACAATGTTTCGGACTCGGAATAGACCAAGTCTAGATATTGGGCTCAACTAATGGCTTTCTCTTCAGTAGCGACATGACCCATAGCCACATCTCGGGTGATTGGAGGAAACAAAGATTTAGTAAACCATTTAGATAACAACTGATCTAGGATAGGAGCCATAATAAGTCTTCTCTGCCTTATCCACTCGTGGATATGATCAGATATGTGGGTGGAGGTGTTATGTCGTAGAGAAGTTAAGAGATATGTACCCATTTCATAATTGATAGGAAGCTAAAAGTGTGTAAGAAACACTGTTTCCAACGAGCCAAAATCCACAAACGAATGTTGCAGAAGTTCAATGTACCATTTCGCGGCAGTACCGGTCAACGTTCGCTTGAAGAGTCTTAAACAAACTGAATCATCCATAAGGGAGTTCGAAGAACACCAAAAATGGAATTTCATGACATGGATTTTTGAATGATCTCCCTACTTCCCATCGAACTTTGGAATGTCCGATGGTAACTTTACCAGAATGGGAGGCTATGAGGGGTTATGTCGAACGGGATCATTAATCAACTTGGACAAATCAGGCAAGTCCAAAGTTGCTAGGAAAGTTAACTAGCGATTAGGTTGCACATACTGGTAGTATTGATATGGAATATAAGTACCAGTAGGACCATAAGTAGACTGATAGACAGGTTTTTGTGATGAAGAACCATAGGAAGATCCACCCACGAGGGGTTTATTTCCAAGATCAGGATCGTTAGGATTGTTGGATCCTCCAAGAGGTGGAGTGACTAGTGTTAGAATAATAAAACCCATAGTATTACCCACTTAGACATTAATTCATTTATTTTTGTCTTATTTGCCTAGTTCATGAGTCCCACCATGTGCAAGTTGCTAATTGCCTATCCATAGAGGTCAAACTTGCCATATTTGACTCATGTAGCACTTGGGAAAGCCTTAGGAATCAAATCTACTTTATTCCTGGCCTCCTAGGTGCCCTTCTACTTTTTCTGCTTTATTGCCTGCTTTTTCAGTGTTTTAAGGCACATAGGAAAGCAAGACTAGGTGAGGTGAACTTGTTTTTTGCCCCTTTCATCCTCCACTCTTTCCTCCATGAAAATGCATGTATTAGCTGCCATTCCATAACTCATTATCTTTCCCATGCGCCCTTTCCAATTCATGAGCCTCATGACAGATTTGGGATCAGCTTTTTACACCTATGGGGGATTTGCCTATTTTGGGTAAGCCTGCTTTATGCTAGTTTTGGATGCCTCCTTATGCATTCAATATCTTGATGTATTCTATATATTCAGCAACCTATTTTATTACAGGGTTGGCTATTGTACACTCAGTTAATATAATTTTGTGTTACAGCTCCATATTCAGTCTCCATTGTTAGCAATTTTGCATGATCAATTGATAATTATTGTGGGTAAAATTAATCTATTGCTGGCCTGAATTTCTACAACCAGGGCCTTTGGGACCACCGGGACCGTTGCGACCACCAAGACCACCTAGAACACCAAGAGGAGGACCACCTGACCATCTAGGACCCCTAGGAGGTAGACCTCTGAAGCCACTAGGAGGAGGGTGATTAGATCCTATAGGACCATTAGGAGGGAAGCCACCATGCCCCCTAGGACCACCAGGACCATTAGGACCATAAGGAGGAAATCCACTAGACCTTCTAGGACCGTTAGGCCCCCCAGGGGGAGGACCTCCATAAGGTGGTCCTCCGACACCCCCCGCAGTATGTATAGGTATCCCCCCCATAGATGGCATGTAGGACCAGTTAGGTTGCCCCCATGATGTGAAAGTATTACTAGGATATGGAATTCCAACATAAGGCATTCCTGTAGGATTGAGTTGGTAATTAATGTTTCCTACATGAACTTGATTTGCTATGTAACCATACCCCCAAGAGGTTTGATTGGTTACAGGTTGTGCCCCCAAGGGCTGACCTGAACTGGATGGGGGGTTAACCACATTTGTGTGGGTAGGATGGACATAAACTATAGATTTATCTAGACTAGAGGTCTACCCATGACTAGCTCCAATTCCAATGACAAATAATGTAGGTCGTGCTAGGGGTTGCCCCCAGGCACTAGAAGGTATTGGTGAAACAAGAATTGAATGTTGAGCCCCAGGTGTGGAATACCCAGGAGGATTTGGAACAGACATAATATGGGAGGTGGTGGGGTTGGAAGTTTGACCTAGATTATGTGGAGTCATAGTAAGATCTAGAATAGGTTCAATGGGTCTCATAGAACCAGCAAGTGAGTGATATCCCACAGTAAAAACTACTGAATGAGGTGGTGGTGTACCCAATATGTTATCTATTTTCTTCTCAATTTCTTGTGCACGGAGAATAGTTGCTTGGTATTGTCTACGTTCTTCTTCATTTGGTGAAACTTTTTCAGAAGAGTTTAAATAGGTGCCAAACGAGGCAATGGCTTGTCCTAAAGAAATATCCCAAAATGGAGCATTGGGAGCATAATCTAGATGGGTAGTATCATCAACATGACCTTCTATGGGAGATTGGAATGAAGTATTACCCCGAGAAGGTTGTTCGACCAAGGGAGGAACGTGCGAAGGATATGGATCTTCGCTTTCTGCAACCACATTTTTTTCCACTTGGGAGTTGGTAGCAGCTCCTTAGTCAATAGCTTCCATAGGATTTTCTCCTGAAACAGGAATAAAATCAAGTTGCAAGCCCCGTACTCTTCTGGAATGTCTTAATTCAGCTAGTTTGTATAGTTCCTATCTAACCTAAGGTCTCAAAACTAGAAAACACACCAAAAATTTCCGTACTGAAGCTATAGGCCAAATAAGCAAACTTAAATGACAGGAAGAGTTCAGATAGTCAGGTCTCTCACCAAGATTGTCAAGAAGGTGCCACTCGCGATATAACTCAAGGGTACGTGCATAGTAATCTCCCCGAATGCTATTTTCGGTGTATGGCTCCAAGCAATATGACCAAAGGGATTTTCTTAGATAGATAAGGTATCCTAGTGGGGCCTCCCGATATACGCAAGGTACGTGAGAGCTCAAATCGGTAATAGTGTTTTCTAATGCATAACCATTCACAAGGGGCCTTCCTATATACAATCGAGTACACTAATTACCTTTCCATATACCTCAAGGGTATGTGAAAGGTTGTTTGATATACCAACGGCACGTGGAATAACCGCGCGAGTCCCGAGATGTAATGTGGACGAGCAACGACAGCTCCTACACTTAACGATGCCCGAACACCTCTCTAACCTATCACTCAAATTGCTAGGTGAATTTTATCCTATAACTACTATTAATTTTAAAGTGGATAGTTAGGTGAATGCATGGAATTTTGACAGAAAAAGTAAAACCATGCAAAATGTAGATGCAAATATTTCACTTTACCATTCATGGTATGCCTACCTATGGGAGGGAAAGAGAGTATTTTATTTTTGTTTTGAAAATCAAAAAATTTCCAAACAACTACTTTGAACAAATCAAAATCAAAGACAAGCAACACATTCCAAATTCATTTTTCCTTTTTGAAAGCAATCAAAGAAGTAAGAGTCTCTTTTCCTAAAAGAAAAACAACAAGCACTCTACATGCATATGCACTCTATTTTTTTTAATTTTCTTTGAAACATAGATAGATCTAACTTAAAACTACACTATTTTTCTTTTGACAAGATAGTACTAATGCAAGAGAGACAAAAGAACAAATAGAA
The DNA here is from genome assembly GCA_001517045.1 of Pseudotsuga menziesii. NCBI lineage: Eukaryota > Viridiplantae > Streptophyta > Pinopsida > Pinales > Pinaceae > Pseudotsuga > Pseudotsuga menziesii. The sequence continues at coordinate 441,191 of LPNX010775664.1, forward strand.
CCTGAAATCTTGTGAGGCTAATCAGAGATCCAATGCGTTATGCTCAGTAATGATAATGACCTAATCTCAATAAAAAAAAATTCTTTTTAAAAGCAAAAATAAGTCCTCTATGGAAAAATGAAATTAAAATGATAAGCAAATGGTTTTTCTTTCATTATTTATAAAAGACATGAAAAGAGAACTAACTAAAAACTAAGCTTTCAAAAAATTCCTTTCAAAATCACAACCAACAAGCATGAAAGAAAATGAATAATTAACAAGCCTAATCTAGCTTTTGAATTCTTCAACCAAACCAATTTTTTACCACAAAATTTTCAACCATGAGCATTCATAATCTAATACACAAGCCTAATAGTGCGGGGATGAAAGCAAACAAACTCAACTTTTTGCAAAAACTGATAAAAAACTAGTTCTGGAACAAGACCTACCTGGCACTGCGCTGGAGGGGTCTTGACAGAGTAGTTCTAGATGAGCAAAGCTTCTGGATAAAGGGACTCAAGCAGTGGCATCGCTTATGGCTAACAGAGTTTAGGTGGTGGCACTGCTTGTTGCCAACAGCGCATGTGCGGTTCCCTAAATAGATCCAAAACACAAGGAGAATGAGAAATCAAGTTAGAAATTGATAAAATCCAGGTAGATTGATGAATTAATAGTAAAAAAGAGAAGTTTCAAACAAAAATTCACTAAGTCAGATGGCAAATCTGACTGAAGAGAGTTGGAGATGGAGCCTACATTCGAACAAGGGCTCAAGGACTGAGGAATATCATATCAACTGAAATTTCCTTTGTTCCCCAGTAGAGTCACCATATTTGTTATCAGGAATATTGCACCTTCTGCAGATAGAAGCTGTTCCTCTGGTCTGAATGGTTTAGATCTAGAACAAATGAGTGAATGACAAAGGATGAAGACCTTCCCTGAATGTTGTGGACACCTGGAATAATGCTTCGATCATGAACCTGTGTACCTGTAAACACATCAAACATATAAGTACATCAAAGATACCAGCAAATAATCTACATATCCATATTAGTGACTAAGGAATCCAGTAACATATACATGTGAAATCAAAACAACAGACATGTGGGACAGAAATCAGCTTTGCATTAAGAATGAATGAAGAATATTACAACTATTTTCTTAGTGTCAACAAGCTCCTCCATGAGACAAACACTTCATCCCCATAATCTCCAACTTGCTGTCTATGCTCTCCAATGATTTGGACTAGGTAGTCAATTCAACAACATAACAATACCATTCAATTCTCCCCCCTCAACTATGGATATGAGTTTGTATTTATAAGGCTCAATGGATAGAGATAGTTGAGAGAATTGTGGGTGAGGTGGCTCCAAGATCCTACCAAGGGGGATCTCAAGCTCAAATTAACCCATATTGATAGGGATAAGGGAGGTCATGAGGCTCATGATCTAGAAGCCTTGAGAAACTTCTCTTGAGTCTCATTTTACCTAAGGTACCACTTTTGTTCTCTTATGACAAAGTGGTTTAGGTGACAACCGCTTTAATAACAAAGCCTATAGGCAGTGGCACCACTTCTCTATAATAGGATACAGGTGGCGTTGAACAAGGTACCACTCATCAGCTAAAAGGTAAGCATAGTGCTAGGTTTTTTCAAGTAGAATGGACAAACAGAGCAAGTTTCCACTCCAAGTTTTTGGGATTAAGGGCAAACACAGGGGTTAAGGATCTCACCACATTATGGTGATAGGATTTAGGTATAACAAGTTCAAATACCATCAATTCAGAATTGAAGGCCTAATCAAACATTGAGCGTATAGTTTGAATGGAGAGTAGCATGCTCCTGCATCACTAATGCAAATGTTTATTTAATTAATAGCAACAACATCCAAAGATAGAAAAGATGCTAGAAATAACATTTACATTAATAATAGTGCCAAATTCCAAAGTCACGTTATCAAACAATAATCATAAGTCCTTAATCACGTTGATCATGCAAAGGGACATAATTCCACAATCATATAAAATATCATAAGTCCATAATGTAAAATAACATAAGTCACATGAAGGATGATGATTCTAGGGATTAACAACTATGGTATTACATACTATTGTTCTCTAAGTATCTCATGCATTTTTGTATAGAAATAGGTGCATCTGGATCGTAAAGAGGAGATAAGTGATACCTTTTTAAAATACTCTGTTTACAACCTAAAATAGTTGCAATTGTTTGTTCCAAGTCCATTGCATGTTATTTTTCATCTTTACATAAGAAGACTTATAGTTTTCTAGTGCCACCAATGTGCGATTAATTTATTTCTTGCTCATCCTTGGTCATTCTTCATGGTCATCCTTCTCATATTCTTGTCATTTCCTCAGTTTGTCAAAATATATTTGTGTTTCTTCTTGTTGATATTTCTTTACTTTTAATCTCTCAAAGAAATTGTGGAGCTGAGATTCTTATTATTTCAATTCAAATATCTTGATGTATAGTGTCCTTTTTTCTATATTTAACTCCCCTTTTACTTCCATAGCACAAACTTTAAACTTAGTCAAACTTGCTAATTAATCCTAATAATACTTCGATGGATGATATAGAATTTCTATTCTCTTTTTTTCCTTCTGTAATTCTTTCATTATGCTAGTCATCTTAGTCATTATAGCTTGAAAGAAGAATTCCCTTAATAATAATGTAGTTATAAGTGTTTTCCTAAGTGGCTTAAATAACTAGAATTTTAGTGGTTATAAAAATTTCTTGATCTTGGGAGATATTTTCTTCATTATGTGTTTGTTGAATCACTCATCCTCTTTTCTTGTAAAAATGAATGAATTTAAAGTAGCCACCTACTCTATTTTAGTTGTTGGTGATTTTCTTGGGATTATTCCAAGAAATGTGATATGGCATCTTATAATTGATTGCAATTCTAGCATAACACTATATATTGGGATACTTGGCTCGAGAATATCTTAATCCCCCACATCTATGTGTGATGTTGTATTTCATGTTCTTCTTCGCTCTTCTTTTTTCTAATTATTTGTTGTGCTCAAATTTGACCCTAATAGTTTTTTCTTTTTGTTCTTTTCCAAGTTTTTCTTGCTCGATTGCTTGCTCTTTGGTTTCTAGATCAACATTAGTTTTTCTATGTTTGTCCTTATGCTCCTGGTTCATTTTCATCAGAGCCTATTCATAGGATCAAGCTCATATATATAT
>LPNX010775664.1:445458-506630 GCA_001517045.1 Pseudotsuga menziesii
ATCCAATTGTGAGCACAAAAACACTTCATACACCAATATGATTGGGACACCAATCCCACATGCAAGAAACCACATGATGATTACATGCACCAACCTATAAGGACTCCAATCTTCTGTGTAAGCACCAACTTGCTAGCTTCCGAAACCAACCTAAATGGATATCAGTCCTTTTGTGCAAGCACCCACTCAAAAAATTCAGGAACCAAACCTGAATAGAGACTGCAATATCCTCTTCTTGTTCTTCAACACCAACTTAAAGAAGCTAAAACGCCCTGTTTTGTATTCTCCAACACATATTGGAAGGAAGATACAACTTCCTATCCTTTCCTCTTCCTTCCACCCTGAAGTGAATATGTTTGTAACAAAATTGAAACTATGGTGATATTTGATCTTCGTCCTATTTGATCTATGATCTACGTCCTCTCTTATTTTCATATACTACTTATGAGAACTTTGATATCCACACTTTGCACCTTCTGTGATCTATGATCTACATATTCTGCAATCAACAACTCATTGTCAATTATGTGATCTACGATCTATGATTTCTATAATCTATACACTTTATCGATTCTCGAATATGTGATTTGTGTCTTCAACACTTTGATACTTCTGCCATATGTTTCATTTATTTTTTGTTCTCATTGCACATCCTAGTGCAAGGAAACCCTCTAATTTTCATAATGTCTAATGTTCTTCTTCATTTCTTTTGAGTAATCATCTCTCTTCTATATAAACCTCTTCTAGATCAACAGGACATTGGTACCCCAGAATTAGAATCTTACCAAATCAAAATATCATGTCTTTTTCATATTCAATCTTACATTGACATTTCCATCTCTTGCTTATATATACTATTCTTGCTCAAGAGATGTGTCCACACGGTGGGGTTTCTTTGAGTCAGTGACGCACATATGTCCTTAATTCTTGTTCAAGATAACCACCTCATTCTATATTTTTTTCAGCGTACATATTTTTGTAATTCAACCTCGTGGTGTTTTACGCACTTAAGTCTATTGACTTACTGGTATATGTTCATATAAGTCCTATGTCTTTGTGGGATTTGTGCACTTCCAAAACTTGTACATTTATTTTCTATGTACATCTTAAAACCTGTTTTTTATATACAGAGAGCCATTTCTTAATGATCTTTCATATTGCTGAGACTTTCATACGCTTTTATATATCTCTTCAAACTGGAATTTTAATTAGCATCATCAATTGTAACATCTAAATTTAGCAATCTTCAAGACTTTATGCTTTTTTATATTCATCAACATGTTTTTTAATTGACATCAACAACCTTATCTTTTGTTTGACATCAATGAAAACACAAAGTTTCAACAAAAATCCCCCTTTGGCATTGATGTCAACACAAAATAAAACTGATCTCCCCGTGAATATGATCTCTTCTTCTGTGCACCACATGTTCCCCCTGTGTTCATGCCATTTAATCCTTCATTTTGTATTTGCAATGATGTTTCTTCCTTAGCACTCAATTTCCTATTTAGCATCTCTCCCCTTTTGACATCAATGGAAAAAGGGAATCTCCTCCTGAATATTTGACTCCCCCTAATTTCATGCTTCTCAATTCATCTTCCTATCACTTCTACTGCACTACATATTATACCATGTCGCAAATGATTTGAATTATTTTGGAGTAGAGACTAATCCCAGTTTGATTATGAGATACTCAAAATTATCTCTTGGAAGGGGATCTTTGAATATATCTAGTATTCCTTTGTGTCCACATAATCCAACTTGACAACATTTTCAACAACTTGTTCTCTTATGAAATGGTAGTTTATGGGGATATGTTTAGTTTTATAATGCATTACAACATTCTTTGAGATGTAGATTGATCTTGTCTTGTCACATAAAATTGATATAGGTTGATCAAATTAAACTTGGACATCCTTTAATTCTTGATTCATCCACAAGACTTGTGCACAACAAGATGCTGAAACAATATATTCTACTTATGTTGTAGATGGAGATACTAAGGATTGTTTTTTTTTCTCAACCGAGATACTAAGAAATTTCCTAAGAATAAAAATTCCCCGCTTGTACTCTTTATTTCATCAATACCTCCTACCCAAGCTACCAAATCATGATTATCACTATGTGGATACCATGTTAAATTTGTGAACCATTGATCTACAGGAAAATGAGAGCAATTGTGAAGTTGGATGATGCAATGGAATATCAAAGAAAATGTACAGTGAACAAGACAAAATTGAGACAAATATGATAAGAATTGATCAGTTAATTTCAACATTAATCTTCATTCATTCCAATAGTAATACAATGGTGTTACAATAAGGAGAATTCGAATCATGTGGATAAGATTCAAATATACCAACTAAACATGATTGACTGGATAACACAATGTGTATAAATCACTGCATGGGATCCACTAGTATAAATTTTGATGTCTAAATCAATCTACAATCAGTTAAAGCAGTTAAACTATTGAGGTAGGTGGAAAAAAGGCGCCACTTCCCCATGCAAAACTGGCGCTAGACTAACTGAGAGTGATATAACTGATTGTAACTAGAGGTTGACTCAGCATAACTTCTTACATAACATAACCAACTAATAGAGAATGTTGGTGACACCCAAAGTGTCTCCTATAATGTAGGGATTGGCACCGGTGGCACCAATTTCATGGTGGAAAAAAACTCACCCAAATGACTCTTAAGTTATGCAAGATGATCAAATAGACTATATATGGACAAGGGAGGATTATTTTATCCTAACATACAATAAACCAAATTCGAAGGTTCCTTTCATATATTTGAACATTCTTTTTACATCTTAGACACGAGTTTTCTTAGGTGTTGCTTGAAATATTGCAACCATACCTACTTCTTGTATTATATCTAGTATTGAGGAAATTACATACAATATACTTCCAATAATTTAACCATAATTTTTTTTTATCTACTTCATTTTATTGATCTTCTTTTCTCAATTTGCAACTAGAAATCATGGGTGTACACACTAGTTTGGAATCCTCCATGTTAAATATTTTCATCTTTTCTTCCACGTACTTGATTTGAGACATGAATACACCATCATTTAGTTGAGATATTTGTAGTTGTAAGAAGAAAGATATATCTCCGAGCACGGAAAATTCAAATTCCTTTTGTAAGTTTAGAGAAAATTTTTGACATAGATTGTCGTCATTTCTTCCAAATATAATGTCATCCACATATACCCCAACCACAATCATATTTCCATGTTCAACCTTTATGTATAGATTACTATCTACATGACTCTTTTTGAATCCTTGTTTTCATTGTTTCCAAGGGAATAGGATGCACATGGAACGTTTCCGCCATCAACAAGGAAGAAATCGATAGGCAGAAGAGTCAACGGTGCAAAAGAAGATACCGACAAATGTGGTCATTGTGGTTGAGTTAGTTAGGAAGTTTTGGTATAAATTAGTTATAAATTCCGCTATGTGGAAAAGTTTGTAAAGGATCAGTCCTATAAGTATAATTAAGAGTAGAGTCATTGGATCATCGATTGTTATCATTGATCAAGGATGTGATTTTTCATATTGTAAGCGAGTCGGTCTATGGATGAATGTATTTTATGGTCTGAGGCTATTCAACCAAGGAATTCTTATATTTTGTGAGATGTTTTTGGATTTAATATAAGGATGATGTTGATGATGAAATTCTTGTTCTTATCTATATGTCTGTGAAATATGCAAACTTAATGAGGGTGTGATCTCTGAATTTACATGCTTGAATGAAAATGATGCAAAGTCTTTCAAGGCTCGTTGGGATAATATATGTTGATGTTTTCATTAAATAAATTTGAATTATGTTACTGCGATGTCTGAGTTAGAATAGTTGTGAATCATGATTAGTAGTAGATGTTATGAATGATATGCACAAACCCTGGATATCTGAGTAATGTTGTGATAGGGTAAGTGGTCGTGAGAGGTCCTCTTCCTTTGCGAAAACACGGTTTATGCATCCCTCCCTTAGACATATTGAGTGATATTTCATCTACTTTGGAGATGTTTCTAGGTAGGGTAAAACCTATCAAGGACGATGTTTAGGTAGCTTGCGTCAATGGGTGTCGATATATTTGTGGAGTGAACCCCTGTCAACAGTAGTGTGTCAACAATCATAGATACTTGTCTAGTATTGAATACCAGGCTCTTGGTGCTTGATTTAGTTCATATATATCCTTCTTTAATTTGAAAACATAATCTTTATTATCTGAGAGAGAGATACCTTCTATTTTTTCTATGTACACTTCTTCCTCTAGCTCCCCTTTTATGAATGGCGATTTTACATCCATTTGATATATAGTGATATTTTGGGAGAAATTATATGCCAGGAAATTACTAATTTCTTCCATTTATGCTACAGGGAAAATGTTTATTCAAAATCTATTCCTTCAACTTGCGCATACCCATTGCAAACCAACCTCTCCTTGTTTCTAATTACTTGTCCTTCCTCATTTAATTTGTTCCTGAAGACCCATTTAGTCCCATTGACATTTTTGTCCTTGGGTCTTGGTCCTTGGAACAAGTTCCAAGGTCTAATTTTTCTCTATTTGAATTAATTCCTCTTCTATGGCCTAAATCCAATGTTAATCAATTATGGCTTCGTCAAAGCAATTCATTTCTATTTTAGACAATAAAAAGAAATTCTCTTCTTCCATACCATTTTTAAGTATCTTGTTCTTGTTCCTACACTAGAATTTTTATCTCCAATAATCAAATCCTCATAATGATTATTTTGAATGTACCTACAGGGTTCCTTCATATTAGGTCTTCTTTCTTCTTTTGGTTCTTCTTGATACATGTTTTCTTGTTGTTCTACCAGCTCTTATTCTTCTTGTGAATCTTCTGATGGTTGTTCAAATACTGGTTGATTTTCATCATAATATATTTTTCTACTTTACCTCTTTGTCTACATTTATGTATGGACTTTGTGCCATCTTTTTTAGTCTTAAGTTGTATCACTTGTATGCCTTGATTTTAGTGGCATATCCAAGAAATATTCCTTCACCATATATGTAATTAAAGTTTCTTGGATTCTCATCATTTATATTGATATAGAACTTGATTCCAAATGTATTTAAATGCTTAACTATAGCTGACCTCCATTTCCAAAGTTCATAGGGGTTCATGTTGCTAACAGTTCTAATTTGTCCTCTATTTAAAATATGAATTTCAATGTGAATAGCCCGAGTATAGAAAATGTTAAATAATTTAGAATCATTTCACATCATTTTGTCCATCTCCTATATTGTTCTATTTTTTCTTTCTTCTACTCCATTCTGTTTTTGGGTCTTGGTGGTTGAAGATTGTCCTCTAATTCCATATTTTTCATAGAAAGTATTTAACTCATTTGAGGTGTATTTGCCTCTGTTGTTTGATTTTAGAAATTTAATCTTTGGATCTGTCTCGTTTTCAACTACTTCTTTAAATATTTTGAAACATTAAAATGTATTTTAATGTTTCTTAAGAAAGAAGACCCATATCATTCTAGTATGATCATCTATGAAGAAAAGAAAGTACGATTTACCATTTCGACCATTGGCCCATAGAGATCAATACAGACTAATTCCAATGGTTTTGTCATGGAATATTACTTTGTAAATGTATTCAAACATAATTTAAGGGCCTTGTGATCTTTGGAATATCTCTCACAGCTTGTTCTTTTCTGATTTTGATCAGGTTTTCAAAATTTATATGTCCCATCCTCTTGTTCCATAGCTAACTTTCATCTATTTTCTCCATGCACCATCTTTCTTCCTTTTCATCTAAAATGTAAATATTATTTGATGTTTTGCATGTCATTTCCACTAATATTCCTATATCCATGTTACGTAATTTGCATTTCTTTGAATAAAATGTGAGAGTATGTCCTTGATCGCACATTTAACTCATGCTAAGAATATTGTGTTTCATGTTCTAAACTAGTAAAACATTATCTATTTTGGTTTTCTTGCTTCCAAGATTTACTAATCCCTTTACAAGAATATTGGCATATCATTTTCTCCAAAATAAACATTACCGCATTTTTCTTCTCTGAACTTGAACAAATTTTCTTCATTTCCTGTCATTTGTTTGGAGCATCCATTCTCAATATACCATTGCCCTATTTTATTCTGCATATGTAAGGCCAAGTTGTGCATCCTTCTTGATTCTACTGATAAAACTCTTTATGCCAGATTTCTATAGATTCCATTTTACTAAGGATGGTTTCAAGAAATTTAACAAATGATGAATTTCTTGGGAATTCATGAGCTTCATGGCCATAATTTCCACAATTATGACATTTACTATTTGAATTTAAGGGATTGAAGGAATTGAAATTTTCTTTCAAAATTTTAGGTGTCCTTCTAGAATTATTATTTATGTAATTGTCCTTGTAGCAAAGGATATCCTTCTTAACACTTTATTTTGTAAGTGCTTTCCAATATACCACTTTCTGACAAAAAATGTTACATATTAAATAGCAATTTCCTAGGAAAAGAGTTTGATAACTTTCAATGTGAGTTCTTCTAGATTGTGTAGTCCTAGTTATCCAATGGGATGACATATTTTCTTCGAATGTTTGATATTTTCTTGGAGTAGAAACTTTGAGCACATCTACAAAACTTTGTGTTCCTATATCATAGGTTGGATTTTACGAGTTTAAGTAATCATAGCTCAGTCTTAACTTCTCATATAGTAGTCCTTGATTGTTAATAATTTCATCTAGAGATTTGGTCTTGTTGCTATGCTTCTTTTAAAGGATAAATTGAGAATTGGCTTTATGTAGTTCTCTTATTAAGAAAGAAACTTTAGTCTCTAACATCTCACACCTTTCCTCCTCTAGTTTCAGTTGTTCAATCATTTTCAACTCTAATTTTCTTGTCTCCATGACTTATTCTTCATATTTTAATAGTTGTTCCTTCAAGGATTTATTTTTTTCTTGATTTTCTTAGATATTCTATGGAAATAATCACTTCACCTTCAAAATCTACATCATATGTTTCTTCATATCTTGAGTCCTCATTGTTTTAGGTTTTCTTCAATATTTGCACAAAGATTTATCTTCCATTGGTTAAATTGTTACTAAAGAAACCTAACTCTGATACCAATTGTTGGAATTCTTATTTATAATGAGGGGGGATGAACTAGTATAAAGTAAATATTACACAATTTTTCACTTAACAAATTATAATTCAAAAACTTTTTCAACCAAAACAGTAAAGGACACAATTGCACAAATAATATGTAAAGTAACTTTATATATATATATATATATTACATAGATTGGAGAAACCAATCTCCAATTGTGAGCACCAAGTCACTTCAGACACCGATATGATTGGGACACCAACCACACATGCAAGAACCCACTTGCTAATTATAGGCACCAACCTATAATGACTTCAATCTTCTGCGCAAGTACCAAATTGCTAACTTCAGGAACTGGCTTGAATGGATATTAGTCCTTTTACAAAAACACCCACTCGTAGTGTTCAAGAATCAACCTGAATGGAGACTACAATCTCCTCTTCTTGTTCTTTAGCACCAACTGAAAGGATATACAACTCCATGTTCATTTTTCTCCAACACCAATGGGAAGGAAGCTACAAATTCCTATCATTGTCCATTCCTTCCACCCTAGAATGAATATGTTTATAACAAAACTACAACTCTAGTGATTTGCGATATGTAAGTTCTTTGATCTCCAATATACGTCCTCTCTTTGTGTCTACTTCTTATGAGATATGACATATCCACACTTTGCACTTTATGTGATTCATGGTCTATGTCTTCTACAATATGCCATCATTTTTCAATTCTACAATCAGTTATATGTGTTGATGTATTTGTAACTTCGGAATGTATTCATCTATGTATTTTATGTATTGTAACCCGATGTTTATTCCATGATTTATCTATAATGTAATTGAGTCATGTTGTCATGCCTCGATGTTCTGATCGGGAGGATCAATAATGTAAACAAGTCATGTCAAGTCATTGTGGGTAACCATCCGATTGTCTAAGGGTTAAAGTCCTCACAATTCTGGGGCACTAGGGTTATTAGACTCTCCTAGTAGAGATGGGCCCTGGTAGGGTTTTAGTCATGTCGGTATTAGTATAAATAGAGAACTGGAGTCTCTATTTATCACACAACTCATACACACTCAAGTGTAGCGCATAGTTGAGGAAGGAGAAGACACTGGGGCTAGATAAGAAGAAGGTTACTGCTGTCGGGAGATCACTTACTGTTTTGGGATTTTACTATTTTGGTACTGATTCTATCTCTAAGGAAGTTGCAAGGTTTTATCCATTTATGGTTTCCCTAAGGAAAAACACTGTGTTCATTGTCTCTTGTGTTTAATTGTTGTACTTGTTATTATCTCAGCTAAAGATCCTAATAATGCTAGCTTAATGCTGAAAAACTAACATGGTATCAAAGCTAACCTAAGAAGAAGACATTGTGTAGCTGTGGGAACTAGGGTTTCCTAGTTTGTGGATCTTCATCCACAAATTTTCAGCAAAATTAAACTGGAATAACTCTCCTGCTTAGGGTGCATCTTTTTGTCAAAGCATAATCCAATTCTGAGGTTTTTCAGTTTTGTACCCGACACTACTGCCGGAAATTAGGGATTTTCATAGAAGAGGAATTTTTTAGTGAGCCCAGGCCTGGATTGATCTCCTCCCAAAAATCAAAGTTAGGGACAAATTTCAAGGCATTTGGGTGGACAGATCTTCGGAAAAGCAAAACCCTAATTTGCTCCTATTCAAGTACTGCGGCATTTCAGCTCCAAATCCAAATCTGACATCTTGACCTGGTAAGATCTAAATATTTTGTATTTCCATTTTAGGTTCTCAGTTGAAGATGTCTCATCATACCAAGCTTGATGAAAAGCTTGAGGGAGATGATAACTTCCAAGCCTAGAAGTATAGGATCTCCTTAGTCCTGGAAGAGAATGAATTAGACTCCTACATCCATGAGGAGATTCCAGTTCCAGAGGGAGATGAGGCAAAGGCCTTACATAAGAAGAAGATGGTTATGGAAAAGAGGATCATTTCTGATTCTATCAAGGATCACCTTATACCTCAGGTGTCCTCTCTCAACACACCTAAAGCTATGTTTGATGCCCTAAACAAATTGTTTGAAGGGAAGAACATAAACTGGAAGATGACTTTGAGGGATCAACTAAAGAATGTGAAGATTCAGAATGTATATACCATCCAATATTACTTCACAAGGGTTTCTTAGATCAAGGAACAATTATAAGTTGTACATGAAGAAGTGGAGAATGCAGAGAATGTGATGACAACACTGAATGGCCTTCCTAGGTCATGGGATTCTTTCATCAAAGGAATCTGTTCCAGAAAGAAGTTATTCAAATTCAACAGACTGTGGGAAGAATGTTCTCAAGAAGAAGCACCGATAGCAGCTAGAGAAGACAAGATGGGAAGTGAAGACCAAGCTCTCATAGTTCACTCCAAGAAAGGCAGAAGAAGATCTCATTACTCCAAAGGTACGGATCCTCATCATAGAGATAACATTAGAAGGCACCTATCAAAATTGAGATGTTATACATGTGATTAAAGAGGAAAATTTGCAAAAGATTGTCCTAAGAATTCACTCTCATAAGAAGAAGGGGAACAAAATAAGACATCATGCTCATGTTGCAGAGGATGATGAACCCTCCAAGAAAAGAACCAGATATGAAAGTGAAGATTCTTCAAGCGAGGATGAATATGTTTTGATCTCCGCTCTCACAGGTAACATTACTCATGGAAGTGATGATTGGCTTATAGACAGTGGAGCTTCCAAAAATATGACTGGATTCAAGGAATCCTTTGTGAGACTGTCAAAACATGAATCACCTCACAAGGTGAAGCTAGGAGATGAATACCAATATCCAATAAAAGGTAGTGGGGAATCTTCCTATAAATTAGACTCTGAAAAGTATCTAATAATGAAGGAAGTATTGTTTGTGCCAAGACTCAAGAAGAACCTTCTCTCCATATCAGCATTAGATGCAAAAGGAATGAGGGTTGCATTCATAGATGGTCATGTCATCATGTGGCCAAGAGGAAAGACTATCGATGATGCAGTGGTGATTGGAGAACAAGAAGGAGGTTTGTACAAATTGAAGGGCCATCCAAAACAAGCATTGGTCCATGACACAGTAGAGCCAAGTGAACTTTGGCATAGAAGGATTGCACATGTGCATTACAGAGCACTACCTATTGCAAGCAAAGCTATTGAAGGTCTTCCACAATTCCAAGAAAAACATGCGAAGACATTTCCTAGCAGTGAAAGCAAAGCCAAAGTATTCCTAGAAATCATCCACTCCAATGTATGCAGTCCTATGTCATCAAACTCACTAAGAAGGTATGCATATTATGTTTCTTTTATTGATAATTTTTCTAGGAAGACATGGGTTTACTTCATGAAGAACAAATTTGAAGTATTCAACAAATTCAAGGAATTCAAATCCTTGATCGAGAACCACACTGAAAGGAATATCAAGACTTTTCGATCAGATAATGGCAGAGAATTCACTTCGAATGAATTCAAAGAGCTATGTAAAGAATCAGGGATTAAGAGGGAGTTGTCCACTCCTTATAATCCACAACAGAATGGGATTGTGGAATGGAAGAACAAAACTCTCATGGAAGCTGCAAGAGCCATGCTTCATGATCAAGATCTTCCTATGCATATTTGGGCTGAAGCTGCCAGAACAACGGTGTATGTACAGAACCGTACTCCACATCGAGTACTTGAGAACGGGACTCCTAAAGAAGTCTTCTCCAGTAAGAAACCAAAAGTCAGCCATCTCAGAATATTTGACTGTCCTATGTACATACACATTCCAAAGGAGAAAAGGACAAAATTAGATCCTTCAGGAAAGAAGGGTATATTTATGGGATACTCTGAAAGCTCGAAGGATCACATAATCTATTTCCCAGGATACAAGAAGATTGACATCAGCAAGGATGTGACATTTTATGAAGACACAGCTTACAACAAATCCAAAAAGATACCTGCTGAAGAACCTGAAGAAGAAGAAGCACCCAGAATTCATGATACAACCATGAATGAAGAAATTCAAGAAGAAGATTGAGAATTTGAAGAACCACAAAGACCTATAGATCCACCTCTGGAGAATAATCCTCATAAGAGGAAACCTGCTTGGGTACAAGAACTTATCCAAGGTGCAGAAAGATATGGGGCTCCAGAAGAGAATCATAGAGAAAGAAAGAGTACCAGATCCTGCTTCAGGTATGTAGCTTTACTATGTGATTTCATTGATAAAGAACCTTCCAGTTATGAAGAAGCGGCAGAAAGGAAAGAATGGAAGGATTCTATGATCGAAGAATATCAATCGATCATGAAGAATGATGTTTGGGATGTTGTCCCAAGACCAGAAGGGAAGTCAGTCGTAACTTCCAAATGGATCTACAAGATCAAGCATGCTGCAGATGGTAGCATTGAAAAGTATAAGGAAAGATTGTGGCTCAGGGTTTCTCTTAGAAAGAAGGAATATACTATGAAGAAACCTTTGCACCTGTATCCAGATACACTTCCATCAGATCAGTACTTGCTCTGGCTGCAGTGATGAAATTCAAGACACACCAGACGGATGTCAAGACTGCTTTCTTGAATGGTGTAGTAGAAGAGGAAGTGTATGTAGAACAACCACTCGGTTTTGAGACACATGACAGCCAGTCTCATGTATGCATATTGAAGAAAGCCCTGTACAGTTTGAAACAGGCACCCAGGACCTAGTACGAAAGAATTGACAGCTTTCTATCCCATTTGAGCTTTACCAAGAGTAAAACAAATTCCAACCTTTACTACAAGGTTGAAGATGGCAACCCAGTGATGCTTCTACTATATGTAGATGATCTATTTGTGACAGGTACGGATGGGTTGATTGCTGATACAAAGAGAAAGCTTGCTGCTGAGTTTGAAATGAAGGACTTTGGGATGATGCATTACTTTCTAGGTATGGAGGTGTGGCAGAGTGTAGATGGAATCTTCCTTGGACAAGGGAAGTATGCAGTAGAGATCCTAAAGAGGTTTGGGATGATGGACTGCAAGGCTATGGCCACACCTATGGCATTGAACCTGAAGCTATTGAATGATGATTCATCATAGTCAGTTGATGCTACGATGTATCAACAGATGATTGGGTAATTGATGTACCTAATGAACATGATACCAGATATTTTATTTGCTATAAACACCTTGTGCCAGTTCCTAATATATCTGAGACATGTTCACTTGATTATTGCAAAGCACATTCTGAGGTACCTAAAGGGTAAAGTTGATTATGGGCTCAAGTATGATGTGAATAAAAATATTAACCTAGAGGGTTATGTTGATTCAAATTGCGCAGGAAGTGCCATCGATAGGAAGAGCACTTCATGGTTTTGCCTTAGTATGGGATCAGGTGTGATCTCTTGGTTTAGCAGGAAGCAATACTGTGTGGCACTGAGTACAGCTGAAGCAAAGTATGTCGTAGATTGTTCAGCTAGTTGTGAGGCAGTATGGGTGTGGAAGCTACTGTCTGATATATTTGATCTCCAGTTGGATGCTACTTGCATACATTGTGACAACCAAAGTTGCGTGAAGTTGTCAAAGAATCCAGTGTTCCATGACAAGTTGAAGCATATCGAGATCAAGTATCACTATATCAGGGATATGGTGCAGAGGGGAGCAGTGAAGCTCCAGTATGTTGTGACGGAGGAACGAATAGCTAATGTATTGACGAAGCCATTTGCTAGGTTGAAGTTTGAGTACTTCAAGGAGAAGCTTGGTGTTCTCCAGATCAAGGTTTCCTCCAAGAGAAAATGATGAGACCCATAGCCATTCTGACATGGTGAGAGGATTGGTTCCTTCCATGGTCAGATGTAAGGGCTGAGCCATTCTATCATGGTGAGAGGATTGGTTCCTTCCATGTCAGATATGAGTGCTGGCCATTCTGTCGAGTAGGATAGATGTAAGGGAAAATGCCATTCTAGGAATGGAGGCACCTGGTCAGTTACCAAGAAAACTCAGTCTAGGACTGAGAATCCATTCTGATGTGATAGAGGGATGTGTTTCCACTTGATCAGATGTAAGGGCTGAACCACTCTGTCATGGTTAAAGGATTAAGTTCCTCCCATGTCAGATGTGAGTGTTGGCCATTCTGTTGAGTAGGACAGATGTAAGGGCAACTTCCATTCTCTAGGAGAATGGAGGCACCTGGTCAGTTACCAGGTAGCTCAGTCGAGGACTAGGGGCCATTATGATATGATTGCTGGGATGTGTTCCCTCATTATCAGATATGAGTGCAATCCCTTTCATAATTGTGGTAGGATGTGTTCCAACCGAGATGAATGTAAGTGCAGATCCTTTCTTCGATCATGTGTTGATCAGATATAAGTGTTGAGCCTTTATTTGATCATGTGTTGATCAGATATAAGTGTTGTGCATTTCTTCGATCATGTGTTGATCAGATGTAAGTGCAGTGCCTTTCTTCAATCATGTGTTGATCAGATGTAAACACAGTATCTATCTTCGATCATGTGTTGATCAGATAAAAATGTTGATCCTTTCTTCAATCATGTGTTGATCAGATGTAAGTGCTAGGCCTTTATGATATGATTATAGGATTGGTTCCTACATGATCAAATGTGAGTGTTGGGAATGCCTTTCTGACGATTAGGTCAGATGTAAGTGTTGGGCATGCCTTTCTTCGATCATGCATTGATCAGATATAAGTGTTGAAGAAGACCTGCATGAAGGCTAGGCCTACAACTAGCATGAAAAAGGGCTGTCTTTGTAGAACTTCCTGTGACGAGAAGAATCATGAGATAGCACCCATGATGTTCCAGATCCAGTGATGATGGCCAGTGATGATCCAGATCCAGTGATGATCCATATCCAGTAATGATGATCGAGCAATGATGATCCAGATCTAGTGATGATAGTTAGTGATGATCCAAATCTAGTGATGATGTCTCATGATGATCCAGATCGAGAGATGATCCAGATCCAAAGATGAAGATGACTTGAAGATAAAGATGACTTAAAGACTTAGAAGAATTGAGATGCAGATGACAAGATGATCCAGCTGATACAGTGAAGAAGACCAGTAGTGAAAATTGTGTCCAAAGAATACCTTCCTAGTTAAGAGGGAGTGTTGATGTATTTGTAACTTTGGAATGTATTCATCTATGTATCTTATGTATTGTAACCCAATGTTTATTTTGGGATGTATCTATAATGTAATTGAGTCATGTTTTCATGCCTCGATGTTCCGACTGGGAGGATCAATAATGTAAACAAGTCATGTCAAGTCATTGTGGGTAACCCTCCAATTGTCTAAGGGTTAAAGTCCCTACAGTTTAAGGGCACTAGTGTTATTAGACTCTCCTAATAGAGGTCGGCCCTAGTAGGGTTTTAGTCATGTTAGGATTAGTATAAATAGAGAACTGGAGTCTCTATTTATCACACAAATCATACACACTCAAGTGTAGCGCATAGTTGAGGAGGGAGAAGACACTGGGGCTAGATAAGAAGAAGGTTACTACTGTTGGGAGATCACTTACTATTTTGGGATTTTACTGTTTTGGTACTGATTCTATCTCTGACGAAGTTGCAGGGTTTTCTCCATTTATGGTTTCCCCGAGGAAAAACACTAAGTTCATTGTCTCTTGTGTTTGATTGTTGTACTTTTTATTCTCTCAGTTAAAGATCCTAATAATGCTAGCTTAGTGTTGAAAAACTAACAATTTGTGATTTCTACAATATGCACACTTTATTGATTCTGCAAAAATGTGATCTGCATCTTCAACACTTTGATATTTTTGTGATCTTTGTTTTTTACTATTTATTCATATCATACATCCTGGTGGATGTAGACATTGAGAGGGGGGGTGAATCAGTGTAAAGTAATTTTTACAACTTTTTTGACCTGTCACACTTAACTACCAATTCATCATTTCATTATTCTACCAATCTCATAATCATTTCATAAACTTCATCATTCACATAGCATTTAACTCATCAAGAACCATAACACAGAAGAACACCACATCATATAAATTTGTAATATTTTTATATTAGCTTTGGTTCGGCTACAACCATTAGGAAAAATTAGCACCTACTGATACATAGAGCACCTACTCTGCATCCAGGACCCTGCCTGGTTTTCTTAGACCCTGCTAAGAAGGGTTTGAGGTATCCTACCCTTAGAAGTAAGACAAGCTTGCATTTACAATTAAAGCTTACTGTTACATCAACTCATCAATCACTTGTCTCTCGCACTCCCTGCCAAGTCATCATACTGTTCCTATCACTGATCATCAATCTCTGCTCTTTATCAACAATGATGCTAGACAACCTTTGGTCAATACCTCATCTGCTGATCAACTTGCTCTCATCATCTACTCTGCTTCTCTGCTGTTCAAACAGGCAATTTACCATCAAGAACCTCTATCATTCTGTTGAGATCACATCTACACATATTGACTTCTCTGTGAATTTTCACTGTCCTCATCATGCATATTCATCTCATCCTATTTTTCATACACAATTTACATCATACAGTTTTCATATTCAATCAGTAGCATGACACTCAGTCATTCTCAGGTCAAATTCATTTGATATGCTTTGAGTATCATCATAACTTTTACAGGAAAATGTACACAAACATGTCAGTTTCAATTTTGGCAATCTGATCACTCCACTGTCCAAGGCTTAAGGATGGAACTAGTATGCCACTACCATCAGTGCCAAAATAGCATAGTCATCATTATGCATACATCACTGTACTTTAGGAGAACATACACCACTGCCATCTTATCTTCACTTAATGCATCACATCATAACATGCATTAAGTATACATCATCTTACACTTGTACAACTATTCCTGTACTTATTCTGTAGATATAAATTACTATACATACTTCACCTTTACTGTGTACATCATTATCATTATCAGACTTCAAACTGTGTATTGTTCATACCTTGTACATCATCATCATCATACTATTGCTGCTATGAAATGTAAACACTCCAATCACTGATACAAGCTCAGATAGACCTTAAACTTTAACCATGCACTATGAGTATCATCACATACCTTTCATCATTACTTCGTAACTGTATGTGCATTCAAAGGTATTCTCAATATAATGTTACACATGCCAGTCAACAAGTGGCCTACCTTTAATGAAAATAAGCCTTCATGCTATCATATTCCACATCAGAGGTATCTACTTTAGGGAGGTTGTTCTCAACTTGAAGGCTATTACAAATTACTTCTCTCTGTTCCATATTTACTACAATACTCCCAAATCACTTGTATATTTTCTAATCATATGCCACTAGTCTCCAAAAATATCCAAGACTTATATGTTCAAATAAGTGATTTTATTGGCACTTGTTTATCCAATAGAAAGACAGCTCTTGGCTTCTTGAATCAATTATTGTTTCAGACTTTAAAAAACTTTGGCATACCTTCTCCACATCTTCATGTCTGCTACTGCAAAATTTGAACTGTTTTGAACTGTGAAAAAATTCTTGAATTCTTCTGTGATGTCCTTCTTCAATTATCCGTGCATGAATTGTAGAATTCAAAGAGAGATAAACCTTTTCTCTGTAGCCTTGGAAGAAAGAGTGATATCATCCTACTGATTACCTGCTTGATCAAGTTGAATATATGATCTTTGGATACCTTCCTCTGCTGCTTCCGTCATCAAGGTCAGAACTTGACATCTGTCTACCTCTTCTTGATTACTGTGTCCAATTTGAAGACTGTAACTTCACCACTGATATATAATTTGATATACCTTTCCAAAGGTCTCAACCATTTGACAAATCAGACCTTAATCACCTTTAGCTACTGCTGCAAACAAACTCGAATGCCTTCATAGGATCACTTCTTTTATTCCTGTGGTTGCCTCAGTCTTCAAATACTCCACTAAAACCTGCATCAAAGATGATTGTATTTCATAGTTATAGCTTCAAACTTTAACCTCCACTGTAGCTGCCTCATAGCTGTTATATACCCCAAAATCAGAGATAATGATCAGAACTTCAAAACAGGCCAACGAAACAAGCTCACAGCACTCTTCAGTAGCCCTTACACAGGCTCATGGTTCAGCTAGCAGGAAAGCAAATAGTCCATGGTACCCTAGCAGCAGGAAAGCAAACAGTCCATGGTACCCTAGCAGCAGGAAAGAAAACAGTCCACGGTACCCTAGCAGCAGTAAACAGCAGCATCAGCACCCTCTCAGCAGGGTCATATAGTGGCCCTAGATCATAGCAAAGCCCTATATCACCCTTACGTGCTGCTGTAGCAGCCTGAGAGTCTTCAACACTTGCACTAAAAAGATAAGTAAAGATCTCCCCCAAAAAAAGGAAAGGTCTCCACAAAAAAAAAAAATTGCCTAAGGACAAAGACTGCTCCCTACTGCAATTTCAGATTGCTCCCTACTGCAATTTCGGATTGCTCCTTACTGCGGTTGTTACAGTGCCCAGTCCACCCGAATTTCCTCAGAGATGGCCGAAATTTCCATCTATCAAATGAGGACGTTGAAAGGGGTATTTATACCCATTTTTCATATTTTCTTGGGGCCGACCTACTATATTTTTTTAATTTGGAGCCGACATGTGTTTTTAATGAGGCCGACATAAAAACTTTTATTTCTAGGCCGACAAACAAAAAAAATATTATTTCTAGGCCGACCTACTATATAAAGAGTTCTTCAATTAAAAGGTGTACAAACCAAGTTTTATCATGCCATTTAACCACAAGAGAGACCATGCATCATCATCAACCTTCTTCTAGAGCTACAATGACTTCAAGAGCTTGAAGGGTACAATTTCATCAAGGTCTACATCAAGTGCAAGCAGTGGGGCTCCAGAAACATCAAATGACACATCTTAGTGTGTGGGGGCTTCATGACCAACTTGTGGGTCTTCATCAATGACTTCATGGGATTTTCAACATCTACCAGGGTTTCAAGACCATCTCTAGGGTCTTTAGCATCATCAGCTGGGTCTCTTCAACATCTTCAGCAAGGTGGTGGCATTAATGACATCAAGTCCATGTTGGCATCAATGAGAATTTCATCAGCAATCTCCCCCTTTGTCATTGATGACAACAACTCATTCTCCCCCTATGAGCATGCTCCCCTTTTGTCTGCATCTCTCCCTTTGTCTTCATCTCTCCCCCTTTGGCATCAATGGAAAAGGGTGTCCACATACCTGTCTCTGAAATCTCTGATCATTGCTAATTGCTCCCCCTATTAATATGCACGATCCTAGGACCTATATCTATACATGGAGTAACCATCCTTTCTCCTTTGAGTTCATTCTCCAGCCTCATGAACTCAAGATGTGCTAAGGTATTTGAGAGACCTTACGCTTGGCTTGCCATATGGAAGCCATCCTCCCTGCTCTGATCAGCTTCTCCTAACTGCAACTGCTTGGTCTTCCTCATCCATACCTGCTTCTTGACATCTGTTCTTTGAGCATTTTTTCCTTCATTTGTACTGGCTTTCCTTGATGAGTTGTCTAGGTAACTTCTCAAGGATTGTTTCCATGTACTCCAACAATCTTGAGCTTTGTGCCCAAGGCCACTGCAGCTATAACACCTCATCGTACGACAATGTGTAGCAAAGTGACCAACATTGTTGCATGACCAGCACCTAACTGAGCTGTTGGAACTTCCAACACTTCTTTGATATGCTTCATTTCTCCATGCTTGAGCGTGTCCTTGACTGTAGACATTTGTCTTCTGATCTTCAAATCTTCTTGCTGATGTGTATGGAGTACTCCTTCTTGCTTGACTTCTTTGACTGGCACATTCATGGGCTTTATGTCCAAACCCACTGCAGGTGTAGCATCTTAATGTGTGACATGTGGCAGCAACATGTTCGACTTGTTTACATGTCCAACATCTAACTGAGACATTGGGGCTTCCAGCCCTTCTTCTTCCATAGAACCTACAATCCATAGCCTTATGACCAAAGTTAGAACACACAAAACAATAACCATTGAAGCCATTTTCATACCTGGGTCTTGTATTTGTTTCCTTTATGAAGTTGCTTTGATGAATAGACCTAACTCCTTGTTTCATCTTTGAACTTCCAAAATCATTGTTGTCATGGGCAGGTGCCTGGGGAGCAACTTTGGACGTTGATGGACCTGCTACTGGAGTCTTCAGAGACCAAGTGTCATCTTCAGATTTTTCCTTGTTCTTCTTGTAACCAATACCAGTTTTGTCGAGTGGAGATCTTTGGCAATCTAGGCTCTTATCTAGGGCAATTGAACTGTCCTGGAGCTTGACAGAGTTGCTGTTGAACTTCTCATGATGCTTTGATTTTTCAATCTTCTTTCTGAGATTGACAATCTCAAACTCATGCTTCTGATTTTTCACTTATTTTTCTTCCAATTGATCTCTTAATGCTTCTTCTATTCTCTTGGCTTCTTCTAGCTGAGTTTTCAGATCAAGATTTTCCTCTCTTGCTTCTTCAAGTATTTTTGAATCTTTATCATGGTTCTTTTGTTCTAGGGTTAGATCGATCAAATCAATATTTAGCTTTTCTTTTTCTACTTCCTTTTCCTTTAGCAATTTCAGCCAACCTACTCCTTCATGCTTAAGTTTCATAAGCAACTCCTTTAGTTCAACATTCTGCTTTTGGAGATTATCCATATAATCAAAGGTTGTCTTCCTAAACATCTTGTAATCAGATTGATTAAGATCAACTTTGTTCAAGAACCAATCAGCTCTGAGATCTATGTTGCATACATAGTTTATAATTCTCTTTTTAGCTTTCAACATTGCTTCATCATCATCTGCAAGAACCTTCTCAATTTCATGACACAAGCTATCATAATCACAAGAGTTCATACCTTTACTGGAGTCCTCTTCTTGTTTGAGCTCTTCTGGGGGCTTGTCTTCTGATTCCTGATTTGTCTTTTCGGGTTCTGGTCTTGCTTTCTGATACTCCCTTTCCAACTTGAACCATAGGTCTTTTGCTGAAGTGTTCTCTCCTACACTTTCCTTCACTGAGCTGGGAAGTCCATCCAAAAGGAACTTCAAGGCTGTAGTGTTGTCCTTCTTTGCTTCCTTCTGTGTAGCTATTTTTCCTTTCTTGTTTGATGGAGCGGGTGGATTGATAACAATTTCCCAAACACCAAACTTCTTCAGATAAGCCTTCATTTTACTCCTCCAACTGAAATAATCTACAATATCTAGTGCAGGCACGTCATTGCTTGATGACTCTTTATTTTCCTTCATTGTGTCTAATGGTCTCCTTCAAGCTTGCTAGGCTCGATACGAAGGCTTGCTCTGATACCAATTGTAGACACTGAGAGGGGAGGTGAATCAGTGTAAAGTAATTTTTACAACTTTTCTGACCTGTCACACTTAACTACCAATTCATCATTTCATTATTCTACCAATCTCATAATCATTTCATAAACTTCATCATTCACATAGCATTTAACTCAGCAAGAACCATAACACAGAAGAACACCACATCATATAAATTTGTAATCTTTTTATATTAGTTTTGGTTCGGCTACAACCGTTAGGAAAAATCAGCACCTACTGATACATAGAGCACCTACTCTGCATCTAGGACCCTGCCTAGTTTTCTTAGACCCTACTAAGAAGGGTTTGAGGTATCCTACCCTCAGAAGCAAGACAAGCTTGCATTTACAATTAAAGCTTAATGTTACATCAACTCATCAATCACTTGTCTCTCGCACTCCCTGCCAAGTCATCATACTCCTCCTATCACTGATCATCAATCTCTGCTCTTTATCAACACTGCTGCTAGACAACCTTTGTTCAATACCTCATCTGTTGATCAACTTGCTCTCATCATCTGCTCTGCTTCTCTACTGTTCACATAGGAAATTTAACATCAAGAACCTCTATCATTCTGTTGAGATCGCATCTGCACATATTGACTTCTCTGTGAATTTTCACTGTCCTCATCATGCATATTCAGCTCATCCTATTTTTCATACACAATTTACATCATATAGTTTTCATATTCAATCAGTAGCATGAAACTCAGTCATTCTCAGGTCAAAGTCATTTGATATTCTTTGAGTATCATCATAACTTTTACAGGAAAATGTACACAAACATGTCAGTGTCAATTTTTCCAATCTGATCACTCCACTATCCAAGGCTTAAGGATGGAACTAGTATGACACTGCCATCAGTGCCAAAATAGCACAGTCATCATTGTGCACACATCACTATACTTTAGGAGAACATACACCACTGCCATCTTATCTTCACTTAATGCATCACATCATAACATGCATTAAGTATACATCATCTTACACGTGTACAACTATTCATGTACTTATTCTGCTGATATAAATTATTATACATACTTCACCTTTACTGTGTACATCATTATCATCATCAGAATTCAAACTGTGTATTGTCCATACCTTTTACATCATCATCATCATACTGTTGCTGCTGTGAAATGTAAAGACTCCAATCACTGATGCAAGCTCAGATAGACCTTAAACTTTAACCATGCACTATGAGTATCATCACATACCTTTCATCATTACTTCATAACTGTATGTGCATTCAAAGGTATTCTCAATATAATGTTACACATGCCAATCAACAAGTGGCCTACCTTTAATGAAAATAAGCCTTCATGCTATCATATTCCACATTAGAGGTATCTGCTTTAGGGAGGTTGTTCTCAACTTGAAGGCTGTTACAAATTACTTCTCTCCATTCCAGATTTACTACAATACTCCCAAATCACTTGTATATTTGCTAATCATATGTCACTAATCTCCAAAAATATCCAAGACTTATATGTTCAAATAAGTGATTTTATTGGCACTTGTTTATCCAATATAAAGATAGCTCTTGGCTTCTTGAATCAATTATTGTTTCAGACTTTAAAAAACTTTCACATACCTTCTCCACATCTTCATGTCTGCTGCTGCAAAATTTGAACTGTGAAAAAATTCTTGAATTCTTCTGTGATGTCCTTCTTCAATTATCTGTGCATGAACTGTAGAATTCAAAGAGAGGTAAACCTGTTCTCTGTAGCCTTGGAAGAAATAGTGATATCAGCCTGCTGATTTCCTGCTTAATCAAGTTGAATATATGATCTTCAGATACCTTCCTCTGCTGCTTCCGTCATCAAGGTTAGAACTTGACATCTATCTACCTCTTCTTGATTACTGTGTCCAATTTGAAGACTATAACTTCACCACTGATATATAATTTGATATACCTTTCCAAAGGTCTCAACCATTTGACAAATTAGACCTTAATCACCTTTAGCTACTACTGCAAACAAACTCAGATTCCTTCATAGGATCACTTCTTTTATTCCTGTGGTTTCTTCAAATACTCCATTAAAACCTACCTCAAAGATGATTGTATTTCAGAGTTATAGCTTCAAACTTTAACCTCCACTGTAGCTGCCTCATAGCTGTTATATACCCCAAAATCAAAGATAATGATCAGAACTTTAAAACAGGCCAGCGAAACAAGCTTACAGCACTCTTCAGCAGCCCTGACACAGGCTCATGGTTCAGCTAGCAGGAAAGCAAATAGTCCATGGTACCCTAGCAGTAGTAAATAGCAGCATCAACACCCTCTCAGCAGGGTCATACAGTGGCCCTAGATCAAAGCAAAGCCCTAGATCACCCTTACGTGCTGTTGTAGCAGCCTGAGAGTCTTCAACACTTGCACTGAAAACATAAGTAAAGATCTCCCCAAAAAAAAGAAAAGGTCTCCACAAAAAAAAAATTTGCCCGAGGACAAAGACTGCTCCCTACTGCAATTTCGGTCTGCTCCCTACTGCAATTTCGGACTGCTCCTTATTGCAACTGTTACAATGCCCAGTCCACCTGAATTTCCTCATAGATGGCCGAAATTTCCATCTATCAAATGAGGACGTTGAAAGGGGTATTTATACCCATTTTTCATATTTTCTTGGGGCCGACCTACTATATTTTTTTAATTTGGAGCCGACATGTGTTTTTAATGGGGTCGACATAAAAATTTTTATTTCTAGGCCGACCTACTATATAAAGAGTTCTTCAATTAAAAGGTGTGCAAACCAAGTTTTATCACGCCATTTAACCACAAGAGAGACCATGCATCATCATCAACCTTCTTCTAGAGCTACAATGACTTCAAGGGCTTGAAGGGTACAATTTCATCAAGGTCTACATCAAGTGCAAGCAGTGGGGCTCCAGAAACATCAAATGACACATCTAAGTGTGTGGGGGCTTCATGACCAACTTGTGGGTCTTCATCAATGACTTCATGGGATTTTCAACATCTACCAGGGCTTCAAGACCATCTCTAGGGTCTTTAGCATCATCAGCTGGGTCTCTTCAACATCTTCAACAAGGTGGTGGCATTAATGACATCAAGTCCATGTTGGCATCAATGACAATTTCATCAACAGTGGATGGTGTCCCTCTAAACTCCACACTTTTTGTTGTTCTTCTTCATTACTTTTGTGCAATTGGTTTTCTGTTGTATAAACTTCTTCTAGATCAAGGAGTCATTGATACCCCAAAATAGAAGATTTCCAAATAAAATATCATGTATTCTTCATCTTCAAGATTTCATTGTCATTTCCATCTCTTTATTATTTATATTATTCTTGCTCAAGAGACATGTCCACACATTGGGATTTCTTTGAGTCAGTGACACACATACTTCCTTACTTCTTGGTCAATGTGACCACCTCATTCTATATTTTAATAGCATACATCTTTTGATTATTCAAACTCATGGGATTTCACGCACTTAAGTCCATTTACTTGGTGGTATATTCGCATATGAGTCCCATGTATTAGTGGGATTTGCACACTTCCAAAACTTGTACATTTATTCTCTATGTACTTCTTCAAACTGGTTTTGTGTATATAGAGAACCACTTTCTGATGGATCTTTCATACTGTTGATACTTGCATACACTTTTATATATCTCTTCAAACTAGAATTTTACTCAACATCATCAATTGTAACATCTAAGTTTAACAATCTTCAAGACTTCATAATTTTTTATATGCATTAACATGTTTCTTGATTAACATCAACACGCATCTTTTTCGTTTGACATCAATTGTTAGTTTTTTAGCATTAAGCTAGCATTATGTTAGGATCTTTACTGAGAGAATAACAAGTACAGCAATCAAACACAAGATACAATGAACACAATGTTTTTGATCAGGGAAACCATAAAGGAGAAAACCCCGCAACTTCCTCAGAGATAGAATCAGCATCAAAACAGTAAGTGATCTCCCAACAACAGTAATCTTCTTATTGTCTAGCCCCAGTGTATTTCCTTCCTCACTAATGCGCTACACTTGAGTGAGTGAATGATTTGTATGATAAATAGAGAGACTCACTCTCTATTTATATTCTTATGTTCACTTGAAGTGCACTCAATCATGTCAGCCTCACTTAACAATTACTTACTAGAGCCAACATCTCTAGGAGTGTCTAATAACCCTAGTGCCCCGAAACTGTGGGGACTTTAACAATGACTTCACATGACTTATTTACATTATTGATCCTCCCGATCGGAACATCGAGTTATGAAAACATGACTCAAATACATAATAGATACATCCCGAAATAAACATCGGGTTACAATACATAAGATACATAGATGAATACATTCTGAAGTTATACATACATCAACACTCCCTCTTAACTAGGAAGGTATTCTTTTGACACAATTTTCAGCATTGGTCTTCTTCTCTGTATTAGCTAGATCATCTCGTCTTCAAGTCATCTTCGTCTTCAAGCCATCTTCATCTTCAAGTCATCTGGATCATCTCTCGATCTAGATCATCATGGAACATCATCACTGGATCTGGATCATCACTCAATCTAGATCATTACTGGATATCATCACTTGATCTGGATCATCACTCGATCTGGATCATCACTGCTGGATCATCATGACTGGATCTGGATCATCACTCGATCTGGATCATCATTGGCTGTCATTACTAGATCTAGATCATCACTCGATCTAGATCATCACTGGTGCTATCTCATGATTCTTCTCATCACAGGAAGTTCTACAGAGCTAGCCCTTTTTCATGCTGGTTGTAGGCCTAGCCATCATGTAGGTCTTCGCCCAACACTTACATCTAACCTACTTGTCAGAAAGGCACACCCAGAACTCACATCTGATCATATAGGAACCAATCCTATAATCACATCAGAAAGGCCCAGCACTCACATTCACCAGCATGGTAGGCACATCTACTACCATCTGTGAAATGGCTCTGCACTTACATCTGACCTACTCATCAGAAAGGCACAGAACTCACATCCATCCAGGCTGGAACACATCCTACTCACAATGACGGAAGAGTTATTTACTTCCATCCAGGCTGGAACACATGATGGAATATTTTCCCACTTTCATCCAGGCTGGAACACATCCTACTCACAATGATGAAAGACTCCCATCCAGGCTGGAACACATCCTACTCACAATGATGAGAGATTCCAGCACTTACATTCATCCAGGTGGGAACACATCCTGCTCACAGTGATGAAAAGGCTCTACACTTACATCCATCCAAGTGGGAACACATCCTACTCACAATGATGGAAGGGCTTGCACTCACATCTGATCATGAGGGAACACATCCCAGCAATCATATCAGAATGCCCCCCAGTCCTTGACTGAGCTACCTGGTAACTGAACAGGTGCCTCCATTCTTAGAATGGCAGTTGCACTTATATCTGACCTGCTCGTTGGAATGGCCAACACTCACATCTGACATGGAAGGAGCTTAATCCTTTAGCCATGAAAGAATGGTTCAGCCCTTACATCTAATCAAGTGGGAACACATCCCTCTGTCACATCAGAATGGATAATCAGTCCTATACTGAGTGATCCTGGTAACTGACTAGGTGCCTCCATTCCTAGAATGGTAATTGCCCTTACATCTATCCTAATAGACAAAAATGGCCAGTACTCACATCTGACATGGAAGGGAGCAACCCTATCACCATGATAGAATGGCTCAGCCCTTACATCTGACCATGGAAGGAACCAATCCTCTCACCATGTCAGATTGGATATGGGTCTCATCACTTTCTCTTGGAGGGAACCTCGATTTGGAGAACACCAAGCCTCTCCCTGAAGTGCATGAACTTCAGCCTAGCCAATGGCTTCATCAATACATCAGCTATCTGTTCCTCCGTCGCAACATACTGGAGCTTCACTGCTCCTCTCTACACCATATCCCTGATATAGTGATACTTGATATCGATCTGCTTCGACTTGTCATGGAACACTAGATACTCTGACAACTTCAAGCAACTCTGGTTGTCACAATGTATACAAGTAGCATCCAACTGGAGATCAAATATATCAGATAGTAGCTTCCGTAGCCATACTGCCTCACAACTAGTTGAACAAGCTGCGACATACTCTGCTTCAACTATACTCAATGCCACACAGGATTGCTTCCTGCTAAACCAAGAGATCACACCTGATCCCATACTGAAGCAACATCCTGAAGTACTCTTCCTGTCGATGGCACTGCCTACCCAATCTGAATCAACATAACCTTCTAGGTTAATCTTTTGATTCACATCGTACTTGAGCCCATAATCAATTATACTCTTCAGGTACCTCAGAACATGCTTTGCAGCAATCAAGTGAACACTTCTCAGATCTGTCAAGTACTAGCTCAAGGTGTTCACAGCAAAGCAAATGTCTGGTCTCATGTTCATCAGGTACATCAATGACCCAATCATCTGATGATACATCATAGCATCAACCGACTCTGATGAGGCATCACTCAATAGCTTCAAGTTCGATGCCATAGGTGTGGCCATAGCTTTGCAGTCCATCATCCCAACCTCTTCAGGATCTCTACTGCATACTTCCCTTGTCCAAGGAAGATTCTATTTGTACTCTGCCACACCTCCATACCTAGAAAGTAATGCATCATCCCCAAGTCCTTCATTTTGAACTCAGAAGCAAGCTTTCTCTTCATATCAGCAATCAACCCATCTATACCTGTCACAAATAGATCATCTACATACAGTAGGAGCATCACTGGGTTGCCACCTTCAACCTTGTAGTAAAGGTTGGAGTCTGTTTTACTCTTGGTAAAGCCCAAACTGGATAGAAAGCTATCAATTCTATCGTACCAAGTCCTGGGTTCCTATTTCAAACCATACAGGGATTTCTTCAATCTACATACATGAGACTCTCTATCATGTGTCTCAAACCAAGTGGTTGTTCTACATACACTTCCTCTTCTACTACACCATTAAAGAAGGCAGTCTTGACATCCATCTGGTGTATCTTCCATTTCATCACTGCAGCCAGAGCAAGTACCGATCTGATGGAAGTGTATCTGGCCACAGGTGCAAAGGTTTCTTCATATTCTATTCCTTCTTTCTGAGAGAAACCCTGAGCTACAAATCTTTCCTTATACTTTTCAATGCTACCGTCTGCAGCATGCTTGATCTTGTAGATCCATTTGGAAGTTACAACTGACTTCCCTTCTACTCTTAGGACAACATCCCAAACATCATTCTTCATGATCGATTGATATTCTTCGGTCATAGCATCCTTCCATTCTTTCTATTTTACTGCTTCTTCATAACTGGAAGGTTCTTTATTAATGAAATCACATAGTAAAGCTACATACCCAAAATTGGATCTGGTTCTCTTCCTTTCTCTGTGATTCTTTTCTAGAGCCCCATATATTTCCGCACCTTGGATAAGTTCACGTACCCAAGTAGGTTTCCTCTTATGAGGATTCTTCTCCAGAGGTGGATCTACAGGTCTTTGTGGTTCCTTGAACTCTCGATCTTATTCTTGAGCTTCTTCGTCGATGATTGTATCATGAATTCTGGGTACTTCTACTTCTACTTCTTCGGGTTCTTCAGCAGGTCCCTTTCTGGATTTGTTGTAAGCTATGCCTTCATCAAATGTCACATCCCTGCTGATGTCAATCTTCTTTTATCCTGGGAAATAGATTATGTAATCCTTTGATCTTTCAGAGTATCCCACAATTATTCCCTTCTTTCCTGAAGGATCTAATTTTGTTCTCTTCTCTTTTGGAATGTGTATGTACACGGGACAGCCGAATATTTTGAGATGGCTGACTTCTGGTTTCTTGCTGGAGAAGACTTCTTCAGGAGTCTTATTCTTGAGTACTCTATGTGGAGTACAATTCTGTACATATACCATTGTTTTGGCAGCTTCCGCCCAAAGATGCATAGGTAGATGAAGCATAGCTCTTGCAGCTTCCATGATAGTTCTATTCTTCCATTCTGCAATCCCATTCTATTGTGGATTATAAGGATTAGACAACTCCCTCTTAATCCCTGATTCTTTACATAGCTCTTTGAATTCATTCAAAGTGAATTCATCGCCATTATCTGATCGAATGGTCTTGATATTCTTTTCAGTATGGTTTTCGATCAAGGCTTTGAATTCTTTAAACTTGCTGAATACTTCATCTTTGTTCTTCATAAAGTAAACCCATGTCTTTCTAGAAAAATCATCAATAAAAGAAACATAATATGCATACCCACTTAGTGAGTTTGATGACATAGGACCGCATACATCTCAGTGGATGATTTCTAGTATGCATTTGGCTTTGCTTTCACTGCTAGGAAATGTCTTCTTTGTATTCTTCCCTTTCGCACATCCTTTGCAAACTCCATCATGTTTTGCTTGGAATTCTGGAAGACCTTCAACAGCTTTTCTTGCAATAGGTAGTGCTCTGTAATGCACATGTGCAAGCCTTCTATACCAAAGCTCATTTGGCTCTACTATATCATGGATCAAGGCTTGTTCTAGATGACCCTTCAATTTGTACAAGCCTCCTTCTTGTTCTCCAATCACTACTGCATCATCGATAGTCTTTCCTTTTGGCCACCTAATGACTTGACCATCTATGAATGCAACCCACATTCCTTTTGCATCCAATGCTGAAATGGAGAGAAGATTCTTCTTGAGTCCTGGAACAAACAATACTTCTTTCATTGTTAGAGACTTACCAGAGTCTAGTTTATATGAAGATTCCCCACTACCTTTTATTGGATATTGGTAGTCATATCATAGCTTCACCTTGTGAGGTGATTCATGTTCTGATAGTCTTACAAAGGATTCCTTGAATCCCGTCATATGTTTGGAAGCCCCACTGTCTATAAGCCAATCATCATTACCATGAGTAATGTTACCTGTGAGAGCGGAGATTATAACATATTCATCCTCGCTTGAAGAATATTCATTTTCATATCTGGATCTCTTCTTGGATGGTTCATCATCCTCTGCAGCATGAGCATGATGTCTTCTTTTGTTTCCCTTCTTCTTGTGAGAGTGGTTCTTGCTCTTAGGACAATCTTTAGCAAAATTTCCTTTCTCATCACATGTATAACATCTAAATCTAGATAGATCCTTTTTAGAATGAGAACTCTTACCTTTGGAGTAATGAGGTTTTCTTCTTTCCTTCTTGGAGTGAACTACGAGGGCTTGATCTTCACTACCCATATTCTCTTCTCGAGATGCTATTCAAGCTTCTTCTTGAGAGTATTCTTCCCATAGTCTGCTGAATTTGACTAACTTCTTTCTAGCATAGATTCCTTGGATGAAAGCATCCCATGACCTAGGAAGGCCATTCAAGGTAGTCATCACAATCTCTGCATTTTCCACTTCTTCATCAACAACTTCTAATTGTTCCTTGATCTGAGAAACCCTTGTGAAGTAAGACTGGATATTTTCTGCATTCTGAATCTTCACATTCTTCAGTTGGTGTCTCAGGGTCATCTTCCGATTGATGTTCTTTCCTTCAAACAATTTGGTTAGGACATCAAACATAGCTTTAGGTGTCTTGAGAGAGGACACCTATGGGATAAGGTGATCCTTAATAGGATCAGCAATGATCCTCTTTGCCATAACCATCTTCTTCTTATGTAATGCCTTTGCCTCATCTCCCTTTGGAACTAGAACCTCCTCATGAATGTAAGAGTCTAATTCATTCTCTTCCAGGACCAAGGAGATCCTATACTTCCAGGCTTGGAAGTTTTCAGCTCCCTCAAGCTTTTCATCAAGCTTGGTATGATGAGACATATTTAAATGATAACCTCAAATGGAAATACAAAATATTTTAGATCTTACCGGGTTCAAGATGTCGGATCTGAAACTTGAGCTGAAATCCTGCAGAGCTGGTTCAGGAGCAAATTAGGGTTTTGCTTTTCTGGAGTTCTGTCCACCCAAATGCCTTGAAATTTGTCCCTAACTTCAATTTTGGGGAGGAGATCAATCCAGGCCTGGGCTCACTGAAAAAATTCTCTTTTGTAAAAATCCCTAATTTTCGACCATAGTGACAAGTCCAAAACTGAAAAACCTCAGAATTGGATTCTGTTTCGACAGAAATATGCGCCCAAAGGAGGAGATTTGTTCCACCTTAATTTTTCTGAAAATCTATGGAGGAAGATCCACAAACTAGAAATCCCTAGTTCCCGAAGCTGCACAGTGTCTTCTTCTCAGGTTAGCTCTGATACCATGTTAGTTTTTCAACATTAAGCTAGCATTATGTTAGGATCTTTACTGAGAGAATAACAAGTACAGCAATCAAACACAAGAGACAATGAACACAATGTTTTTGATTGGGGAAACCATAAAGGAGAAAACCTCGCAACTTCCTCAGAGATAGAATCAGCACCAAAATAGTAAAAGCCCCAAAACAGTAAGTGATCTCCCAACAGCAGTAATCTTCTTCTTGTCTAGCCCCAGTGTATTTCCTTCCTCACTAATGCGCTACACTTGAGTGAGTGAATGATGTGTATGATAAATAGAGAGACTCACTCTCTATTTATATTCTTTTGTTCACTTGAAGTGCACTCAATCCTGTCAGCCTCACTTAACAATTACTTACTAGAGCCGACATCTCTAGGAGTGTCTAATAACCCTAGTTCCCCGAAACTGTGGGGACTTTAACAATGACTTGACATGACTTATTTACATTATTGATCCTCTCGATCGAAACATTGGGGTATGACAACATGACTCAAATACATAATAGATACATCCCGGAATAAACATCAGGTTACAATACATAAGATACATAAATGAATACATTCTGAAGTTACACATACATCAACATCAATGACAACACAAAGTTTCAACATAGACACCTTTATGTGTTGCTTTAAATGATTTTTCTTTGATCTACCAACTCTTGACAATGTCATGATAATTTCTATTGGTAGAAAAAAAATGGCTACCCATTCTTCACTGATGTTGATTTATGTCTTTGTTAATTTGTAAATATGTCCATGTATTACAACTAGACTGGAGCTTTTTTTCCACTTTCATTCCTAATCAACGTATTGTCAATGTTTGCATGAATAACTAGCTAAGAAGGTGCTTCTACTATAATTGGAATTAAGGCTAGTTTGGATTCTAACCAGTGAAAGTGAGACCTCCAATCTTAATTGGTATACAAGATCATAATCTACTAGGTAATTTTGACTTTTGAAGAATTGGTAAATTTCACCCAATTACAGATGTTGGTTTATAGCTATCTTACACTCTATGTCACCAAACTATGTTCCAAGTTTGTTATCTTCAACCATTGGATCTATGGTAGTTTATCAACATGTCTAACCTAATTAGAGCCTCCCTTGCATTTGGATTACTTCCTTAGTGCCATGTCATTGACCTATGTTTCACACAAGCATCCCCTTCAGTCATTAAAAATGTTTGTAAAATTAATTCCAATAAATCCATCACTTCTTTGTGTGCTATACGATAAGTTAGTTTTGAAGGTAACCTAATAACACAAGCCATTTTTGAATGTTTCCATTTAACTACCCATCCCAATCCTTTTGAATGTATATCTAGAATGAATTTGAATCACATTGCTACTCTAGAATGAACATCTAATAGTGACCATGAGAAGCACTCATAGGATATGAGAGGGTCCTCAACAAATATATATGGTCCTTTTGAATAATATACAAGTTATTACTCGCAATGGTTATTGTTTGATGGTCAGCCTTGTTTTCTCATGAGAATGAGGTCAAAGAGGATACAAAAATCAATCACTCCACTCTTTGTTGTATTATATGTCTTTCTTGGGAGAGGTATTTAGAAGATCATGACAATTTGTTTTCTAATGGGCATGCTCAATGTAGTCCCTATTATTTTCATATTTTAAACACACTACAAGGAAAAGGCCCTTTAGTAGAGGTTATAGCTTATTCTCCTCCAAAAAGAGCCCAAATATCTGTTTATACCAGAGGTCACTAATGGAGATGAGTGACCAAAGGTTTTAGCAGAAGATTTTATTTCGGTGCATTTAGTACATTAAATGCACCAGTGCATTTGTAAACAATGTGCATTGGTTAGTTTCCTAGCATATCGCACCACAATCGAAAAAATTAATTGTTAAAAAAAAAAAATTTCCAAGAACCATAGCGGTGTGTTTCTGAACACCAAAATTCCCTATTACATGAAGTATAAATGAACGCATTGTATAATATTTTAATAAAAAATATTTTAAAAAATATTTTATTAAAATAACACATTAACTTCTAGATAAAAACCTCATCTTGATGTGTTAAATATTAATAATCTCATCGGTGCGTCCCATCAACACTAATGTACTGAACTATATTTTTTCTT
Source organism: Pseudotsuga menziesii (assembly GCA_001517045.1). NCBI lineage: Eukaryota > Viridiplantae > Streptophyta > Pinopsida > Pinales > Pinaceae > Pseudotsuga > Pseudotsuga menziesii. The sequence continues at coordinate 478,161 of LPNX010775664.1, forward strand.
TAAAAAATCACAATTTTTTACCTAAAACATATAAACGGTAAGTTATTTGTTAAATGCTCTGGTGCGTTTCGTATACACAAACGCACCGACATCATTTTTTAAATAAAAGAAATTATAATTTTAGTAATGAGCAATCTTTTAAAATCTAATACCAGTGTGCTAACTGACACTAAAATCCCTGATGCCCGTGAACCAAAAAATGCACCAGAAACTATTTTGTTATATATATATAACAAAATAGTTTCTGGTGCATTTTTTTGGTTCATGGGCATCAGTAAAAATTGTTATTTTATTATAACACCTACTCATGACGGTGTGCTCGACTATTCAATGCACTGAAACAGGGTTTAATAAAAATACATAACTACTTCGACCAACTCGTTTCTACCCTCTTAAGTGTGTTTGAGCCCATCTGCACCAGTGTTTCACTTCACCCACCTAGACACCCTCACATGTGTCATCCACGTGGACAATTTCCTCACTCTAGGCTTCTAACTATAGCTTGAATTTTTCCAAACAATGGGAAAAAATTCAAATTTTCCATACATCACCAATATGACTTCCCGATGGGCCGTTCAGCGAGTAAAAGGACAATTAATTCATAATTTATATTTTTAGCAAATTATTTTTTAAAATTGATATTGAAATTGTCATTTTTAAAAAATATTAAAAAAAATTGCATAGTGTGTTTGAGTTAGTCGACTCACATCGCTTAATGGTGCACCCTACAAATTTTTATAGGGTTCACTCCCTGTGGTGCGATCCAAGCCACTTGAATGCACCACTCCATCATGAAAAATTATTTAAAAAACATCGAAATACTTACTGATGCATTGGAAACTAAATAGCACCGGTAGTTCAGTGCACTTACATGTATAAAATGCACTGATAAACATATACCTAAAAAAACAAAAAACAATTATATGGTGCATTTATGTCATGTTAGTGCACCAGTTTTTTATGCTATGGCATGCATTAGGTGCACCATAAACACATTCTCATAAAAACATTAAAATTTCATAAACAATGGTGCTCTTAGATCACATAAACGCACCATTAATGGTTCTTTGATGCTATCTAGACTCATAGACATTTAAAAATATAATTTTTAAATGATATAAAAACTTACTTTAATGATGCTCCTTTGACACATTAGTGCACCAATACATGGTGCCTTGGCATGCCATAGTTGCATTTTGAATATATTTCAATAAAAAATAATTGATTTAATACATGTTGGTGTGTTTAGATCATTTAAGTGTGCCGTTTATGGTATGTATATTTGAAATAAACACACCAACATTTACAATTTATTTTTTTGAAAATGTAGGAAATCATAGTTTAATGGCACACTTAGATTGCGTAAATGCAAGGTTAATAGTGCATTGAATCTATCTAAATTCATGTACATCTAAAAATATAAATTTTGAATGATAAAAAAACTTAATTCAACGGTGCTCCTTTGGCACATAAGTGCATTGGTACCTGGTGCTCTGACATGCCATAGGCACATCATAAATAGATTTCAATAAAAATTAGTTTAGTTAATAAACAATGGTGTGTATATATCATTGGAGTGCATCATTTATAGTGTGTATATTTGAAATAAATGCATTGGCATTTACTATTATTTTTTTCAAAACATAGAAAGTCATAGCTTAATGGTGCACTTAGCTGACATGAGTGCACCGGTGCACTAATGATCCTTAGGCACACTGTGAATCAAATTTATAAAACATTTCGGTGTATTAGATATTTGGTGCATTGTTGAAATTAATTTTAATATATAGAAATATAATAGTGGTGCATGATACATATTTGAGTGCACTGTTGTGCGGTACTATTTGTATATAAGTGCACCATTTGCAGTGCATTTAGATTATATTGGGCAACTGTTTGTCATTTAAAAGAAATATTTGATTTTAGTAAATATAATTATCCTATGATGCTTTTATATGTATGATTATGAGACTTATTTATGTTAGATGTGAGACAAAGATGTGATTTCCACGAGGTTAGGTACTAGGATGAAGCACAATCATATCAGTATAACTTTCGTAGAGAGTGGGAGTACAAAGAGAGGGAGAGATATCTATACCCATATTCCATTACTCCTCATACCATACACCTCTTGATATTTTTCAGCATCCTCAATTTCTATGAGAAGGTGACGTCAGTCAAGGGGAACAGTATGTTTCTCACCCAGTTGATTGCACATTGATATTATCATAGGCAGTATGAGTGGTTCCAACCAATTCAGGAGGACATATATTTCATCACCAGGATCTCTAGGAGAGGTGAGGGATTTCTTCAGTTATATGAGGTCCCAGATGGAGCTATAGTAATGACTATGCTAGTCTATGTTCAAAGATACTTTGAGCCCAAAATCCTCAAGCTTGCTCAATTTTAGGTCAGTAAGGGGTATATTTCCATTGTTTCTTTTGGTAGAGAGGATGTGAGGCTCCTTTATTTGTTGGTGTTGACCATCATGCATCACGCCAATGATGGGAAGCATATTAGCTTCCCTAATTTATTATTTTATGTTTATTTGTTAGTGAAGGAACCTAGATGTGTTAAGTAGTCTACTATTTTTTACGACAATTTTGTTAAGCTCATAGTTGATGTCGTGTGCCTATTGGTTGTAGGGTAAACTTACCTTTTGGTTAAGATTTGTTGTCTTTTTTGTTTAGAGATTTCCAACAACTATGTGATATTTTGACCATCATCCTCCTAGGTTGATGACAGATGTGCATATGCGCATGTGAGAGAAGATGATGCCCAAGATAGAGCATCAGTGATTTCACGTGAGGATCATAGCAGATGTGCTTGACATGTTAGCCGAATAAGACTAGCCTCGATTAGACATGGTTGCATATCCATATGCAAGGCTGGATTAGAGAGGGTTTACCAGCATCTTCTTCACCTGGGATGAGCCACCTCATGATGGAAGTAAATTTAGCATTATTTTTAAATTAATCTAGTTTCATTTTATACTCTTTGTACTTAATGTAAATGAAATCTATTTTAAATTTGTATATCAAATTCACGTGTAATAAAATTATGTAATAATTATTGTGTAATTTTATTTTACATATATTAGCACATTTGATGGTGATGTGGATCCTCCTTTTCCACAGGTCGATGAGAATGAGGACATGGACATGCATGATCAACCTAAGCTGCCTCAGATAGCTAGACTTGGCCTTTGATGTAGGATGGAGCAAAGGTTTTGACAAGACAATGTGGATAGGTTGTATAGATTATTGGAAAATAGAGGATTTCATCATGTTTCAATTAGGGAGATTCAGAGGCAAGAATAGTACGTTGATTTATGGAGGATGCTTCCTCTTGATATTAGGAGATTCATGTAGCACATTATCGGTTCTTTCATTCTTTTAGATGTCAGGATTGCTGGTAGTTCATCGTGTGATGAGAGTGGATATCCTTGGACTCCTAGTCCATATCCTTATCCACTAGCTTCTTTGACTAATGGAGCAACCTCCACATCCACTACACCTCCTCTTCAGCATCCACCTCCTCCTCCTCCACCTTTGACGTCTCATCCACCTCCTCCTCTACCTCCATCACCTATTCATCTACTCCTACTTGACCTTCCTATCGATCCTACTTTATCATCTCCTCCACTCCTACTCGACTGAATTTTCGATCCTATATGTTCAACCTGACCATCCACCATTTCCTACACCATACAACTCTATTATAGATATGCTCATAGGGATTCGTATGATTCATCTTGATGGAGTTATCCATGCTTCTCTAGTTCGAGCTGATTTATTTTCTAGCATAGGTATTGATGCATTTGGCTCCATTGATGGAGGTTTTGATGCCTTTGGCTCTACTAGCAGAGGTGGTGATCTTGCCTCTAGATCTATTGGTGGAGGTGATGATTCCACTAGTTCTGGTCTGAGAGATAGTGACAATGCCTCTAGAGGAGGAGGATCATAAATGTCATAGCAGTTATTGGAATAGAGATATATTATATTTGGCATAGTGTATCATCACTTTGATGTGATATATATATAGACACACACACACACACACTGCATTTTTCATGTTTATGTTTATGTTTATGTTTATGTTTATGTGGTGAAAATGATGATCATGGAACGTTTATGTCTACGTTTAGTATTAGATATGTGTGTTAGTTGATTTTTAAATTTGTTATATTTATATGTTATCTGAATATGTAACATAATGTTTATGATGGTACGTTCATGTTTTTTTTTTTTTTAATGTTAATGATGGCATGATGGTGTTTATTTTTATGTGTGTTAGATGCTCACAATGATAATAATGGCATGTTTATGTGTATGTCATGAAAATGATGATGATGCAAGTACACTTTTGTTTATGCTTATCGTTATGTTTATGTTAATATGATGATGTTTATGTTTATGATGGTATGATCATGATGTTTATGTTTGTTAGGTGTTGAAGATGATGATGATCGTATACTTATGTAAAAGAAATTTCTACTATTCAAAATCATGTGGGTATTTAAATCACTAACTATTAATTTAGTCGACAAAAACATCACAATTTGCATTGTAAATTATGATATAAAACAAGTTGGTGTATTACTAAACAAGTTTTCAAATATTTAGACCTTTGTGAATAAAGTTATTAAGTTTATTATTTTGGTCAAAATTTTAGCATCCTTTCGACCATTTTTCATATTAAATAATTTCATCCTAAATTTTGTAAACAATTTGAAGTATGGTTCCATATATAGGTTGATATATTGGTTTGAAAATGAATTTGAAAATATGGTTGGTTTTCAAGTCATCATAAATGTGAAAATATGCATTGGAGTAATGGCCATTGATAATGTTGAAAATTAATGTTTCATTACTTAACTTAATATGGGTTAAAAAAATTATTTTTACATAATATAATTGAATTAAATATTTTTATGAATTTTGTATTGATAATGGATGACTTTGTGGAAGCTATATGATTTAGGATTGTTGTATAATTTGTCATAGTATCATTTTTATAAATTGTCATAGTATTATGTATATGTAATATTTTTTTTTTTTTTAATTTGGTGTTCAAATTGTTCTTATATAATTTCAATGGATATTATAATTTATTGTAATTTTCTTAATATTATAGTAAAATTTGTCATAATATTATACTTAGATAATAATATATTTATTTTGTTTCAACTTTATGTTGAGCATTATGAAATAATATATAATTATTTTTAATAAGGAAAATAACTCTTCACCGTATAATGTTGGGTATAACTTAATTGTTCAAATGATAAACATAAATGAATAATTTCTTACAAGTCTAATCAAGCATCATAACAAAACTTCAAGTATTACCATGCAATATATAATATATGAATATGAAAATCACAAAAAAAAAATTAAATATGAACATCAATATGACCTATCAACGTATCATTCAATATTTTTTACTTTTTGACAATAACTCACTTTACAATGACATATGTCTAATCTATAATAGGAAGAAAGACAAATACTTAATTAAAAGAGCATACTTTTCTCTCAATTGTAAATGCAAAATTTGAAATATTCAAAATTATTATTATTAATCACGATCTCCATTAAATAATATCACATTAGTCCACATTGAAGAAACACATTTTATACCCTCTAAAAATGAGGTTTGGTTATGATTAATACATAATTAACATGATTTGTTTGTGATGCTCAAAGCTATCTAGTGTTCAAAGAATTGTAATTATTTCCAATATTGACAGTTATGTACTTTTCCATTAAATGTGATTGGAGAAGATGATAAAAGGGTGTTGGCTCACTTTCCCAAGACCCATGTTAACTAGTGTCAAATGGTGGAATAACCTATCAAAAATTAAACACAAAATACATATAGATATGAATATGCATATTCCAAATAGAGGATTTAAAATATATATATATATATATTGTTTGTTATTTTTAATTTGTTATATCATATAAAATTTAAAGGATATATTTTTTTATTAATCTTTCCTTAATTTTTTTTTTCCTTAATGATATATACATATATAAGTATCTAAAATATAAAATATAAGTGTTTAAGTATAATATACTAATTAAATTGACTCTACTATTGAAATGAGAGTAGATGAAATCTCAACAAACAAAAAATATGATTAACATCAACGATAATTTGTACTCTAATTTGTTGATTTTGATCCAATTGTAACAATACAATAAAGTAAATGATAAAATCCACACTACAATTATGAACTAAATGAAAAGCTACAAATGTCATCTTTAACTATGGATAATGACATACAATCACAAATTATTTGATAGACATGAAACATATTTCACATCGTGTTGGTTGTTAACAAACTCAAATTGTTTAAACACTTTATCCAGTAATTATCTTTCCATTTCCAATATCATAACATAAAAGATAAAAAATATAATTAGGAAATCAAAGATAACAATAACAAAATAATAAAATAAAACATGTACATATCACTCCCCATTGCAATCACCCTCATTAGCTTCTTTGGTTGACATGATAACACTATTGTTCTCAAAAAACGTTTATAACTAAGGTCGTGTCTTAATATGAACTACCAATATTTATCCAACACATCTGGGTAAAAGAAAACTTGGTTGCAGTTTTTTGGGAAAACCTAAGGTTCCTTACTTTCATGCCACATCTTTCTAGAGTTGACACATATCAACCCACTATCACGATCTTTCTTTACATTATTCTTGTCAAATGTGTCCCACCACTTACACCTAAAAATAACACATTGGAAAGATGAGTAGTCCACTTGAATGATCTCTTGTAACTTTATAACATAACCCAACATCCCTCCTATCAATTTTCGATCGCAATGGCTAGCATGACTAGATCGGTTGAACTTGACTTCCACTCCAAAGTCTTGTGTAATGCGTCCATCATCAGCATCCTCGGTGTGAAAATAATGTCCATAATCCCACATAGATGAAAATGAATGCACCTATAAGAAAAGTTGACAAATGATGGTGTCATGTGTCTAATAACCCAAGCATTAATATATTAAACATAGATGTTATAATTCAAAGTTGCATTACAAAGTTGAAAATGTACATAAATATTTTATTACCAAGTTATTGCACCCAATCCCAATGTTTAGTTCATCCTCCTCTTCAAGAAGGTAATGAATAGATGCACCATATTTCTGTAGAAATTCTAAATCCTTGATGGCATAAGGAATTTCATAAACAAGCTAAGTATCTAGGCACACAATTAACCTCACAGATAATTGTAGAGAATGAACATAAGGAGAGAAGAATAAAAATTAATGAACACACATTATTGAATTATCAATAAATGATAATTGATATTATTACATAGGTAATACATCCTTATAAAGGAAAATAGAGTTCCTAGAAGACAAATCAAGCTAGATCATAAAGCAGGCTTACTAATTATGATAAACCCCATAGTTGGCTAAAGCACTTTCCCAATCTATCAAGCACCTCACGAATTAGCAATAGCATGTGTGAGTGACGATGAGTGAAGGAAAGACTTTCTAATCCTAGAATATGGAGAGAAAATAATGGAGGATGGGTTGACAACAAAAGCTACCAGTTTCCTAGTTGACTAGCTTTACCTTATCCATAGAAAAGTAGGATAAAGCAGATAAAGCAAAATAAAGAAGAATCTGCTGTAAAGCACAGTTACCAATTCTGGATGGCCATAAAGTGGTCAAGATCAACCAAAAATCAGAAATAAATCATTCCTAGGATATATATGGCAAGTGTTGACTCTAAGGTGCAAGTGGATGCCAACTATCTAAGCTAATGGGTAGCAAAATTAATCAAATAATGATTAATTATTTTATGAGTGGGTTTATTATCTTCCAACACCCCCCTTTAATCCTGACTTTATGATGGCATCCCTGAACTAATCATAAATATATATGCATATAGGGCCTAGCAACAAAGCTATGGTCACCCTTTTACAATTAATCTTGTCCAAAGAAATGACGAAAGAGGCAAAACCTGAAGGGGAAAATCCTCTCTCAAGAAAGGACATGAAAAGAAATACCAAAAAATGTTTAATTACTGGTTTTGCTACTACTCCAAACTAAATGTTGATGTCTGGAGGAATCTTCTTCTTGGGAAGAAGATAAATCTGCTCACCTGGATCAAAAACATAAACAGCTGCAAGATGGATACTAGGACCATGTAGAACAACTGAGATCCAATGATGTGAAGGCAATACTGAAGGATCTTGAGACTTGTAATAAGCTCCAAGATGATGAGATGACTTGAAATTCGAACCAATAGAGATGAAATGAGCTCCAGATAAGTGAAATAACTATCCAAGCGAATGTATAATGTCTCCATCTTCATTTACACGGAGAGGATGTGTGCAAGTGATCTTGTAGGAACATAGAGAAGGCATAGGATCAAAGCGTGTGAATGCATGGGATCCATGGGTTGACATAGCTTCCAAAGAATCCAAAATATCACATATAAGCACAACAGTAGACTCATGGGAATATACTGGTAAAAAATATTCTATGGTAGAAGTATGTAAGGAGGAAAGATAGTGATGTTCAAAATCTTCAAGGAGGCTCTGAGAATGAGTGCCAAGAACAAAGGAGGAGCTATAGAAGTGCATGGGATCAAGTATGGTAAGTGGTAAGACACTAAAAGGAATTGATTTGGCTAAGAAAACATCTTGGAAGTCACTAGGTTGCGCAGCAACAAGAAGAGAGGCATGCACAAAGTATGAGAGGTCTAGCATATGGATCTCAAAATCCATGATATAAGACATATAGAACACTAAATGTGTGAGTGAATCATCAATAGCAATAGTAGCTCCATTAGTCACTTATTTTTCATCAACAACATCATAAAAATATGAATCAAGATCTTCTACTTCAAGAGACACAGAAAAATATGGCTCTTCAATATTTTCTTCTTGATTAAAAGAGGAAGCATTCGAATCAAAGAGAGTAGTAGCAATAGGAACTGTATGGGAAACGTATTCTTCATGATCAAATTTATTAGATACTATAGAGACCAAGACATCTTGAGAGAGAGAAATCATTAAGGAGATAGAGGCACTCTCCACATAGCCATAAGGATCCTCATTTTCCTTTCCCAAAACTCTATCAATGTTATCCAGAGATCCTTTGGGTAATCAACAAAATCAATAAGGTAGCGCATGCTTGGAGAGATAGCTAGACAAATAGCTCCAATTTCTCTATCACATTCATTCAACCAGTCACTTGGCTCTTCATAAGACTCTTCACCAGCTCCAATAGATATCTCATAGAGACCTTGTCTCTTTTGATATGAAATCATCTTCAATTTCCACTCTGAATAGCTTGTGAATGGAGAAAGAATAGGAACTGATACTCTTAAATCCATTCGAATTTGAACCTACAAAATAAACTGCAAATATGAAAAAATGAGGATTAATTAATGAACTCTCAAAGATCTAATACCATTTAGATATTTGATATCCTCAGCTCTGATACCACGGTATAAATTCTAAATCCTTGATGGAATAAGGAATTTCATAAACAAGCTAAGGATCTAGGCACACAATTAACCTCATAGAGAATTGTAGAGAAATAGCATAAGGAGAGAAGAAGAATGAATGAATGAAAACACATTAATGAATGATCACTAAATGATAATTGATATTATTACATAGGTAATACATCCTTATAAAGTAAAATAGAGTTCCTAGAAGACAACTCAAGCTAGCTCATAAAGCAGGCTTACTAATTATGATAAACCCCATAGTTGGCTAAAGCACTTTCCCAATCTATCAAGCACCTCACGAATTAGCAATAGAATGTGTGAGTGATCATGAGTGAAGGAAAGACTTGCTAATACTAGAATATGGAGAGAAAATAATGGAGGATGGGTTGGAAACAAAAGCTGTCAATTTCCTAGTTGACTAGCTTTACCTTATCCATAGAAAAGCACGATAAAACAGATAAAGCATAATAAAACAGAATCTGCTATAAAGCACAGTTACCAATTCTAGATGGCCATAAAGTGATCAAGATCAACCCAAAATTAGAAATAAATCATTCCTAGGATATATATGGCAAGTGTTGACTCTAAGGTGCAAGTGGATGCCAACTATCTAAGCTAGTGGGTAGGAAATTAATCAAATAATAATTAATTATTTTATGAGTGTGTTTATTATATTCCAACAATTTCTCTCTAACTTGGTTTACAACCCAACTATTGGGAAATATCATTGGCATGTTTTCTTTTAACTGATCTAGAAAAGACATGCTTCTACTGTGAAACTACCTAAATTATTTTATTTCAAGGTCTCATTTCCTCCTCTTCTCTTCATACAATGTGACCCACTGTCGTGTTTCCTCCACGTTATAAAGAATGAATTTATTGATTGCATCAATTTCTAAATTCGTTGTTGTATTCATGGAAACAAAAAGTTAATGACACTACAAAGTAAACACAAAAAGTTAATTGCATTTTAACTTGTGTGATAAATATATAAATAAAAGTATAAACAAATTTTTAGCATTATTCATAGCCTTATAAGGTTGAGCAAACCTCACAACTTTTCATCTGTAGTGAAGAAACGCTGTAGAGTAGACCCATAAAAAAAGGCTCCTTCACACCCAATATAAGTTTCTTTTCCAAATTAAGATCATCTTTCTTCAAATCCATGGGACATCACCTTTTTCTAAATGAAAAAGACAGGCCAACCTCTCCTCTATTTTCTTGTCTTGGACAATGATTCTTTTTAGTATTTGAAGAAATAAGATCTTTCCTAATAGTCAACTTGTCACCTTTTTTGGATAATATATATGACACCACAAAGAACATGAAACATTTTTAAATATATGCATGGGATCTAGAAAGTGGAAAATCTTATGATTCTCCCAATATGGGAGATCATAAAATATCAATTTCCTTTTCATCCCTTTGGGAATTTTTTCAACATAGGTGTTGAATAATTCAAGATCAACAATCATAGGTTGCATATTTGAATACAAAATGTCTACGTATTCCTTGTCCTTCTCTTTTTCATATGCCTTAAACTAGTCATTCAATGTCATTATTTCAATCCTTTGGGTTCTCTCTCGTTTACTATTGAAAGCATATCTTTATCTTATATAAGAGTGGTTTTCTGGTAGGAATACCCTAGAGAATTTGTACACTAACTTTTGTAGGTATTTGGACCACCTAGCATTCATAGAAGGTCCACAAAATTTACATCCATAATAACCTTTTGTTACAATACTTGCAGTGTTATAGAAAGTATAGAACATTAGTGTTGAATATCAAGACACTCGGACCAAATTAAATATGTCAAAAATTATTGCTTTGAATAAAAACAAATCAAACAACATATTTACTTAAGAAAACTCCTAACCTTGAATAATCATGTGTGATGTACGCACATATGCTATACAAAATAAAAATCATGTTTGATGGGATGGGTATCAACACTTCAGATACTTGTATCTCTTCACATAATTCCTTGAATTCATCGATCAATGGTTGTACGTAAAAATCCATATCCTTCACTTGGCTTCGAATAGGGACTATAAGAACCAACATAAGATGTTCATTCTTCATAGACAACCATGGGGGGGTGGGGTATTGTTATTGATCACTACTTATGGCCAAACAATATAGATGTTGCTTGGTTGGGAATATGGATTGATGCCATCAATGGCTATGCTCAATTGGAGGTTATGTACTTCACCCTTGAATTTATCAGGCCATGGAACCTCTATATGCTTCATGGCTATTGGATATTTTGGGATTCACATAAATCCTTCCTCACTTGGGATTATAGGCATGTACCTCAATATCTTATGAGTAGGACCATATGCTTTAGCCTTGTTATTTGATTCTGTGTACCTATCACTCCCACATTTTGGACATATTTCTTTATCTGCATATTCACCTCTATATATAATACAATAATTATGACACACATGATATGATATGTACTCAACACCCAACATTTTCAACATTTGTTTTTCCTCTTTGTGGCTGTCGGGAAAGACATTATAATTCGGAAGTACCTTATCTCTAAACAACCTATAGTTAGTGGGAAATAAAAATGTATAAATTCATTTAACATTCATAAAATCAACCATTTTCAATGATGATTGTGTCACAAGATTCCTCAAAATACAATGTATTTGATGGTCAGTTACCTCAACAATGCTGATAAACATGTGTCTGGCATTCCATACTTTGCTTTCAAGTTGTACAATAACATTGTTGTCTCCAATTGTGTATACTTTGACCAGATATGTCCAAAGAGAGGTGTGGTGGAAGCCTATTCAAGGCTTTAGAAGAAGGATTTAGTGATATGAACGTCATCCCCTAACTCATTTTCCTTGAATGTATGTAACGCCATTGCATCTAGGTCACTCCTTTGTCATAATAACCCATCCATACCAACGTCTTATGCATGCCTCTATTGCCAACATGTGAAGACATACTATCATTGTAGGCATTCCTAATTGGTGAGAATGGACGTAGTGGAAATTGAATAGGTGGTTGATTCAACCATGCTTGGTATGCTTCCTCTCCAAGTTGTGTTCTTTTTTCAGCCTTCTCTCAATTTGACATTGTAATGGGGTGCAATAGATGATGGTAGGAAGGTTGCTCATTATCATAATCCTGATTTAAAACATATTGAACATTACATCGATGATGTTAGTAAGCACAACTCAATTGGTTTGATCTAGAATTATATAAAACAATTATTATAGAAGCACTAGAATAATTTCTAATAGAAAATGTTAAGATACAAATTTTTATAAGAAAACATTCAGATTTAGCAATAAATTTTCATCAATTCCACATTAAATAAAAAAATTTAAAAGTGAGCAACACATTTTCAAATTGAATTTATAAATTAAAGTAATAATTTATAAAACATAATTTCAAACTGACCAATACATTAACATGACTCCCATTGAAAATTAAAAAAATAAATTAATCAATGTTTTTCTATCTTATGATCCAAGGGAATGTCTAAGGGTAATCCTAATGCAAGGAGTCTCTGACGAGTTGTTGGTGCTCTATGAAAGTTATATTTTATTGAGAACTCATCACCAAGAGTAAAACTATGTATTGCATGTACAACAACAAATATGGACACTTTCCTTTTCATAAAGAGATCCTTGCCATTGAAATGTTCCTCAAAATGAACAATTTACAAAAAATAAATATCACCTAGAACTATTAATGAACCCTGCAATGTTCATATGAGTGTGTGAACGACCATCTATATGCAAATGGTTCTTCCTGTTAAAGTTTCCAGAAACATAATCATTCATGCACATAATATACATGGAAACGTTATGCTTGTATTTAATAGTATTCAAATAACCAGACCGACAATAGATAGGACCACAAAATGGCATAAATTCTATTGATTGTTTGGGATGAAAAAGTACATGTGAAAGGATAAATAAACTAGGATTTACAGAATTTATATCAAACTTGGAAATCATAAAATGATTTCCAAAAAAGTAGAGTTCGGTTCCAACATCAAGCACAAGTACAGAAGACGTCCAAGTATCATACAAAGCATGGTTGTAAGAAGTTTGATATTTACATTGCAAATTCACAATAAGGGATAAATCATCACTACCCTCGAATAATTGGATGGACTTCGGTGTGTACTTGGACAGTTTTTCTCTCAACTCATGCAACTTTTTGGATTTTCTAGTAGATATGGGTTGGGTGGCATTCATATCATACTTTGGATCACTATAACTTTCAGTTGACTGAACATAAGCAGAGGGGTTCATCAATTTAGGTTGATCCATAGTTGTTTTGGCTTCCAAATTTTAAAAAAATGAGCATAGGGAAGTGTTCTTGCATGTCTTTTCTACATCACCTATTACATGTTTTACTATAGTAAGGGATATTAAACCATAAACAATGGGTAATCTATCATTGGTGTAATGGGTGAGTGTGACACACCAAGGGTTATCCTTCAACCATTGACATTTTGAACAATAACAAACTATTGGGGTGTCATAAAAGAGTTCTGGATCACGATGAATTATCGTTGATGAACCAGGATTGTGGCTTGAAGATGACATGATACAGTAGGAAGGGTAAATAAGCTTCCTATTTTCATCTACAAACTATTTGCAGTACCTTTCTCCTGACAAGATATTATGACATTTTGAAACTCATGGAATGTCTTGTGCATCCGAACTCTAACCTGAATCAGGATCCTACAATAAAGAATAAATTGATAGTCATATTCACACAGATAAGTAACATAAATTCAAATAAATAGTCAAAATATAAATAAAACCTAAACTTACTCAGAAAGGAAAGGGAGAAATCATCAAACTATTAACAAGATGGAATGCACTGACATATGAAGAATTGTCCATTTGATACTACAAAATTATCTCCCTGCATTTTATCAAAATAAACAATCAATATATGTCTTTACAATCCTAAAAAAAATCAAGAACTATATTACAATTGAACCTCCAATATACTTCATAAATCATTTTGAAAGAATAGGGTGAGTTTAAGCAACATATATATACTATTTAATATTGTAATTGGTGTGGTTGAATATTAAAAGAACATTTGAGATGAATATATAATTTTAACTAGACACATAAAAACACAGGATTTTAAATTGGTGCGTATATTCAAATATACACGCACCGGTGCACTCACATCTACCGAACTCACTCGTACTTAACTATAAATGCATTGTGAAAGAACATTTGCAAAATCCCAAGACACAATAAAAAATATCTGCTACATTTGGTAGCACATATTTATACAGGCATTTTACAAAATATTTCATGTCAATGCAATTCATAAGAATCAATGAACCAGGGTGTCCTAATTATACACGCACTATGGCATGCGATTTTTTTAAAGTTGTTTAATTTAATGTTGCTAAGTGTTGAGTTGAAATTCAAAGGTTCAATTTGTTTCATATATGACCGCCATAGTGTAGAATGACCACAAGCGCATCGAAATGCCAAAAAATCAAAATTAAAAAAATAAAATGCACAAGCTATTTTTTCCCTAAACTGAAAAAATAGCGACAATTAAGTTTGAAAACTAATTTCCCACAAGGGTGTAGACTAACTGGAAAGTGCCGTGTAAATGAAGGAATGTTGTAAAGGAGGTCTCATGTTCAAATCCCACCTTGACTTATCCGTGCCCCATGCTTGCGGGCTGTGTGGATGCACCTGGGGTTATAGTGGTAGCTGACGGGAATGGACCCCGTGTCACGCGAGTACCAGAACCGCCCGATTACTGATTCCCCCAGTACCAAAAAAAAGAGTTTGAAAACTAATTCTAAATAGTGTTTAAACGTAAAGAAAAAATAAACATTAATTCATTTTTTTGCTGAAAATTTCAAGGGAGAGTTTTGGAAGAGAGATTTATGTGGAAGGAGTTTGGTGCAACTGTATTATTCTAAGGATTAAAAAAATTTAGGCATGGTGAATCAAACAAAACCTTGCATAGTAAAGATTTCAAAAATGTAAATATTACTCTTTATCTTATTATCTTATTTAGATTTTACCTAATTTATAAAAAAAAAAACTCATAATTACCTTCAATGTTGCATCACTTATTTATTGGTGCTTCTTTTCATTTTATGTGGCTGCAAAATTTTACATTAGGGTTTAAATATCTCTTTTGTTATACACACTTACAATTTCACCTTTTAGGTATTTTAGATTTGCTAATCTTATGATTATATATAGAAAGCATAGGGTGAGATGGGGCCACTTTTGTGGTCGAATCTGTAACCATGTCATCCTTGTTAAGTCTTTTTTTTTTTTAATTTTCAATAAAAAATTGCATGCTTCAATGTCAGTGCATTTCTATTACAGGAACACACCGGTGTGGGTATAAAGAAAGTGCATCGGGTATGATATGAGACACAATATTTTATTTTATAAAAATGCAAAAAAAAAAGTTTCTTGGTGCTCTGTTTGTGGTGTTTATACGAATATCACACTACTAATGCTAGGAACACATCATTTTTTATTTTCATAAAAACATTAAATAATTTGCAGTCGCTCACAATGCACTTGTGTTGATATAACGCACTGGTGTGTCTACATACATACATGCAGTGAGGCGTTTTATGTGATAAAGCGCACCGAGATCAGACTTATTTTCTATTTTGAAGTCCTATAATTTATTTGTAAAATATATTGATAGCTCCTTTATTTAATGGTTGAAGTTGTTTATTAATAGAAAATGCATGGTATGAGTTCAATGAACAACTACTTTAGTCAATGTGATGGGATCACATCCATAATTACAAACAAAGCAAGTGTTTTTAATTAATTCATGCATTTAAATTAATTTGTTTGAACTATTTGTAGAATTAACTAATATGTATTGGTTAATGTATGACATGCAGAGCCAAAAATGAGGAAGCTCAATAATATTTTTACCAATTTAAGTCCAGAAGAGCGTAAAACTTTCGTGGAAAAGTTGCAAATTAATGAATCAGGTGAATAAAAAATAATTCAATATAAATTATTTCTTTAAATTTGTGTAATAATGTAATTAAGAATATTCCCTAATATGTTGAATGTTATGCAGGGACTGACAACAACAAAAGTCAATATCATCATAAGAAAAAAAATATTATGGAAAATACAAATGATAATCAACTGGTCCTTAGCTCATCTAGAGTGGTGCTGGAAGTTAATAGAAGGGACAAAGAATTTGATAATACTATGAGGCATATAGTGGAAAGAACATATAGACATATTTTTCACTTACAATACAGAAACCAATCAAATGATTCGAAAAATCTTGTCATATGTAAACTACAAGAGGCATTCCCATAGAAATGGTCAATGAGACTTGTCATACTTGCAATAACAAAAATATACAACAACAAAAAATAATCATTCAAAAAATAATATTCCTAAACATGTTTATGTAGAATATGTATCTATAACTACTACAAAGTGTTATTCCTTCAATAATTTTAATTATGCTATATTTATTTTTGATATCAACAGAAAAATAGTTTACTATCATTTTAGATTTCCAAGAAGATTATGGAAACATCAAAGGATGAACAAGGTGATATGTGAAATGTGACAGTAAGGACATCCAAAAAAGTATACAAGGATATGGTCAAGGAAATGGACATAATTGCACCGCAGGAGGATCCATCCAACAACATGCTTCAAATGTATGAAACCATTATTTTTTTAGGATTATGTACATCTCATTAATTAATTCAACATTAAATTTTATTTTTCAATTATTTTGTCACCAAAAAAAACAAAATGGAACCAAGTCAACACACAAGATAGGAAGCCAAGGAAAAAAGGGGCTAATAGTAAAATTTGTGCGTATTTGTGATTTCCATTTAAGAAATTAAGATTTCTTAGTGGTTGTTATATATATATATATATTACCAAAAATACTTAGATGTCTTGAAACATGTGTTAACATACAAACAGGAGCCATCATAGGAATTGATTGACATTGGGTTAAGCAAGGGTTGTGAGTATATGTTGGTGTATAAAAAATTAATTGTGGATATTGTAAATTTATATATTATTGTACTTCTCTCATTTTATAATAATAAAACCAAAAAATCATTTATTTGAAATCTATGATTTGTGATGGGGCATACAACTTGCAAGAAACAAATTATGGAGTGGAGCAAATAGAATACTTATTGATAAAAGGGATGAGATTTGGTTTTGAAAGAATGTGTATCATTCATGGCTCAATTATTTCTATGAAAACGTCGCTTTTCATTTACATTCATGCATACTATCTATTTTATATTTCATCATTCCCAACAATGTAGATGCACTCAATATATTTTATTTTTATGTTTGCAGATGGAAGTTGAAGAAGAGGAAAACAATGGAGCCAACCAACAAAACATTAAGACAAATAACCTACTTGATGAAAGTGGCTCGAGCTTCAATAACAGTTCCAACAAAAAAATATGTTCCTATGAGAATTGCTTCTCAGTGAGATCTAAGAGATATATAAATATTCACAATCAAAGTATTTGACAAAATATGCAAGAGAACAACAAAAGAGACTGAAATAACACATGTGAATGGTGCTACTAACTGATCATTATACTACAATACATCTTGTAGATGTGTATGGTACATATTTATAATACATTAGGGAAAATGTTTGATCCTTTGTAGGCCATGTGAATGGATACAAGTGTCAGGCTAGGATTTGACCCCTAAACCCCCCTAGGTTGAGAAATGGGATCCCAAACCTAACCAAATAGTCACTAATACATGGGTGAACATGTGTGAACATGCAAGGAGGAATAAATTCAGGAATGCAAGGCATGGGAGTACATATGTGTGAGTCTCTAGAAACCAATAAATGACCAAGAATACCACAAAACAACCACATTCACACAGTAGCACCCTTAGTCAAAGCAGAAGTGCTTTGTAACCAATGCATACACCTATAATTTCAAAATGATCAAACTAGAGCACCTCAAATATCAGGATGATCAAATTGGACTGCATCAATTGTGATTTAATGAGCCAGAAAATAGCTATTAGACCAATATTGATCAATATATCCTACATAGGATCATATAACATAAGTATTGGACAATGAAAATACCTCCTAGGTGTAGATCATGGTACTAAGGTAGATTAATTGCTATAACACCCCCCCTTAAACTTAACTTAGTATAGCTTATACAAAATGATTTATTAATGCCTTGGCAACTAAGGCACAAGTCACCTTTCACAAAAAAAAATTATTAGTCCATGTAACGGACGTAAGGATGAAAACCTCATGGGACAAAACATCCCCTAAAAAATGGACATGACAAAGATGATAAAAAAATGTATTCAATGAGTCCTCTTCTTCACTTGAACTATCTAAAAGGACAACTTCCTGGTGATGGACTTGGTGAATATGTTTTGGATGCCAAGATCATGCATCAATGCATCAAAGTGTTGTAGAAAAATATCATGTGGAAAGGCCCTTTGATGGTCATAATTTGATGATGGAGGAGAATCATAAGAATGTATTTTCTGCAAGCATACTCTAATATAGAATCATAATCAATCATGGAAAATATATCTCTGCAAACTCTTTCCTAAATAACATCAAAAGATTCAACAAAATATTCCTCATGTTTAGCTGCCATATCATGAATAAAACCATGAATCATATTCCCAAATTGATGAATGTAATGTCCCAAGTCTGGTGTGCAAACCTGAACACTTATTAATTCTGTAATTTAATTTAAAAGTTATGAACTTTGAATTAATTCACACAATCCCTTCTCGGACTGGGAAAATCAGGGATTTCTTCTAGGAAATTTTGCAAGAAAAAGGAGTGAGAAGTGGGAAGAAACCAAAGATAGTTAAAACATATAGTTTCCTCTTCACTAACTCATTTGTATCTAATTCCATTTAGGGTTCATAGTGTGCTCCGCGAAAACCTACTACCATGCTTCTGGGCAATAAAACCGTTAAACTAGGAAGAGTAGTTCGGTCTGTTTCAACCAGGGGATTCTGGAAACTTGAAAAGGGTTGTTACATAATTAATATAACATAATAAATAGTTTTGGATATTTTTCAAAATTTCTGGAAATTTCTGAGTATTTTCGAAGAAATTTGGGTTTTTCCGGCAGTTTTGACCTAATGAAACCCTGCGCAGTGGAGGATCCCAAAAGGCAGTATGTATTTCAAGAATATATTATCATGGGTAATTTATGGATATTTATACATTTAATTGATATTTATAAACTTAAATAACCAAAATTTACTAAGTATAACTCCCGGAATTTAAATTATGGCTAGACTAGTCAAAAATTGCTAGTAATCTACCAGGGGTAAGCAAATAAGCTTAAATTTTGGAACATCAGCATATAAAACCTGATAATTTAATTTATAAGAGTCTATTACATAATATTAAACAATATCACACCATTCAATTTTATTCTCATGGGTAAGACTCAATTATTATTACAGTGGGAGGCTCAAATCCCTCATTCTTGTGACTAGTTAAGCATTTACATCTAAAACTAAGTATGTAGATTTAATGGATAGTACTATTTTGAATTTAAAAAGATAAATAAATTATTTATCAGTATAATATATCATATATCAAAATAATCACTGACCATTACATCATAAATCTCACAACGATAGGAAGGAGGCCCAAAATATGACCCGGGAAGGGATGAGAGCATAGGTGAAGCATGGGCTTCACTGGAGCTCAACCTGAACATGATGGATGCTCAACATAACTCTGATAATCCTTCAATGTCTACAATATAGTACTCCATACCTTCAATGGAAGAGAATATGGTGGAAGAATAGGGGATGGGAAGGTTGGGGCTCATCTCCCAGTAGTCTAAGGCACAACACTCAGAAGAAATGCTCACATAAGCATAACTCAACATACACAACAACCAAAATGAATAATGGAGATGGAATAATTCTTTGATAGAATTAATGTTGACCTATTGAGCAAGTTACTTGGCTTGGTGACATGTGAGAATAGGTCCCCCATGAGTGGACATACTTTCATTGCTTTGCTTTGCTTTGGCTTTCCTTCTTTTTCCTCTTTTTTTTGAATTTATTCTTTCCTGAACTTTCCTGCTTTTCATACTTCTCTTCTTTTCCTATTTTATCCCATTTTCTGGATTTATGCTACTTTTCCTGAAATATTCCTCTTTTCTCATTTTCGGCATCATTTTTGGACTCTAGTGCTTACTTGACTTCTACTCCAAGTAATTCCTCCAACCTTATCCACTAATTTGAATTGGTGGGCCAATTTCTCCATTTATTCAGCATAGAAAATAAAAATATTAATTACACCAATAATATTAAATGCTCCATAATTATTTATTCCAAGTGGGTAGAAACTATGGATAAATTTAAATGCACGCTCCAAATTAATTAATTGCCTCTTCTTAACCCCTCATTAATTATTTAATTTAATATGTCACTATGATCCATGGGGTTCAATCTACTTCATGGTGTTGTCAAAATGGGAACATGACACTCCTCTTTTCCCAAGATTGCTTGTCCTCAAGCAAAGTATCCCAAGAGGTCCATCATGCTTTTGCTTCACTACTCTGATCATAATCCTCTCTCTAAGAAAATATTCACTACATTTGTAACTGAACATGCCTACTTCTATCCAAGTGAAGTAACTGTAAATTGTGCCAAGCTCCCATAAGAACATCATAAATGAAAATATACCACTACTATGTAAACTATAAGTCCATCCAAGTAGGTGTTCCCTATGTGGGAAACTGAAACCAAGTGCAACATAGATGAACTGGTGCAAAAGAGGGTTGGCTTTCTCCATCATGCCAACATGCAAACAACTTCTCCAAGGAAAAAAAATGCCAGGATCCCATTGCTTGTATGGCACCCCAATGGATAGGAATACCATCCAACAAAATTGGTTAAGCAAAAGAGTGTCTGGATCCCACTGTTCATGCTGCATCTTCCCAAACATTGGTAACAAGAAAAAATCAACATCATATGAAATGTTGGGAAACATGAAAACATCATACCACCATATTGGAAAATCATCCTTTCCAATGCAAACTTGAAGCTTTGAGGGCCCCTCAATCAAGATATGCAACTCTCCGATGTAGGGATGAATCAAAGAAATACTATACATCCCCAAATATTCCAACTGAAATGTTCTCATGTGACCAATGCACACAAGGAACAAGTGTGTTATCCATGAAACTCAAGTGACAAGGGTGAGGATCCCATGTCCTAAAAGACTGCTCCAAAAGAGAGTAAGTTGTATCAAAATCAGTCATGTTCATGTTTCCCTCAAATAACGAGGTATCATGGTCTCTATTGAACTCAACAGGTGCTCCCCTCTTCGTCCAATGGATCAACCCTCTACCATTGATCCAAGGGTGCAAAACTCCATCAATTGACCCACACATTGAAGGTAAGTGTAGATCTAATGCCTTCTTATCAAAAGTGGCTGCACACACATGCCTTTTCTGCTACTTGTAAATCATAGAAAATACAGCAATATTAAAAACAATTTTCTTGCAACAAGTCATAAAAATTTTACCTTCCATATTTTCCACTTCAGTGATTCCTCTATCCAACCATCCAGTGGATGAATGAAATATATTTCTTTTTGATTTATATGATCTATAATAATCCATCTATTCTACAATCGGATCTATCTCCCATGGGGACAAATCATAATCCCCCTATTGTACATGTGACACAAACCAGAAAATTTTCTTCACGTATTGTTCATTCCCCATTGGTGCTGCTAAATCTAGGACATGTGGGAAAGAAATGTGAACCTTATTTGCATGTCTGCAACCTTCAATAACCAGACTTATGGTTGCAAATTTTTCATTATTGGATGGTCAAAATTGGGTGCTCTCATCCCACTCTTCCATGGGAGAGTGTCTGTCTTCAAGGAACAACTCAAGTTTCCTTGGAAAGAAATCAAGTTCTTGGTTCTCATCAAATTGTTCTGCACACTCTTCAAGCACATACCGAATAGAATTCTCCTCATGTTCCAACCACTTATGAGGTTCCTCGATGGAATTTTTTATGCCATTTACCCAAAAGGGATGACTCTCGAGAAAGGCTGAGGAATTGTTCTATCTTCATTTGTGATTCTAAGAGGGAACTTTGAGTGTATCTCAAAGAATCTTGGGTGGCCAGCTTGAATCACCTTTGAGCTTGTGGTTCTCTTCTTTATATATGAAAATACTTTCTTCATCATGTAGTCATGCTTCCCGCAATAACTCAACAAGCTCAAACATATCATTTTTATCTGAAAGCAATTGTAAGAAATTACCTTTGATTGTGAACATTGCTTTTTAGATATTCTCCATGGCTTCAAAGGAAGATTGGTCTTCCATTAAAGAAGCTTCCCAACACATCTTTGACACTGAAGCATGAATGTCATGGAGAATTTTTAGGGCCTCTTCGATCTTCTATTCATCCATCTTCAATGACCCTACAAGAAGATGAGGTTCTTGTAGATGTTCATCCTCTTCATTTTCCATCACCTGATCAATTCCATGCAGTGCACTCAAGGTTTTTAAATCTGATCCATATGTTGTTGCTGCAATATATACATCTTTTAAGTCCTCAAAAACATAACTTGGGCTGCAACTTAAGTTCTCATTCATCCTTGGTGCACCAAAAAGATATTCTCTCAAAGTTTCTTCCTTCATACTGCATTCATTTTTTACACCAGAATTCTGAACCTCATCACTAGGGGGCTCAACCATTCTAAATTTTTCACTGGAAGTGGATGTAATATTAGATTTACACAATGACACATAAAAATCAGAATTTACTAACTTTCCATGTGTCATGTTCTCCTCCTTATGTGGTGGAATTATGATGGCTTGTTCACCCACCCATTTCTCTGCTTCACACCCTACTAAGATGTGCTCAATTTCTTCTTCCTTGTGAGGCTCAAGAGTTGACTGTCAATCCTAATTTTGTTTCTCTTTTGGATCAGATACAAAATATGTATCACCATCATCAGTATGCCCCATCTCTTCTGCACTTATTTGGAAATCAACCACAAATAAATTTGGATTCATTTCACCTTCCACGTTACCAACAACTAGATGTTGTATTGTTGGATCTTTAGTTGTGCATGGATATTATTCATCTCCTTCTAACAAAGGATTTGGTGACTCATCATCCTCTTGTCTTCTGAAAATAGGCTGATCTCTCATTGGGGAAAACCCAAATAATTTGTCAAAGAAACCATATGCATACGGCTCTAATGAATCTTCACATTTGGTCCTCTTTTCTTCTCCTTTACTCACATAGTTGGAACAAATTGGTTCCTCCATGGATGATTGGATGATATTGAAAGAATTCTCATCCACATATTTGGGCCAGAATCCATACTAGAAATAAATATATTCCTTGAAAGTAATGGCTGCAGAAATTGTCTTACACAAGGCTAGATACTCCTTGTAGCAGCTAGGCATGCTTTCACATGCTTCCATTATCTTTATCAAGTCTTTCTTAACCATTAGAGAATTAGATATGATCTCTTCTCCATATCATGGCCAATATTCTTCATCATATTCATGTTTTGTTAAGCCTCCATCAACATAGAGGATTTATGCTTCTTCATATTCTCTGTAGTATTCTTCATACTGCTCATCATAGTCATCCTCATAGTATGACATGGCTACAAATTTCTTCACTAAGAGATTTATTTCCACAAGATGATGAGAGGGAAGAGCTCTGATACCACTATGATGTGCCACATCTAGTGTGTAGACGTGAACACTAATTAATTATGTAATTTAATTTAAACATTTTGAACTTTGAATTAATTCACACAAAGCCTTCTCCGACTGGGCAAATCAGGTATTTCTTCTGAGAAATTTTGCAAGAAAAAAGAGTGAGTAGTGGGAAGAAACCAAATACATATCAGACATATAATTTCCTCTTCCCTAACACATTTATATCTGATTCCATTTAGGTTTCATATTCCGCTCCGCAAAAACCAACTACCACGCTTATGGGCAATCAAACCATGAAACTAGGAAGAGTAGTTCAGTCTGTTTCAACCAGGGGCTTCTGGAAACTTGCAGAGGGTTGTTATAGAATTAATATAACATAATAAATAGTTTTGGATATTTTTTAGAATTTCTGAAAATTTATGATTAGTTTCAAAGAAATTTGGGTTTTTTCCAGCAGTTTTGGCCTAGTGAAACCCTACGCAGTGGAGGATCCCAAAAGTAAGTATGGCTTCAGAAAAAATCTAATCAGGAATAATGGATGGATAGGTATAATTTTTAGTGATATTTATAAACTTATAAAACCAAAATTTACTAAGTATAACTCCCATAATTTAAATTACATCTAGACTAGTCAAAAATTGCTAGTAATCTAGCAAGGGTGAGCAAATAAGCTTAAATTTTGGAACAGTAGTGTATCAGACCTGATAATTTAATTTGGAAGAGTATATTACATCATATCACACAATATAAGACCATTCAATTTCATTCTAATGGGAAAGACTCAATTATTATTACAGTAGGAGGCTCAAAACCCTCATTCTTGTGACTAGTTAAGCATTTACATCTAAAACTAACATGTAGATTTAATGGACAGTAGTATTTGGACTTGACAGAGAAAAATACATTATTTATTAGTAGCATCTATCATATATCAAATCAATCACTGACCATTACATCAAGAATATCACAATGATAGGCAGGAGGCCCAAAACATGACCCGAGAAGGGCTGAGAGCATAGGTGAAGCATGGGCTTCACTGGAGCTCGACCTGAATGTGATGGAGGATGAAGATAAATCTGATAATCCTTCAATGTATGCAATCTGTTACCACCTAAGTTGTACTTAGTGTTTTCTTATCAAGTGATCCTGGTGAACCGGACAAAGATGATTTGTTTGGACTTCAAAAGACCTTCTGAATTGCTTCTGGGAACTGCTTGTTATACTATATCACATGTTCATACCCCATGGGGGAGTTGTAATAAAATTTTCTAGCATGATAGTGTTTGTAAAAGACTCAATATATTAGACTTTATTTGTCAATCCGATCAGCCCAGGGTGTTTTTTCCCTTGGTTATTATTGGTTGTTGAATAAACGACTGATAATTTCTGATTTTTTTCACTCAATACCTCCAAATTTGGGGTGGTTGGCTTGGAATTTAGTCCTATTTAGGTTATTAGAGTCTATGTGTCAATGTATAAACATGTCTAATTCCCCCTAGGTTTTTAATTTTTTTAATTTTTTAAGTTTTTTTAATTTTAATTTTTCCACAAAACTTAGGCTATTTTTTAAAAGTCTAATTGCAAAAATTGTTTTTGTAATAAAAGTGGGCTCAAAAATCAGTTTCAGTCATGGGGGTGCTCATTTTCAAGCTTAGAGCACCATGTAAACCCATAAACCCACTTTTCCTAAGTTTTGAGTGATTTGTCCATCACTTAGGTCAAAAAACTCTAAAAATCAAATATTGATTATTTAATTGATAAATTAATTAAATAATGGAGAAAACCCCAAATCCTAAATCATTGGGATTTCATCCGATTTGACTGAAATCAGTCTCATCGACTTGGGATTGACTGAATCTGACAATTCCTTAACTGAAGGAGGTGATCTAGGCTAAGCTAGGAGTGCATTATTGCATGCAATCTTGGGAATTGTGCCCTCCCTCTCTCCTCCACACGTGCGAGCCTCTCTGGTTGAGTTTTGGTGGATGCTTTGGTTAGCAGGTTGAGGTGTCAGACAGATTAGCTCTCTGATTGATAGTTGCACTCAGTGAGACTCACATAGACTCAGATCAATCTCATATTCACTCCACATGCAGCTCCAGTCTCTCTCTCCTTGAGATTTGCGCCCTCCTGGGCTAGATCTCCTGCTTTTGCGATAAACAAAGCACGTATTACCTCTTCCAAGATAGTTAGAACTCAGATTAAGGTGTTTTTGCTATTGTATTGTTGTTATTGTTCATTTGAAATAAAGAGAATATTTGGAGGCAAGATGGTGTCATGTTATTGTATGTGTGGATGAGCATTGCCATGTTTTACTGAGGTAACCTGTATCTATGTTCACAATTTACTGATTGTTTGTAGATCCATTGCTAAATATTGGTAATAAGTTTATTATGAACTTGATAGGAAAGGATTTATGTTTAGAGATCTAGATTCAACATGTTTTATAAGTTTATATGCATGCTATTCTGAGATCTCTGTTTATGTATTAACCGGATCTCACAAGCATTTTGGCAATTATTTGGATATAGTTGCATGTTCATATCTTGGAGAGGGAGTTGATATATCTTTCTTCCTCACTTTCTCCAAACCTTTCTCAAATGCATAGTCCCTCAACATTCCACCGGAAAGCTCCACGGTTGATCTTCAAGACTTCCAGCACTCTTTCTCTCTCTTTCTCCTTATAAAAATCCAAATCTTACCTGATTACTTTAATTAAAAGATTGTTATCATTTAGATATATCATATTAATGTAAAAATTACATAGATATATTATTTCAAAGGTCATAATCTAGATCTCATTTCTAAAAGGTCTCATTAAGCATTCTAGATCTAGTTCAGGGAAATCGTTCATTTTGCATGGCAATTTAAAGAAAATCCATAGGTTGCATGCATTAGATATCTATTTTTGTTTTAAAAATATTAAATCCAAAAATCAGTGCATATCTCATTGGATTCCCAAACAGCAAGCCAAGATCCCAAGGAAAGCTTGCTTTTCTTGGTTCCTTTTTCATTGTTTTAGCTAGTTTTAACTTAGTTTTGTTTGGTTTGAAGTAGGCTGACACAAAGTTACTTTAAAATTGATTTTGGGAATATTTAATTATAACATGTTCACTGTATTTTATCAGGAATAATAGAAAGAAAATAATATGATGTTCGAAAGTGGCTTTGGGATCGTTCAAATCCCCCCAGGGGGCTCCCCTTTGACTGTAAATTTTAAATTTTGGGAAAGTTGTAAAATATTGATTTCATCCTATATAAGAACCAAGAGGATTCATATCAATTTATTGATATTGTAACAACACATAATAATTTTTTCTCCGAATAGGATCTTTCGAGCCCATTCCCCATCCCCGCTGGGGGGATTCGCGCCTTTTTTGTTATTTTTCGCATTGTCTTATTTATGTTCACTTTAGATTAGTTTCATTCATGCAAAAAAACATGATTTTATTGATTTATCATATATTCTACATTTCAATATCAAAGTAACTTGAATACTTACCCCACAACTTCCTGATTGACTCGCAAGGGGAAAGAGATGCGTGGTAGGAATAATTATAAAACTTGTGATTTGTTTCTGCTTGCTAATTATCATTAATTTTTTTAATTAATTGTTCTAAAATCAACCCCCTCCTTGATTCCCTGATTGAGGTCCACTTGGACCGAAAGAGGTTCCTAGAGGATTTTTCTTTCTAAGAAAACACATCCTTTAAAACTCACTAAAATTGACAAGACTCCTGTGTGTATGCTCTGTACTTGGCTGCGGTTCATTCGATCAGTCAACCTGCATCAAAAGCAATATGAGTGACTAGTTTAATTAGTCTTCACCTTCCCTAATCAACCACCATCAGGTGAAAATCCAACGCCTCGATCAAACCGTAAGCAGTGGAAAAATACCCTAAGGAAGCAGGAACTCCTGAAAAGTGACCTCGAGGCACCCATTTATGTTACACCTTCGGGTGCATTATGAATAACAGACTCAGAGACTCCATTCATCCCACATATTCCTTGCGGGTATCCGTGAAGGTTTAGCTTTGGACATATTCCAATTACTCTTGGGTATATCTGAAGTCCCCCCCTCACCTAAAATTACCAAGAGGCACTCGCAAAACATTCACTCCAAGCACACGCAAGTGCATTGATTATCTTATGACTCTATTTTAAGGCACTAGCTATTTTCTTTCTTTCTATATATATATATATATATATATATATATATATATATATATATAT
>LPNX010775713.1:0-33124 GCA_001517045.1 Pseudotsuga menziesii
TATATATATATATATATATATATATATATATATATATATATATATTTATCATGGAATAAATCACGGGAAACCCTCCAAGTTCTTCCCCTCATTTCATGGATGGTACTTGGGATAAACCATTGGTTGCAGTTTTGGAAACCAAACCAATTAGGGACATCAAGCGACACCCTTAATGTTCACATAGATAGCCAGCCTAGGGACTTGACCCTGTGACCTTCTACTTGCAGTTCACAACAATCAACCACTTGAGCTATATATATATATATATATATTGTGACCCATTTTGGGGTTTTATGTGTCCTGTATGGAATACTTGAATCATTGTAGCACTGTATCAGGTGAGTTAGATTTAGATAGAATGATTCAAACCTCTGCCACAACTGGATTCACTCTCAAATCCTCTTCAAAGTCATGATGTAAGGACCCATATGGATTGAGCGGGTATGCACGACTCTCCCTGTGGAGGTTTCCCATTGATTAATCCCTTTTACCTGTATCCTCTCCCCTTTGAGAATGACCAGTGGGGGATGAGAGGCCTATTGTGGTTCATAGACAGAAAACAATAAGACAACATTGGTTTCCAAATGTGTGTCCTAATGTAGACACATTCTTGGGTGGATGTCAATTCATGATGACTGATATCTTGGCTTGGTCAACCAACAATCCCTCCTTGCACATGATACGACCCTATATAACAACAAACATGGTACAGAATATGTACTTCTTAATATGTAGCAACAATTAAAGTTTATATGTCATTCTCTTTGACTGAGAGTTTCCGCAAGCAATTTAAATTTTAAACTGGTATCTTTTCTTTTGATTTGATCCTTTAGGACATATCAAAGAGATGGGACTCCTCGGTGTTGTCATAGATTGGAAGGGAGTCCTATTTTGAGCCAACTAAATCTTCCATACGGTCCATACCACTGGTCTTGGATAAAAAGTTCCAAAACAGTTTCCATTGGGATTTCTTTTGTTGAATCGGGGTACTTCAATTTTCATTTGCAAGTCATGACTCATATCTTTGTAGTTTACCTAGATTTCAATGCCACTTTGTTGACATCCAAAATCGTCATAACCATCTCAAACTGTTCAAGAAGAAAGAGAAGCAAGAGATGAAAAGATGAAATGAGGTTTCCTGCACTCTTACACATGATATGTCAACTAACTCTCACATTTCCTTTTTTGTTAGTCAAGACAGCATTGTGCCCAAGTGAACACTGTTTCCAATTATACTTTTAATCCAAACCTGTATGTTTTTTCTCTTTATGAATTTCTATGCTGTATCATGGCCTGCAGACTGGACAATGTTTCTCTTTTTTATAAAAACACTATAAAATGTGTGTGCATCTAGATTTTGTACAAGTCCAACTTGGTTATCTTGGATTTTAACCAACTATGTTCTTCTTTCTGTAAGTAAACATAGTCAAGCAACTTGAGAATTTTATTTCTATAGAATTCAGTTTAGCATTTAGACCCTAGGATGACCTTTAAAACTTTTCCAATTTCAGTTGCATGTTCCTCTTTTCCTGCTTTAATTCCAAATGCCAGTTTTCCATTACATGGTTCAGTATTTTATAAAATAAGTATTTTTTTGTGCTATGCATTAGATTTCCTGCAAAAACCACCAAGAATTATAGTTGGCCTCATTTCCCTACCTCAGACAAACCACCTAGACTTGTTAACTCTCTCTCCTGCAAAAATTACTAGGAATTGCAATTGAAATTGGGGTACTTCAATTTTTATTTGCAGGTCATGACTCATATATTTGTAGTTTACCTAGCTTTGAATGCCACTTTGTTGACATCCAAAATGGTCATAACCATCTCAAACTATTCAAGAAGAAAGAGAAGCAAGAGATGAAAAAATGAAATGAGGTTTCCTGCACTCTTACACATGATATGTCAACTAACTCTCACATTTCCTTTTTGTTAGTCAAGACAACATTGTGCCAAAGTGAATACTGTCTACAAATTATACTTTTAATCCAAACCTGTATGTTGTTTCTCTTTATGAATTTCTATGTTGTATCATGGTCTGCAGACTGGACAATGTTTCTCTTTTTTATAGAAACAATATAAAATGTGTGTGCATCTGGATTATATACAAGTCCAACTTGGTTAGCTTGGATTTTAACCAACAACATTCTTCTTTCTGTAAGTAAACATAATCAAGCAACTTGAGAATTTGATTTCTATAGCATTTAGACCCTAGGATGACCTTTAAAAATTCTCCAATTTCCCTTGCCTATTCCTCTTTTCCTGCTTTAATTCCAAATGGCAGTTTTCCATTACATGGTTCAGTATTTTATAAAATAAGTATGTTTTTGTGCTATGTATTAGCTTTCCTACAAAAACCACTAGGAATTACAGTTGGCCTCATTTCCCTGCCTCGGACAAACCACCTAGACTCGTTAACTCTCTCTCCTGTAAAAATTACTAGGAATTGCAATTGACTTGACATGATTGCCTTGGAAAAATCACCTAGACTTATCAAATCTTTCGCATATAACAAGATAAGTGGATAACACAACAAAATGGCTGCATATCTCAATGAAAAGTTATTCTGTACACTTGTAAGGAAACCAAATCCGAGTATTTTGTAAAAGAAGTAGTAATATTTTCTGATTCAGCTTCACCTTTAACAAAATATAATGGCACAATATTCATGCCAAGATCAAGTGCAGGTTGTTGCAATGCTGGCCATCGTCTTCTTCTAGCCATTGATCCCCTTGCTGAAACAACAAACCATCCATTTTTGTTGTTTATTATTGAAGTCTTTTCATGTGCAGCTATCTCTTCCTTTTGAAGGGGAGGGCATCACAAAAGCATACTTTCCCTAGCATTATCTCGAGTACATATGAGATCTTCTCTAGCAATAAAGGCTAGTAGATGTATACAAGTTTCCCAGAGTTCTGAATCTATACCTTGCATAAAATTTAGCCATGTCACTCCGTTCTTTGCAAGATGGCACATAAGAGTAATGGCATTTTTTGTTTCTTGTAATGCGATAAGAGAATTTTGGGGCCTTTGATGTTTACTTCTCTTCCTACCAAGTGCATTGGCTAGAAGGCCGGGGGAATACAGTGCACACAAGATATAATCTTTTTCAGAATAAAAGTAGGTCAATGCATTGTCTAGAACTAAAGCACCAGCATCATTTTCTCCAAGAGATTTAACCATTGTTGTTACAACAGCTAGCCCTAAACCCCATAACCCATCACACAATCTACCGTTATGCCACACAGAGAATGGACCCTCTCTATTTCTCGAGCCTAATGAAAGCTCATCTCGTAGGAAGTGACTAAATGTTGACAAGCATGAAAAAAAACCAGTATACTGCAGCATCTCAGCACCTCCTCTCACACGTGCTAAAGATAAACAGAAATTCAGGATTACAACAGTTGAATCTCTCCAACTATCATGTCAAATCCGACCAATTACACACTGCATAGGAAAATGATTTTGCAAAATAGGCAACCAATGATATTAGGTTCTAGGAAACCTTTAAAGAGTGTATCAATTACAGCTAAAGATAGGTTTGCAACAATGTTGTTTTCAACACAACTGCAAAGAACAGGTAGAAATCCCAAACTCATAAGAGAAACATCAGAAAATACATCTGCCACATTCTGCATATCTGTCTTTGATTCTCTGCTTTCCTGGTACTCTTTATTTTGAGAATTAATAAAGTCTAATGATGTCAGAAGCACTGCCAAGAGACATCTAAGCATTGTTTCAAGTCTCTCTGGAATAAATGGTTTTATATCCATCAATAATTTTAGGCTTGTGATCACTGTTTTGATCACTTTTGCATAGAGTGGCCAAGCATGCATTCTCTTTGTTGTTGAAATTATACGGCTGCACATCCACCTCACAAAAATAAGCAAAATTTGGGCCTGTGTTATGAGAAAATTTAGCATGTAATTTGTTGGATCACCAAGAGGGCCTAACAACTTCATTGATGTCAATAGATAATTTTAAAGATCTTCAACACACAACCTTATAGATTCTTCTGAGAAGGATGCATTTAGGGTTATTGAACCTAACTCTGTCCCCTATTCAACAAGAAACGATATGAGGTACTGCAAACAAAAATATGAGCACCAAAACAAACTGATCCAGAAAGGCTATAAAACAAAATCAACGAAAGTGTCTTTTCTTATGGTCTAGAAACATAACAAGCATAGACATTGTTTTGGATAAGTATGATAGCTCTCAATCATGAATGAAATTACAACTTTTTTGTCAAACATTGACAAAGATAACACAGTCACCCATGCTTTTAATGCATTCAACTGAAAATCTGGAAGACAAGAGGCCCTATTTGCACGGCTCAAGATTTCTAGTGTCTTTTCTGCTGCAGCTGTGAGTCCTTTGTCATCTGAGTGAGGCCACCAATCTATAGCCAATTCTATTTTAAGGGCTTTGGTAACATAAATATACTTATCTTCACACAATGGATGAAGATCTTTTAAACGGAAATGTTTAACAGTCTGCAAAATTGAATCTATCTCCAACTTTATGAGGTGCTCTGAAACTCTCTGAAAGGAAAGTGGAGGAATTTTTCTACCTTCTAACTCCAGTTGAAGATGATAATATAAATCATTTACAATCAAATCATGGAGTTCCATACCATAGCTGCCAATCAAACATAGATTATTCTTCATCTTTCAAATACACGACATTATATATAGAGAATTACCAAGAATACTATCAAAATTTCATATAGCTAAAGAAGATATGCTACACAATACTGAGGAAAAATGAAGCAAATGGCAACGTTGAGATAGGTGAACATAATACTTTTTCAGCATCTTACAGTAGGTACATGCTAACATACAACACACAGAATGCACCTGCAAAATCCCATCCTATCCTTCAGCACTCATATGATTTCAATATTAAAAGTGAACACGGAATGCAAACAAAACCCTGAACATTAAATTTATGTATGCTTCCCTTCTAAATACCGATGTACAAAACCATGCATATTAACAATCAATATAAGCAAAAGGAGAGAGCAGTATGTATTCTTTGGATCAATGCCAGTGATAATTCGCCACTCTTCAATGCAGGAAAGCATATTTTCATAGTCATGCTTCCCACAAGATCATCCCATTTTCTCTCAATTAGGTTCAATATAGCCTCAACCTGTTCTGGAGTAGATAGAGATGTTACTATAGCCCAACGATTCCCCAAGGAGAAAAAATTGAAATCCATGTAAGCAGGATGAAGGTTCCCAATTAGGAATCCTCCTTGATCAGGCATCCAATTAACAAGCCATGATGGAATTTTATCTGGATAAATATTGAACTTGTTGACAGCATCAGGGGTATATTCTTTTGTCTTGTATCTATAAATTTCATTGAGCTTTATCATATCAATCCAATAATAATACTCTCTGATATGAAAAGCCAGTGCACTTAGCCTGCTATTTACATCCCTCAGTAAGTTCTTTGATCCATCATCAACAATCATTATTTCTCATGCACAATGAAGAGCATAGTAGAATAAAGATTGCAATGCAGCAATATGAAAATTAGTTTCATAATTTGCGATTCAGGAACACTAGACATTAATATATTGGAAAACTAAATGCCACATATACAAGAGCAATAAAGCAATCCTCAATTGTCAATGTGAACATTGCATACCTTCAAATAGGTGAAATGGATAATCAGACAAAGCATCAAGACTTTAAAGAAACTTAAACTAGGAAATGAATCATGAGAACTTCACAATATCATTGTTGAATAAAACGTTAGTGTTGCTATTATGAGGCTCTATGACAGTTATATGACAACTTCCCACATCTTGGAGGTTTTCTCACTTCATCAGGAGCACTAATTGGGTTAACCAGGGATGCCCCCTGTCCCTGAAATTATTTCAGATTTTCATTGATGCAGTTTCGATTTAAACCAATGGACTAGAAAAAAGAGATACACCTCTAGAAGAACACCCATGCTGGTAATGGTTTCTTTTTACACCATGTCCTAACTGCACTACTATTGTTTGCATATGATATGGTCCCTTTGGGGGAACCCTCTCTATCGGCCATGAGAACCTGGAATAAAAGAGTTTCCTCAGAGTGATGGATATTATTGTTGTGACTGTGAAAGTGTGGGGTTCAATCCCTTTTAACCAATTTGTCATCTTCTCCACCTTTTCAAGCACCAAAAATTCAATTCTTCAGGAAATTGAATTTCACTTCAATCCTGGCTCTATTCCATACCCACAACAAAAATTGCAATTGAAGGTATGGATAACCAGATTTTTTTGTGTAATTTCATGATAAATTTTCATTTTTTCTATGTTATCTTGGAATTTGGTTAGCCTCTTCCCAGTTCCATTTTAATTCATCTGTATTTATTGTATACATGATTTAGGTATCAGTTCTGCTCTGTCGATCATTGATCATCCATTGTAGTTTGTGAAGTGGTCCTCAGTTTCCAGATTTCTTTGTGTAAAGGAGTGGGAATTCTATATTTTTTTTTTTTTTGGTTGGAAGACTAACCGTAATTATCAAATATTTACGCCTTACTGAAGAGGTCTTGCTAGGATTTTTTGGTTGTATTAAATACCTCTTGGCATACAAAGTTCAAACTAACCAAGATCTTGTTTCCAACAAGTTTTACCAAGGAAGTAAACCTACTTGACCCACAAATCAAGACCCATTGACAACCTAGACTGCATTTTTACTGTATCCAGGCTCTGTGATCTCCGTGCTCTTCTTCACCATTAGTGTTCTTTTCTTTCTCTCCTTGTTTCTTCTATGTGAAACCTCCAAAACCCATTTCATGTACCATTCCCTTTTCTTTTTGCATTTCTCATTTCTCATTTTTTGTAACATAGTATTACATCTGTAGGCATTGTTGTAGGAAAACCAAGGTGGATATGCAATCTATCATAATGGAAACTA
This sequence comes from Pseudotsuga menziesii, assembly GCA_001517045.1. Classification (NCBI taxonomy): domain Eukaryota; kingdom Viridiplantae; phylum Streptophyta; class Pinopsida; order Pinales; family Pinaceae; genus Pseudotsuga; species Pseudotsuga menziesii. Next base: position 6,922 of record LPNX010775713.1, read on the forward strand.
ATAGTTTCCATATGCAAGTGCTTAGAATCCTGCTATTTCAAATGTGTTGGTTCTGGATGAGAAAACATAATAATATTTAAATGTATGTCAATAGGAATGATAGGAAAAACACATGACAAATTATACACAAAACAATAAAGGTGAAACAATATTTCAGGGACAATGATGAAATTTATTGTGTTAATATTGCTCATCTTCCCGATTCTTAAAGGGTTCTAGCTCAATGGAAGAGCGCCTACCTTATAAGCAGGAGGTCGATGGTTCGATTCCTCCATTCCCTAATGATATTGCAATGTATTTCTAAAGGTAAAAAATGTAGTAGTGCAAGATTGATGCAATATTAGATGCAACACTAAATGCAAAAGATGATGTAAAAGTAGACGTCACACAAAACACAAAACTAAATGCAAAAGCGGACCTTATGTCATATGCAAATGTTGACACAAAAATGGATGTTACACTAATCACAAAATTGGATGCAAAAAGAGACTCAACACTAGACACAATTAATGACTCAAAACTAGATGCAATACTAGGCCCAAAACTAGACACATCAGTAGATGCAAAAGTGGAATCCTAACTAGAGGTAAAATTGGACATTAAATTGGGCACAAAATATGGTGTATCGATGGACATAAAACCAAGCGTAACACCAGGTGCAAAATTGGAGGCAACACTTGGCGCACACAAAAACTTAAAATGAGACACAATATTGGATGCAAGATGGGATGAAACATTGGATGTAAAACTAGACGTAATATTGAATGCAAGATGGGATGCAACATTGGACACAAAATTGGATGCAATATTAGATACAAACATGGTTGCAAAACCAGTCACAACACTAGGCGCAACACTGGGTGCAACATTGGACTCAAACATAGATGCAAAAAAAGACATCAACCAGGATGCAACACTAGGTGCAAACCTAGATGCAAAATACGACGTAAAATGAGACGAAACATCAGGCACAAACATGGATACAAAAAAAGATGCAAAACAAGATGCAAATTAGATGCAAAAGGGGATGCAACATTATAAGTAAAATTGGATGCAAAACTAGATGCAAAACAAGACGCAATATTGGGCCCAAAATTGGATGCAAAGCTAGATGTAATGCTAGATGCAAAATTGGACACATAATTTGATGCAAAACATTGTGCAAGACTCGATGAAAAACTAGGAGCAAAATAAGATGCAACATTGAATGCAAAACTAAGCGTCAAACTAGGTGCAAACAAGGATGTAACAAAGGATGCAAAAAAAGATGCAAAATTGGGCGCAAATAAGGGTGTAACAAAAGATGCAAAAAATTGGGTGCAAAAATGGAGACAAAAATGGATGTTAAAAAGGACAGGAAAAAAGATGCAATGGACGGCGTTTTATGAAATTGTACAATAGCGCCAAGTTTAGTGCCGGGTTGTTCACCAAAATTGGGAAAAAATTACACTAAAATCCGACGCTAAATCCAGTTTTGTTGTAGTGTCCTATACTCACCAAATTCCTTTTGATTACAATCTTAGGATACATTTTACAACCACCCAATATAGTAAAAACAATTGGAAAATATGTGAGAGTTTCAACAAACTCAATTTTAAAATAAATAATCATGGCAAATAGAAAACCCTAAAACAATGCACTATTACAAATGTTACATAATAAATCCTTATGGCAACACAAACTCTTAATGCAAAAATTGATTGTCTATTGATTCACCAAATGATTTCAATTTTGGGTTGGGAAGCTTGGGATTAGAGAGAGTCATTGTTGATAGAAAAGAACTTTTATGCATTGTCACAACAATAGAAAAATAATATTATAACGATCATTGTGTAGTATTTACACATATTTGGTATTGAATGAATACACTTAAGAATGCTATATCACTTGATTGCATTGTAGCCATTGTTGTCCACTACTAAAATATATTTCGTACGCCTTTGCATGACCTCACATAGAACAATCCTTGCATTGTCCTCCACCATCTTTGCTTCAAAATTGCGAATTCACAATCACATAAGGGGAAAAATGTCTGCAACCACATATGGGAAAAAATGAAAAAAAAATCGATGGCCATGATTTAGAGTGAAACTGAGGACTTAAAAATATGTTCTTCAATAATCCTTTGGCTTGTTCTAGACATTTCGCCCCAATTCTCTTTAGATCCAACTTCATCGATGACAAGACAGACGCTACCCTTGTAATGTCATCATGAGATTGAGTCCTTCATTTAATGGGAGAATAGAAGTTAACATAAAATATGGTTATCTAGAAGATAACCAATTAGCTAATTTTCAGTTATTATCCCTAGACTCTTTTACAAGGAATGTTGAATAGAATGAGACAAACCTGTTCTCCCATTATTTAGCCTCCCTGCTAACACGAACTTCCTCAATATTCTTGATGGCCTTCAAATTATTTTGAACATTTCTATCATATCTCTCAGGCATGTTTCTTCTTCTCTCAAACTCAAGCGTTGTGTCTTGTTTGTTTCAAAGCAACGGTATTAACTGACATTTTTGCATGTCTAATAATGTCATCAAACTAACTCCATCCACATCCAAACATAGCCTTAAGAATTTGGTATGGCACAAAAAATGAAATGGTTTTCCTTACATTCTTCAAAGTTGTTAAAAAAAAATACTATTGTTGCAAAAATTGACTAATCTCGAAGTTTGTTATGGAAACTATCTAAGTGCAAAGAGATAGACCCAAATAAGTGATCATATGTATTGCAAGTTTGGATGAAAATTGCGGCACAACATGGGAAAACATAGGCAAACATGTCAACGTGTTTCATGAGCACAAAAAATATACCTTAGTAATTTCTTTTCCATGTAGCTTTATGTATGCTTTAGTCCACTTCACCTTTTGAGGGTTACGTTTCATTTTCAAATTCTTATGACATTTGGAACGGAAAAACCAGAATACCTGAAAATGAGATAAAAGAAGTTAGGAGATAGCACTATCATTTTAGTAGGATAGGAAGAAACTGAAAAAATTGCAAGATATGGCCTTTTTGGATAGCTCAAATTCAATGTAAAATGTTATATTAATTGAATGACTGCTAGGTTCAGGATGGATAACAACCTACCTATTTTTCCTCCCAATCTTAGCTCAGTTAAAATAGGTGGAATATTGATTTTGAAATGTGTCATTTATCCATGTTGATAAAGAAAGAAATGTAGTGGCAGACCTTCTGTCCAATGAAGGCTTGAGTTTGAATTTCAATACAAACTGGGTCCTACATACAGGAGTACAAAGAGGGTATTGGTATGCTATCACTATCTCTTTTTTAAATTGTGTAGTCTCATTTGTTTCTTTGGTCTCAACCCACTTGGATTCAACAAATACTTTTCCTTATTAATACCACATATGTGATCGAGCGTCCAAGTTGTCTGACATGTGAAACAAATATGCTCCCTTTTCATTTGGTTCCTTCTCTTTCTAGAATATCATAAAATTTGTGAACACAATGAAATTTGTTCTTTGCTTGTGAACTCCTCAATTTTCTTCTCTCCTCGATTCCGTTATTTTCTCTTTGTCTTTGTGTGTTGATTCCCACACAAGTCTCATCAATATTTGCTAATTTGAACTCTTCCTAAAAAAAACTCTAAGAGGTAGGTTAGCACTAATAACTACAAGTTGCCCCATCATCTAATCCAACCTTTGTTGGATCCTCAAAATAGTACCTACAAACAGATCCCCCATGTTCCCTATGACTCCTTGACTATGCTTCCTAAATGTCACGCTCTACTTGTCACTTGTCACTAGAATCACCTCCTTGATTTTAAACCCATACATACTGAAATTCATTGTGTTGGATATGACGTGCACCTATTTATTTAATCTGTTTTAGTCTCATGCACCTAAGAAACATGCACCACTGTAATATCTTTACCAATCTAACACTAAATTTTGATTCCAATACGGAATGGATTTGTCCTTGTAACATCCCTGGCCCAATAAAGACTACCATAGCAACATCATTCTACCTTTTTAACAAATCTGGTTTCACACTTCCTACTATAGAATGCTTTTAAGTTTGAACGGTTTATACTTCCATCATGTTGGAGACATTTACCACCATACACACTCATTTTGGTCATTTTGGCCTATTTAAATCACTATCCTAAGTTTTATTGACTTAATTAACATAAGAGGAGCATTAGATGACATCAGCATGAGCATAGCCATGCCTACCTTCAGTCAAGGATGCTAACTTAGCCTTCTCCTACATTCAGGGAGTCTAACTGGAGCACTCCGGGGGTGATGTGAGTGTCATTAATGCCCCATAATGCTAACTGATGGTTACAATCAGTTAAACAAAGGAGTGAAGGTGGTTTCCTTCATTAAAATGATTATTTATTGATTATTTAATGAACTGGAGTCAACAGGGGCACCTCCAACCACTTCTGATGGTCAGTTACACTTCAGTTAACCTCATCGGGCTTCATTGGAGTCATTGATGTGCTACCACTTGTTGGTTGGCTTGCAGTGACATGTGTCTGAGCTACTTTCAGTTAGAATCAGTCATTAATTGTACTTCGACTTCAGTTAGGGATTAGTTGAGTAAATTAGGGTTTTGATCAGTGGTTAACTTGAGTGTTGACTGTGGCTTACATTCAGTTAAGCTAGACTCACTCATTCAATTCGAATGAACTCCTTGGGAATTCTAATTTCTTTGTCATTCATGCTTGCAGCATGATCATTGTATTGTATTACTCATTCTTTATTGATTATACAGAGCGGCTACTCATTTTGTACCACTATTACACCATTTTCATGCCTTATTGTCTGAAATCTCTTATGAGACTGTGTTTTAGTCCATAGATTATTGTGACAGATTAATACATCAAACACCTTTGGACAATACAATGGGTACTGATGTTAAAGGTTTCATGTAGGTGAATATTGTTGGATTGTTTACCTCAAATATTAGGTGAATGTCAATACAAAGTCTATGAATAGAATCATGTAGAGGCCTTGGTATGGAAATAGCAGATCCTGTCTTAACCAAACGAAGTGAGAGGAAGTCAAATAAGATGAATATAAGTGGTCTATGAATGACCTTCTTGTATGTGGATGTTTGTTAGCTTACCCAATATTTCTCACTGTAAAGGATTCCCTTCACTCCCAAACTAAATATTATGGTCACTAATATTGATAGAATAATCGACAATGCACCCAGTAGTAGTAACCAAGCTTGCTCACCTCCTAAATCGGATTCAAAAGCATTATACTTTCTTTCCACTCTCCAATCAATATATAGCAGCAAGAGGTAGTCTTATTATGGATGAAGATACTATAGTATATCTCCAGTGATGGTATTGGTGTTACAATGCTTGAGATATGTTTGAGTTTCCGCACGCGTGTAGATGTTTCTTATTTCTGATTTGTGCCCTCTCTGTATGGAAACAAGCAATGCATCCCAACTATAAATGATCACAATTTCCACTTCTATTGTGCCTTTTCAGGGATGGAAATTCTTCAATGGAATCCTAAGGTATTCAACATGAATAAATATCATACCTTAAACACTAGAAATCGCTACTGTAATCAATGGTCCTTAGCCATAAATATCATATCTCATCCTTCACAATAGATCATTGCATTCTAATGAATCTCTTACTTGATCTAGGAAATCGATTTGCCCCCAACTGGCGATGATTATGCTATGATACCAATGTAATATGCCAAGTAATGGCTTATGTCTAATGTTTGTCCTTCCTTCCTTGTTTACCATTGGTATTAGTTTAATTGGCTTACTGATTCTTGCTAGTGTTATATTCCAAGTAATGGCTTATGCCTATTGTTTGTCTTTCCTTCCTTGTTTCCCATAGGTATTAGTTTAATTGCCTTACTGATTCTTGGCAGTGTTGAGATGTGACAGTTTGTTTACATTAGAGGAATTTTGGGGTCTAAAATGGGCCTCCTAAGGAAAATAATAAAATAATAGTTAAAATAATAAAATAATATTGATTAATTTTGGAGGAAGAAAGAAAAAAACTACTTTTTGTGTTCGTATTTTCGACATATCTCCCTGTGTTTTTACTCAAATTTCGATTGGGAGAGCTTGTTGGATGCAGAATTTGATTCTACATCCAATGAGTACCCACACTGCATACTTTTGACGGACCCCTCTACCCCAAAAACAAGAAATACCTGAAAAAATGTGATGATGACATCATCATCACATTTTTTCAGGTATTTCTTGTTTTTGGGGTAGCGGGGTCCATCAAAAGTATGCAGTGTGGGTACTCGTTGGATGCAGAATCAAATTCCACATCCAACGAGCTCTCCCGATCGAAATTTGAGTAAAAACACAGGGAGATATGTCGAAAATACGAACAAAAAAAGTAGTTTTTTTAAATGACAAATATGTCAATTCAACCATTATGGTTGACTTATTTTATTGAAATTCTATTGCTTCTTGAATTTCAACTCACAAAAACTTATTTTGGCACATTTTTTTATAAGGCCCATTTTAGACCCCAAATTTCCTCTAATGACTAAAATATTATTTGAGTGCCAAAATTTACCATCATAAATTCAATGATATATAGTGTATGAATTCCATATGAAAATATAAATATATTTATTCAAATATGGTATTAGAAATACCCTTAAATCATTCAACATTAATCATATAGAAAATGTGAAATATAGTTGACCTTAAACAGTGATAATGGAGTATTGGTGTAGCTATAGCAGCTTGTAAATCTTGTAGCATCTTGGATAATATGAATACGACCTTCCTTGCTTCAAACTTATACAGTTTTAATAAAAAGAAAAATATGGAAAGAACAGTTGTAGATGTTACTCATCATGAGGTATGGGGTTGGATGTAGGTCCACTATATGATATACACACCAAGTAGGTTGAATAGAGGCATTTGTAAGTATATTTACTCCTTATTTTAAAATAGTGTAGACCTAGATATGGAAAACAATTTACGTTGACCTTCAAACAAATTTTATACATGATATTATGAGCTCTCCCAAGAGTAGTAAGCTACAGTTGTAGCGCACATCCTTTTGGATAGTATTTAGGGCTTCCCAATCAACGTTAGCTTTCATAGAAGTGGATTGTTGTTAGGGAAAATGAAATGTTTCCTAAATGGATAGATTGTAGCCCTCTTTCATGTGAATATGGAATCCCTCAATGATCACAACTTCAATAAGTAAATACACAGCAACGAATATGGTAGTCACTACTCAATGAATGAATAAATCACATTTGTTTAGTAAAGGAGACACCTCTACAAAGTTTCTATAGGAACCAAATCTCTAGAAATAAGGCTCAGATATGAAGTATAGAATCTGTATGGAACTTTATAGAATAGTACAAAATGGTACTATTTGGTATGGAACTCTCATCTACAGCCCACCATGAGTTCATCTACTTTCCATTTCTCTGTCCAACACAAAACATGATAATATTCTTCTCCAATATTAACAAAAATGAGCAACAAATTCAATCTTCAACCCAAAACTCAACAAACTCTATCAATCTTGAAGCATGGTGATAGATCTAGGTGATCTATCCTCAAATTTATCTAGGATGGAGAGATTTCGCCATCGAAACTGAAGTGGTTAATGGTTTTCATCCTTAACACCCAAAAATCTCATTGGGATCTCAAATCCAAATCTCAAAGATGAATAATAACCATGAATACACTAAAATTCGATTTGCTCCCTTTTTAGTCTCTTCACATGTGTACGGCACATGCAACATAATGTATTCATGCATGCAAATTTAATGATGCATGTTGTATGCATTTTGCATTAGGCCTCGCATGTCATGCATGTCACTTTCTCTTTGCTCAATTGGTCCAAATTATCTGTTAATGACTCATTATCACTGCTAATGTTGTACTTTTACCCCATGTGGCATTAGTCATTAGTTATTCCCTAACTTGTCAAAAATGGGACCTTATAGGCATTGATATGCAAGTTCTTGATGCCTCAGAGGGAGGAAATAATCCGCATATGGAGCCAGTGTTAGTACCTAATTATGCACCTATGTTTTCTATATAAAATTTCATACTTATAAAAGCCTAAGCCAATCTTGGTAGTCACTTTTAAATCTCTTTATTCACATCAACCTTTTTCCTTCGCTTATTTATTATGTGACATTAATGCTTTGCTTTAGATATTTTTTTCAAATTGGTCGTTAGTTAGTAAAATGTCATAGAATGGCACAATGTATATGGATCATATTCTATCATTTAACCTTTTGCAACTTTATCGTACTTTTTTCACCAAGTGATTCTTTGCATTTAGGAGATAAAGTTTGGTAGCATAACTAATCACTCTTTTTGAAGGTTTTGTAGCAAGTTACTCAAGTTTTCATTTTGGTGGTACCAAAGCGGTGTGTTTAGCACTATAGAACAACAAAATAATAATCATACAGAATACTATCATTTCAACGCTACCAAGCCTCATTCTGAAGCTACCAAACCTCTATGTCGGCATTACCAAACCTATCAGAATAGTCAAATCAAAACTATAAGGTTTTCTTCAATCATGAAATATTGATGCTAGGTTAATGGATTATCATTAAGTCTTTTGATGTGATTTTTATATTATGAATGCTTTTTCTATCTATGTAACCCATGATCTGTAATGATGGATTAGTCTAATCCAAAAGGTGAAAACATTTAGCAATTTTCCTATCTCAAATTAAGTTTGGTTCTTCATGTTGAAAATATTTCTCATGCGAATGTGAGATTGTGGATAGTGTTTTTGTTGCACTATTTATGATTTACCAGAAACGAGTGAATGCCTCCTCACAAAAGTGGACATGTGGTTCGATATGAGCACGAACATGAAGTTGTTTCAAAGGAGCAGTTGTTGACAATCTGCTCCTTGATGAATTCCTTAAACCTACAATTGAATGTAAAAATAAAATAACAGTAAGTACATTTTCCTTTAGTAAAAATAAAAATAAGAGTAAGTAGATATATAGCTTACTCAAATGTCGCCAGGAGATCACATGATGCAACAATCATCCGCAATTGTGTTCTATTAGATGGGTTTGTTTCAACTCTTATCCGATGCCTCAAAATACATGGCATAAGCACAGTATTCCTTGGGAAAACTAAATAAATGAAAAATTAAAATAATTGCACAGAGTAGTTAGTTGTGTACCAAGCAAAGTGTGGCTTTTGTAGCCTCAAAATAAAATGTGGTACTTGCAACTAAATTGTTAGGATTGGGATCCTGCAAGATATTATTTTTTCATGTAGTCAATCTATCAGTTAGAGACAAGATATTGTAAAAATACATACACAGGACTATACTCACAAGTCCTGGAGAAACAATTATCTGAAGGCTATTGAACAAATTTTACATTTCAGAAAGTGATAAAGGATTCACACCTCTGACCTATATTTAAAACAATCCTTCAAGTTAGATATCACCTAGATAAACTAACTAAACCTACTGCAGCCTCAAATTAACACGAGAAGCTTTTGTAGGAGATACCTGGCCTCAAAATAATAGTAACCAAAAACATTTTGTAGCTATAATAAACACCTTACCAAACATTCTTACAAGACAATATCAACTAATAGAGATTCATGGATAAATGGTCATGGCACATGATTCATGAGTTTCATTGCTTAATGTCCAACTCACCAACTCTGTTCAAGTATATCATGGCATTTTGATAAATTGTAGGCAGGACTTGTAGCATTTGATGCATAATTTGTCAAGTTAAAATAAAGATGGATAATGCAAAAGTTGAGGAGAGGATACACACATAGTCACACAGTTTGTGTTCATGTTCAAACCCAACAACTATGAAAATCCAAAAAAATATCGCCATGCCAAATATAATGGATAAAATTCTCCATTAAGTTCAAAATTTAAACTTAAAATGGATTTCTTTTAATTATATAACTTAAAATGAATTTAGTGTTAAGCTATATAACTTCTTTGAGGAGTGGATTTACCAGATGAATGAACCAAAAAGCTTTGGCTTACATCCTCTTCATTTTTTGTTGTCGGTGACGATACTAGTATTGGAAATCTGCATTAGAGAAGAGTAGCCAATTTCTTTAGCATTTTTTTTGTAGCTGTAATTTGCATCCATGCATTACTTCATAAAATAAGCTACTCAGGAATCTATTTGTTTAAAAATTAAAAGAATGGATAGTGATTGATATTGCCTAAAATACACCTGCTTTTTGTTGAAGCCTTAAGTATTGTGTAGTCATTCTTTAATCCAGTATCCTCAAGACCTTTCTTCTTATCCTCATGTACAACTTTATACAGATTTCGAAAGCTTGCTCTTGATTGAGTCTACCTGAAATTGGGATCAATAAAAAATATTAGCCTAGGTAGACCTCATGTACTGAAGATATTTGCACTTTGAGATATGGTTGACAAAATGAAATTGCAGCCACATAGGATTTAAGACTTAATAAACATTAAAGATTATGGAAATAAATAGGGATGCATGGATGCCTGCTTCTAAATAATTTACAGGAATAACCAATTTGAATTTGATCACTCGAGAAGATTATAGTAAAAGGGGATTTGATGGTCCAATCAGATGCACAAACTGTCAACAAGTAAAGGAGTTCAAATAATATATCTTTAAAAACTACCAGTTTGCTCAAAAGTTCTAGGATGGTGTAATTGGATCTATAACCACAAAGTTGATTTTACAGATAAATTGGGGAAAGTTAGAAAATATAAATTAAAATAGATAAAATGGAGATTGGTCCAATCCAAATAAGTTGTTAAAAATTTTCAAGACTGTTATGGAGCAGTGGTCCAACTTTGATTTGATGGAATTTCTGGCGGGGAAGGGATGGAAGGTATTCTTAAAATGAAACTTCAGTAGAGCAGCCATGGATTAGTATTAAGGCAACCATGAATGAAATATAGATGGAAACAGGATATGAGAATGACCTTGATGTATGAAAGGAGAAGGATGAGTTACCATGGGATGGAAGTTGATCAATGCCCTAGCCCCATCTCTTATTGTGAAGGATGAGATCAAGATATGCTATGGGAACTCTGAAGGAAAATCAAAACCCCTTCTGATGAGATTCGATTTATGCATACAAAAAATCCATAAATAGGGAAACTAATAAGCTTTCCACATAGGCTATCGAGCTCCCAAATGTGGAAGAATAGATATGGGTAATTTATTTTCATCCTATATTGAATAAAGAACAGAAAAGGCGAATTCGATTTTTAGAGAGAATTTGGATGTTGATATTTGGGCATAGAAAAGGGATATGACATCAACAAATACAAACTATCAGAAGCAATCCATAATTCACATTTGTCACAATGATGATTCCCATGGGTAACGTGATAGGAGGGACTAACTAGGAATCAATGGTGGAGGGAAAGGAAAGAAATGTCTTTTGATGAGTAGATTTGACACAAGGGATATTTTCTACAAAAGAGGGATAAGAAATGGAGTAGGGGGAGAAGAGATGGTGAAGCTGTGGGGAAATATGGGAAAATGGCATCAAGCTCATTAAATGAGAAGATTAGACGTACGGGAGATTTTCCACAAAAAGCGGGATAAAAATGGATTAGGGGAAGAAGAGCTGGTGAGGTGGTGGGAGAAGATGGGAAAATAGTGTCAAGATCATTAATAGTGGGAACAAAAAATGAGGTATTTTAAGTCCTTCAAGTAGTTTTAAACCATCCTTGTCTGTTTTCGCTTCGTTTTGTTAATTTTATAGTGATAGTTTTCAGATTATATGTGAAAAGGACGGAGAGAGGAAAGAGTTGGATTAAGGGCAGTAGCTATGGAAGGAAACGAAGGTAAATAGATTATAGACTTGAAGAGAAACAAAAGGAATGAGAATGAGCTGTCAACATTTTGTAAGATTTCTGGGGGGTCTTGAGGTGTTGATAAAGTGGGAAGATGAATTGAGGAAGGAACGCAATGGTGGATATCATCACGAAGATATAAGACAAAGTGGTTCAAGGATCCAGACACTATCGATGCAAAGCATAACAATTTCACATTGGTATTTAAAATCCATTTGGAATGAATGATATTCTGGTTGGGTTTAATTTTTCCATTTACAAAAAAATTGAATGTGTTTAGAATGAGATGCTAAATATTCTTAAAGGAATATAACATGTAAAGTAAATAAACAAGCAGCGAAGTTGGAAAGTGTAGGGAGCTAAGGTTGAATAGAGATAGTCACTGGCATGTAGAATGGAGAAGTTTGAAAGGCAGTTTCCTACACTGACTCAATTCATCGTTAGTGAAACAAGCAAACTCAAGGTTATAGTGTTGGATGAGACGGGAGAAACATGGAGTTAAGCAGAGAACATCTTAGGTGACACCCTAAACAACCTTCAACTTGGAAAAATAAATTAATCTATATTCTAGGCCATGAGAATGGAGAGCAGTCTCATGTAGTGTTTAAACTTAGCTGCTATGAAGTCTTCTTGCTAGTAATTTTTATGAACTTGGATGGATTGTTTAAATTCTATCAGTATGAAGCACCTTTTCCAGGCCTTCCTGTAACTTTGAATCTATCTTGCTGCATTTTAATGGAGTATATAGTGCCCATCATAAGGGAAAAAGAAGGGCTCATTGGATGTCTTTTAGGAAATCTCTAATTTTGTATTACTAGTGTCCTCTTAGGGGAAATATCTAATATAATATCACCAACAAACTGTTCAAAAACTAAGAAATAATGGAAAGTTGTACTCTCTGTAACTATTTGGGATTTAGCCTCGTAATTCAGTTATTTGTACCCCTATAGAAAAGAAGAAAAAATAAGTTTATGGATTTGAAAATATCAAACTCATGAGGCACCTTGCTCTTGCTTGCAAGTTTTGAGATATTTTGAAGGTAATTCTCTTTTAAGTTTACAAATTATCTGGCTGAGAGAATTTTTTGTATATCTCCACTGGTCCCAGTCTAATAAATACTACTAATTATATGGTTATTTTAAGTGTTGTGCTGGAGTTGAATTGATGGACAACATTAAGATAAGCCCTGCTTTTGATTGGCATGGCCACCCTTATGATATGTCCCTTATGCATGCAGTTTAAATAATTTTGGTTACTTCTACTTCAAGATCAGATTCTGGTGAAGCATCCCCTGAATATACAAATGAATGAGTATATATTTTTGGAGAACGGATAATGGAATCAATATCTAGTTTGAGCAGCTCTACGAGAGAGTTTGAATCCATAGGCCTCTTTATCTCCAGATTTTGCAAAGAATCAGCCTTGGTTCTGGAGGTTCTCCAAGCAGGAAACGTTACCTTTGAAAACCTTAACCTATCTTCTGCCATATGGTGTACTGAGGATACTTGTCTAGATTTTTTCTAAATCCCAAATGAGGTCGAGGTTGCTTCCATTCTTGTTTTCATTTCAGATTCCACTTCAATATCACCATTGTATGCACTATAATTACTAACATTTATTGCTTTATCCTCTTCCTCTTCCCATAGCCCCTGCTTCCATTTATAATCATCAGGAACCAACTTAATGAAATAAATTTTCAAATCTATTAATTAACCTTGCCTTATTGAGGAGATACTTCTCTAAAGAGCAGCGACTCCGAGCTATTATTTGGACTTCAGAGGGATAGATCTTGAGAATAAAATATAAGCGTTCATCCTCACCATCATATTTCCTGTGGAGCTATCCCCACTCACTTGGCCTTCAAAAGAATAATACAAGCCAAATCCTTAAGGAAGACCAACGAAAAAGCTCTAGTCTCCATCCCACAACCTACTCAAGGAAATTATGAAATAGAATATAGATACTTAAGGAAGAACCATGGACAAGCTCATAACTCCTTATTGGAAATTGACAATAGAAGTTAGATAAATAGAAGATAGATGCCTTTAGGAAGATCAACCGCCAAGCTCTAGTCTCCTTCTTGGGACTTACTAACTACAGGAAAAAAATAACCTTAACTTTTAGATCTACCATACTCACTAGGTACGACACTCACTTACTTACTAGCCCACTCACGGTTACCCGCAGGAAAGCTATCCATCTTGCGCATGAAATAGGTCCTTTGATTCCACTATCAGCCATATTGTAGAGGAGGCCAGAGGGAACAACGAATGATCTAGTCTCCAGTTTTATAGATTTTAGGTAGAACCTATCATTTCCCTAACTCCTTTGTTGTTTTGTTCTAAACTTGAATATCTACATTAAACTTGGACTCGCATTGATACATTTCACTTTGACCTACTACATTTGAAAGAAAGAGGATAAGTACTGGGAGTGTAAGTTATTACCCTAACATGTTCATTTCCACCTGGCTTGAGGCTGACCGAGATGGATGTTGCTCTAACCTTTGGCGATAGGAAGGATAAAATAAGTAGTTCCCATCATATCAACCTGAATAATACATCCCAAACTTGCATATCTATCCATGTTCTAGCCTAGACAACCTATCTTCTTCTCTGTAGTCCCTAATATTAGCCTTAGACCAATAAGTAATTTTCCTATTGGACTGGAATAGCAACCCTCCCCAGTGATACTTGCATGAAGACGTTTCACTTTTCCACTTGAGGTGGATCCACCCTCACCCATTACGTAAATAAAATTATTACCTAAATAAAAAACCAGTGAAATAACCCATCATGTTTGTGGTTTGGTTGGTTTACAATATGACAAAACTTATTCCAATTCGATGTTGTTTCTCAATGAGACCTATGGTTTAGCGGGGTTGGATGACATAACCCACATATTTCGGGGAGATAAAATGTATTTTATTATAATAATCATTTCCAGTATTTATCTATGAGAGGCGTCCAATATATTATTTAGTTATTGCAAGAAAAAGAAAATAGAAATATATGAATCGCGCATATATATGAGCCTTTGGTGCATTCCCTCGTTAGAGGGAAGGGTTTCACTTTTCCCATTTCAATATGTGGTGACCCCCTTAGCACCCTCCCATTACCATAGTTATAGTCTATAGAGAGAATCTCACTTTCCGAAGGTCATAGCAGATAGCCCCCTTCTTTATTAATAACCATGCGGTATATAGCCAGAAGAGACATAAGCAGCGTTAAGGTCATACCAGTATATCTAGTAGCTAAAGCTTCTAGTCCTTGCTATAATCTCTAGTCATAGCTAACACTGATTTCTCATATATAGTGTTGTATTCATAGCCATGGGGTGGTCTCCAATCCAATAGAGCCGAGCATGGCAGGTCCATTCCCAGTGGTCAACATTATATTGGGAAATGGGACTAATATAATCCACTATATGTATTTATGGGATATGTATGTATGGGGGATACGTAAGTATGGGGTTTTATTCTTTGATCTATGTGATCCAGTTGAGAAATTCAATTTTTTAAGGGATTTGGATGACATATTTTATCCAGTAAATAAAATGGATTTTATTACTCACCATTTTCAGAAGGTTCTCTACTATATGAGAAGCTGGATGCCATATCAAATATCCACCCAATATAAAATATATTTAGGGGATAATCCAAATACACAATATAACATATATACGTTTCACTTTTCCCATTTCAATAGGTAGGTTATGGACCCATTCCAAAAAACCCCTCGAATCCATGTTTGTTGGTTGGACCAGAAGATGACAACTTCGTATCATTTGAGGTTATTGAGCAACAATGAAAAAACCTATTGTTTAGGGGGTGGGATGACACACATTATCCATCAGGGAACATACCCCCTTACCTTGTATCTATGTGAGAATTGCATCAAGACATCCTTTCCATGGAAAGTACAACATTCCCGCCTTCCTCCTTTTCTCACTAGGAGAAATTGCCCTCTCTAGATCTATACATCACACATTAATATATGAACTTGCATGGAGATGTTTCACTTGTCCGTAGTAATGAGTAGTGCAATCTTAGTTCTAATTTGCAGTAGTTAAAAAGAGTGAAAAAGCTTAACATAGATAGTTTCAATAAGTTCATAATTTATAATTATAACAATGACTACCTTACCACCTGGAAAGGACTTTATTTTCCAAAGCAATGCCTCCTTCTCTGGTGCATAGACAGAAGTGAGGCAAACAAGTGCAAAAAGTAACATACCTTACCACCTGGAAAGGACTTTATTTTCCAAAGCAATGCCTCCTTCTCTGGTGCATAGATAGAAGAACCCATGAATGTCCTCACATTAGGTGTTGTAGCATCAGAAGGTACATGAATTTCAATTTAAACATTCGTTGCTGTACTAAAAATCCAAGGAGCAAATAAAAAAAAAAATCAGAATTCAAAAGAAAATTTATGATTTACTTCCAAGCTAATGCATTCAGTGATTCAAAAAAGCTAAAAAAGCAAACAACCCAAATTCAGTAGGATTTCAATGAAATGGTTTGTAACAGATATAATGAACTTAACCTTCCTTCTTTAAATTGACTATGTGCCTTTATCGTGAATTCTATATGGATTCTTGAATGTCGTTCTACCTGATCTTCAACACATATTAAAGGATTTACCTACAAAATCTTGGGATAAGAATAAAAACAAATAACTCTTTAATTCTAATTTGTACCAAAACACTTGTGACTGTTAAGTACACATGTATGTCTAAACATGAGTGCTAAACATGTATGTCCATAAGTCAAAAGAACCTGAGTGCTAAACATGTATGTCCTTAAGTCAAAAGAACCATCAAGAGGTATGAATGATATAGTCCTGTCATTTTCAAAGCAAGCTAGACAAACACACCTGCCAAAATTATAATTGTTGACTACTTTTATCTTCTTGAAAAAACAATAACCACCAAGGAGGAGCTAAATTCCTTTCAGCTTAATGAGGTCCAAGATATCAGAGTCGGAAATTCCCAACCCCAGATTTAATGACTAAAGATGATTTAAAACAAATACCAAGTCAAGTAAAAGAATATGGATTGTAAGAAATTTATCTACATACTCATGAAACTTGATATTATCCAAATCAGTCACTTTTCCCTTTGTTGATCAACCTTGAGATTCCAGGAGTACCTTGTCATTGAGACCAAGCTTGCACTCTGGCATTCGACTAAAAATAAATAAAAAGAGCTCAATACAAACAACATCACCAATTCTTGTATTGTATGCATTTTTAAAAACTTTTATACATTATTTCCCTTGGGGCATAGAATGGATTGTGATCCTTCGTCAAAATAAGAAACTCTACATTGCCTATCCGCCAAATGCTAACAAATTGTTAAATCCTAGAAATACTCTGTGATAAATCTTTCACTATTAACTTCTATTTTTTGCTTCAGTTTAGTTTCAATATTAAGATAAAACAATTTTATTTAGAAAGGAGTTTATACCAAAAAGCTACTTTTAAGAAATATTTAGTTTGTCCTTCAACAATCATTTTCTGAAATTATGGTGCAAATAAAAAACTAGGAGCATGGGAACATTACTAATTACTCTCTCAAAGAAACAAGCACATGTAAGTGTTGAACTTGATTTCACTTGGGGAAATGAAGAATATCTCCAAGTGAAATACTCTGTGATAAAGTTTTCACTATTAACTTCTATTTTTCGCTAAAGTTAAGTTTGTATATTAAGATAAAACAATTTTCTTCAGTGAGGAGTTTAGACCAAAAAGATACTTTCAAGAAATATTTTGTTTGTCCTTCAACAATCATTTTCTGAAATTATGGTGCAAATAAAAAACAAGGAGAATGGGAACATTACTGATTACACCCTCATAGAAACAAGCACATGTAAGTGTTGAACTTGATTTCACTTGGGAAAATGAAGAATATCAAACCATATCAAGAATAAACTAACCTCCATAAGTTTTCCCAAGTGTATGCAACCGCACTAGGGCTTGAATATTTTCCAGTGAAATTTCAATTAGCAATAGATGGTATAGAATTTCCTCACAATTACAAAAGGTCACCTAGAAAACATAGTTTCTCTTGAGCATCCCCATGCCCAACAAGACACTATTTAGTAATTAGGTGTATTCCAATATCCAACTCCTCGATTGGATAATAATTTTGTACTTGACTCTACCATGCATGCTAAAATCAAATGAAGTGTCAACATATGTCAATTCATTATAGAGACTATCTAAATCCCAAGCCTTGTTTGAAATAGAACATCCTAAACTAGAACATGGGAATAAATTCAATTTGCACGATCACTATAAAGAAGTTGGAGAAAACTTTAATCTAAAAGAAATTAACCTCTAGAGGAACAACATTACAAATGTATTTATAACTCTATCCACTACTACCTATGAAACATACTTCAAAAAAAATTACCTTGCGGATTGAACCTATAGTATAACCCAAAAATCAAATAAGTTAACATGGCCTGAATGCAAGAGAAAAAAGAGGGAATACCTTACGAATAGATCCTTCTAACAAACCAATGAATCTAATCTGACCGAAATGAGAAAAGTGATTGAAAGATGATACCACATTTCATAAGCCAAAATGTTAAAACATATTTTAAAATAACACAAGATGAAATGCATGCATAACTCTTAGATTGACAACCCATCAATTGAAAAGGTTAAAGTGGCCTATAAAAACACCCAGAAGAGATGCTTGATGTCAGGAATCCATAAGAGTAATCTTATGTGACTGGAGGCTTCCTTGGATAAGAAAAATAATGATCACACAGATATTCATTTGCAGTATAAAGCAGATAGGAAAATTTAATCACAAAATAGAGGTGAATAAGAAACATGCATGGAAAACAGATCCATAACTCATTAATAAAGCAATATCACATAGCCTTAAATTCAAATTTAAATGACCAACATACAACACAAATTGCTTCATCAACCTACACCACACATAACATCTGTTGACCTACAAATTAAATGAGATGGCTAATATGACTTCAAACACTGATTCAAACAAAACAAGAAAATTCCTCCTCGATGCACCCATGACCACAAAAATCAAACCAAGTTACATACTTGTACTTAACCAAACTCACTGACGCAGATGACATGGAAGTGTAAAAAAGGGAGTAAGTTGTTAGACATTTTGCTCTTTCTGGGCCATTTTTGTCAAAATCCAATGATAAATCATGGTTGAAATCACAATTTTTCTAAAATTTCATTTTTTATTGCACAAACGGATTCAAATCCCTCCAAAACCTGAATACCCCAATTATGCAATTCCAACAATGTATATCTACAATTTTAACAATTCTAGTCATATTTTGGCAAGAAAATTTGCTAAAAAAATTGTGCAAAACATATAATGTTTAGCTTACTCCATTAAAAAGCACAGAAAATAACATTTTTAATGCATAAATAATTACTCAGAAATGTAATGAGTACTAACTTGGTTACTCAACATATTAAACAAGACTTGGGTACTCAACATATGGGTACTTGCCAACATAAACATTATGCACAAAGAAGTGCAGCATTAAATGCATTATTTCCAACAATGTATTTTTCAATCATCAATGCATCGGGACATATTGATCACCAATATTCATAGGCATAGAGAGTGATGGTTGGTCAATAGTCCAAAGCAGTCAGCCAAGTATTGAGTCAAATCCTAGGGCCATATCGACAAACTTGCAACTACTTGCAAGTGATACTAGGGAATATGGAAACTGTGAATCAAACCACCTAAGATTTTGAGGCTTCTCACAATGAAAAATAATTGATTAAAACCAAAGAGTCAAGACCTTATCAAAAAAATGGACTGCACCTTTTAATCCTTCTCATTGCTTGAAGGATAAATCTCACTAGGACTGCACCTTTTAATCCTTCAAATGCTTCATTGGGTACACTAAGAGAGAAAAAATAATGGCAAGCATCAAGATTCACAGTTGCTTCATCCTTGGCTAATGGACACTGAATATCATCCCCAACCCTAGAAAATGCTGCAACAACATTGCCTCTTTGAACCAATCTCACAAGCATGAATTGCCACTGGCCAATTCCATACTCATGTCCTGTTTATCTATCAAATAAAATAGAGCTCCAGGGATTTAGATCGGAATATCCTCTGTGGCTTCCAACACTACACTCTTCCATATTTATTCCATTTGGGACTTCAAGATACATTATGTACCCTTCATACCTATTTCCCTGTTCGATATTTTCTTGGGATTCTAATGAGAAAACAACTGGATTCTCTGCTGGATTACTTGTATGCATAGAGGGATATAAAGAAAATGTTGGGTGGTACTGTTGAAAATGAATATCTCTATAGAGGGAATTTTGCTTAATGGGCTCTGAGAAAACAGAGTCACGGTTGGTATTGGTATCAATTACTGTAGGATACAAGATCTCTTCATAATTAGGTTTTGATTTAGATTGGTGTCCGCCATTGAATCCGAAACCAATTTCTAGGGTGGGATAGTTACCTGTAGATCCTCCTAGTTGAGAGGAGCTATGAGATCCCATGCCTCTATCGAATTTGAGAAAACACTCCGACTTTCCAATGTCTAAAATATTCCCAGCAACTAAATTCAATAATTAAAGATGAATTATGTGCCACTTACCATGATAGTTCTTCTGGATATGAAGATTTAGAGACAAAGATTGTAATCTTCCCTCGCGATCATTGTGGTGGCTACTACATATTCTACTTCTGCTTGTGAAGTGATCCTGTATAATTCCTCAATTTTGTACCTGACCCACTCATAGAAATTTGATGAGGAAATATCCCTTCCAATATCGATGATGGCCAATTGGGATCCACTCGAAATTGAAGAAGAAATATATCTTGCAGTGTGGACATATACATTATAGTATTTCTGTGGATTAGGAGATTTTGAATGACTGCACACACTAGTCTAGTGATGTATAATTGATTCCCATATTTTTTTCCCTCCAAGGCTTTGGGAATGTCGACCTTTAATGGGACTGCACAAATATCTGGATGAAATCATCCTAGGTGGATCCAAAATGAGGTTTTACAGGATACAAATGGGGTTTAGCTTGTGCGAAAATCCTCGGTGTTTGGGAAAGTTGGAGAAGATGCCCTAGGTGGATCCAAAATGAGGTTTTACAAGATACAAATGGGGTTTAGCTTGTGCGAAAATCCTCAGTGTTTGGGAAAGTTGGAGAAGATGCATCTTCCATGAGGTTTTACAGGATAAAAATGGGGCCTATCTTGTGCACAAATCCTCAGTGATTGGGAAAGTTGGAGAATATGCCGCTTCCATGGAAAAATACAAGATCCTTCCCAACCAGTATGAGTTTTCAGGTATTCTCTTGAAACTCATCAGCTTGCCAAATTCATCTCATTTTGATCAGATTGTACAATGACTATTTGCAATTCCCAAGCCCCAAATCAGTGATTAACATGAAAACTACCTCAATGAGTGGAAGCAAGGAAGGGGGCAGATCAAAATATGTTGAACCGTTTTGGCACTACTTCAATGGTGACTTCTTAGAATGCTCAATATTTCTTTGGTTTTGGAGGGTTTGGCATATATATCAATTAAATTTAGAAATGCAGAGAAAAGAAAAAAGAAAAAACTTAAGTATATATAATAAAAAAATCAATTAAAATATTAGTCTTCAAATTATAGATTTAGGGATGGAATAATGAAAATTGGTGAGAAAATAATTTTTTATGGTGATTTTAACTGACATTCATGAAACATTTTAGTAAAATATATTTTTGGTAGGTTAGAAATCTATTAAAGCAAATAATATCATGTATTTATGAGTATGTTTTAAGTGTACATGATGACGAAAATGGATCACTCTCATTTATCGTATGTTCTAATCTAGGGTTCCAATGTCTACAAGCCATGATTTGATAGAGATTAGCAAGTGGGTTTGTAGGGTATTTGGACTTACCTTTTTTACTTTGGGTTTGACGGTGCCCCCAGTCGCTTGAGTTGCTTC
The DNA here is from genome assembly GCA_001517045.1 of Pseudotsuga menziesii. Classification (NCBI taxonomy): domain Eukaryota; kingdom Viridiplantae; phylum Streptophyta; class Pinopsida; order Pinales; family Pinaceae; genus Pseudotsuga; species Pseudotsuga menziesii. The sequence goes on from LPNX010775713.1 coordinate 28,711, forward strand.
TTGATATTCTTCTACCATATCAACAACACATGTTGGAGTTTCTGAGCATCCTTTATCATATGTTCTTCGCCTAGATCAACACTAATTACTGATGTCATATAATGAAGGAATGTGGATCCTGCACATATGTGAGAGATCCTCCCTATGGAAATAATCCAGTGAGGGAAATTCACAACCCTTGTCGATAACATGTCGGATAATGGTGTTATGTCTAAACGCCTAGCAGATTTGGAGCTTGAAGCCATTTTCAGGGCTCGATTATATGATAAAGAGTTGGACAATTTGGAGATTGAAGCAATTTCCAAGGCTTGACTAGATGATAAAGAGTTGGAATAAAGGGGTAGTTTTGTTAACAAACCAATCCATGTTACCCACCCAATTAACTTGCTTTAGCCACATCTTGAGCCATTGTGACCACAAAATGGACATCGATTGAGGACTAATTTGAGCTCATACTCACCAAAATAACTTGCTTCAGAAACAACTTGGCTAATGTGACCATGAAATGAATATTGATTGACTTTATGTTAGAATAATCAACCCATAGTTACCTACCTTAGACATTAATTAAATCATTTTTGTCTTATTACCTAGTCTCCTAGATTCCACTCTATGCCAGTTGCCTTCTACATGTCCTAGAAGTCAACACATGCCAAAACTGAGTCAGGGAGCACTTGGGAAAATTCCTAGAAACCAATTTTAGCATTTCTACTTTATTCTAGATCCTCCAAAGTGCATATCTTCTTTTTCTGAAAAGGTGGCTATTTTATTGAGAATTAAGGCAAAAGGAAAAGCTAGACTAGGTGTAGTTGACTTGTTTTTTTCCCACATCATCCTCACTCCTTTTCTACTAATAAAAACATGTATGATTTGTCTTTCCATCTGTCATTAGATTTCCTACCTGACTTAGCCAATTCGTGAGCATCTTGGTGGATTTGGAAACTGCTTTATGCACCTATGGGGGATTTGACTAGATTTAGTAAGCCTACTTTTTGACCTTTTCGAATGGAATCATTATTCATTCAAATATTGTTATAGAGGATTTCACCACTCTAGGTGAATCACACTTTGTATGGCCTTCCTCTGTCCCGCTGCAGACTCTTTAGACCCCATGGAACATATTTTATCCTTTGATGTACCCTTAATCATCCCTAAAAAACTATATAAAAGCTGATATAAGCGGATTTTTCCTCGATAACCGCGTACATACGCGAGTTTGACCCCTATAACCGCGTACATCAGGATGTGTGCATAAGTCCAAATCATTTCAGAGTTTTCCTTGACTTGGATCCAACTCATTTGACTCCTGGCCTTCCATATGCCTTGAGATCTCTTGGATTTGACCCTTCATTATCCCTTGTGAAGCTATATAAGGAACCCCTTGGTAAATTGAAGGCATATAGAGAGATTGAAAGCATCAAAACTATAGTCCATTGTTTCCAGAATTATACTTGAGTCTGCATCCCTTTGTCCCTTTGGAGCACTTTTGTGTTCTTCCCAAGCTTGCCTTTTGCTAGTGAGCTTGCTATCTAAGTGATGGAGGATTGAGGTGGTGGAGGCCCAAGTGGGGGATTCAGTTTCTCTGGTTCGCAGACGTGCCGTCAGAGGTTTTCTCTATCTTGTAATCTATGATTTTTATTAATAAGAACTATCTTTCCTTGTCCAATCATGTGTATTTGATTGAATATTGTATCCATTGGAATATGTCAAATGCTTTTACATTATTGAGTATATATGCTAGAATATATCTAACACCATGATATATAGTATGCTTATATTGTTTACTTGTTGTTGAGGAAGTATTATATCAATTCAAGCTGAAGATTGGAAAGCTCAACGGGGATCTACTTCAACCGTCCGGAATAAGGTACGAGGTATGATCCTTTAGTGTTAGACATTTTATTTCTATTGCATATCGGGAAAGATTGATTTCTGGAGTCATAGTTGTCTATTGTGGTACCCCAAGCCATAGGAATTTCTCTCCGTAACAGAATTGGCGACTGCGCTGGGTATGTCCCTTGTTTTTGTTTCGGGTTTATGGGAACAATGGGCTTGATATTATTGACTTGCTCTCTGTTTCTCCCTATTTCTGGGTTGCATTTTATAGTATGTTCATCCATTGACACTCCCCTTTATTGGTTTGACCCTTGGCCTGCTTTTTACCACTGCCTTCTCTGTATATGCAGGTTTTTGGCTAAAAGTCACATACATACGCGGATTTTTGGCCAAAAGTCGCGTATACACGCATGTTTTTGGCTAAAAGTCGCGTATACACGCAGGTTTTTGGCCAAAATCCGCATATACACTTAGGTTTTTGGCCAAAAGTCGCGTACATACGCAGCTGTTCTTTATACAGTCGTGTATGTCCTCCCTTTTGGTGAGTTTGATGTTGTGGGAAGTTGCTGGGTGGGTTTTGAGTGTGGTCAGGTCTTCCTTAGGTCTGATGTTGTCTGTTGGATGCTTCTTTTGTGACCAGAGACCACTTTTTCATTGATTTTTCTTTGAAAGTAGTTTTATTTATTTATCCTTTTTTGTTTTTGCATTAGTGCATTACTCTTTTTGTCTTGGTGTCTTGCTGGGCTTGTCTTTTATACTTGCTGCAGAGACTGAGCATTTTAGATGACTTTTATTTCATTTTTCATTCTTTTATATTGAAAAATACAAAGTAGTTGCACTCTTAGTTGCATCTTAGATATGGATTTGAGGAGGTACTTGCATTGGATTGCTTGGATGAGAGTTGTGTTTAGGCTTTCATATAGGAAGGATTACATTGTCATGATCATTCCTCCCTATATCCTATAGTTTGGATTCTTTATTGACTATTTTGGGTTGTTTTGGTCTAATATGGTTGTCATGTAGGATCCAATTTTGTACACTCTCTCCGAGGTTTCGACCCGTTCGTGCCTGTCACAGGTATTATGTCTGAACTGGCATATAGGTTAGGATTTCACATCTGCTTGCACTTATGCATTGCCTTATGACCGTTCCATCTTAACCTTAGGTACGAACCCATTCCATGGTATCACGGAACCTTCATGCTGCTGTTAGAAGTGGTACTATGTGAATGGTAGAGTTTTCCTTTACATGGGTGTCCTAGTTAGCTCCCCTTTCCATTTGGTGCCCATGCCATGAGTCCTCTCTTAGGTCCGGGAGTCCGTTGTATAGTATTGCTATGACATTTAGCAAGAACCTCATACTCCTCTTGATCGTATGCTGGTCTTCTCCCTCCGGACTCCCCTTATGTCAAGTTGTGAGTGCATTATCATGAGCTTTGCCTGCCTTATTGAGCTTTATCCCGGCTCCCCTGACATTGCGTTTTAGCCATATAGCCGGAGCTTGTCTCATGTCTAGCCATGCAGAGCCAATTTTATATCCGTCGCAGCTTGATTCCCTTTTTACCGGGAGGGGTTTTTCCCCTGAGTGTCGATATCCTACACATGTATCCTTGCATTGAGCATAGGTATGTTCCATTGCTTGGAACTAGTTTGTTTGCCCTTATGACACTCGTCTCCTCCTAGTTTGTAACTATAAAGCTAGTTTATTCTTTTTTCAAACTTTTCAAATAACTGAAAAAGTCCAAAAAAAAATCAAAAAACCAAAAAGCAGGACAAGGAAAGATGTTATCTTTGGCAGATGTTGAGTCGTGTTGCCTTTGAACAGAGCACTGTATATCACATCCATTGGTTGGGTTATAGTTTGACTTAGGAGCTGTACTCGTTTATCTGAGTTTATCTCCACCGACTGGTTAAGGTTCTAGTCCCTATGGAGCCTCTGTTTATGCCTCCTGTGTCACAGAGATGTCCCAGTTTGTATATCAAGTCTATGCTGCCTTCATTCAGTCACCATACACCATTATTCTCTTGTTCGAAGGAATTTGAAACCTGAGTCGACCATTCCTCAGTTATTTTGACTTTGCATGTCGGCCATTCCCGGTACAGTTACTGGTTCGTGCACTTTATGATCGAGTCCTTCCACATTAGACATCTTTGCTGAGTACCTCGTGTTGGATGATTGGGGATGCGTTAATTCCCTCCTTCCAGTGGATTTCATCCCATCGACTTCAAATCATTTATTCTGGGATCGAAATCTAGAGTCCTTTTGAGTGCCTTGAGACATGCAGTCATCAGTGGCAGGTTCTCTCGCCATCGACAGTTTCTTGGGAATACATCAATGTCCCCTGATCGACGGACTCTCTCAAGTGTTCGACCTCAACAAATAGACTCACACTTGTTAGTTTGCACTCTAGTACCTTGATTCCCATTATCATTATCGGTGGGTAATCTCGCGTCTATTAACGGTATACATCAATGACCGATAATCAGACGATGGACTACTATGTTCGACCTCGACACCTCTATTCGCATAGTAGGACATGTACTCATAGAGGTTTGTGTAGAAGACCTTCCAGACTGGT
>LPNX010775713.1:35642-106876 GCA_001517045.1 Pseudotsuga menziesii
TGGCAGCTATCGAGTCGTGTCACCTTTGAATAGAGCACTGTATATCACATACATTGGTTGGGTTATAGTTTTACTTAGGAGCTGTACTCGTTTATCTGAGTTTATCTCCATCGACTGGTTAAGCTTCCAGTCCCTATAGAGCCTCTGTTGATGCCTCCTGTGTCACAGAGATGTCCCAGTTTGTATATCGAGTCTATGCTGCCTTCATTCAGTCACCATACGCCATCATGCTCTTGTTCAAAGGAAGTTGAAACCTGTGTCTACCATTCCTCAGTTATCTTGAATTTGCATGCCAGCCATTCCTGGTACAGTTACTGGTTCGTGCACCTTATGATTGAGTCCTTCCACATTATACAGCTTTGCTGAGTACCTCGTGTTGGATGATGGGGGATGCCTTAATGCCCTCCTTTTAGCGGATTTCATCCCATCGGCTTCAGATCATTTATTCTAGGATCGGAATCTAGAGTCCTTTTGAGTGCCTTGAGACTTGCAGTCATCAGTGGCAGGTTCTCTCGCCATCGACAGTTTTTTGGGAATACATCAATGTCCCCTGATCGATCGACTCTCTCAAGTGTTCGACCTCAACAAATCTATTCACACTTGTTATTTTGCACTCTATTACCTTGATTCCCATTATCATTATCAGTGGGTAATCTCGCGTCTGTTAACGGTATACATCAATGACCGGTAATCAGACGATGGACTACTATGTTCGACCTCGACACCTCTATTCCAATAGTAGGACATGTACTCGTAGCAGTTTGTGTAGAATACCTTCCAGACTGGTGGCATCTCTTATATGCTACCTCCTTGATCATGTCAGTGTTCATGAGATTTCAGCTCTCGTGACTTGATTCCAGTGTATGTCAGACATTTCGAGCCACTATGGAGATCTTGATCTATTGTATATCTTCAGGCATTTTGGAGATCATGGTCCTTTGTATATCTTCATCATGGAGATTCTGATCTATGTATATTGTACGTGGCGATGACCACATATGTGATATCATGTATTATGCCTATTCATGGCCATTGTACTCTTATGTATCTGGGACTGCTATATGTACTTACAATTATATGCAGAGTTGTATTATTGTACTATGCTGATTGGGTGGCTGGTCTTCCATTTGGGATCCTTCATCACTCCACTTCTGGGATGGACTTATAATGTATTTCGGCCATCGTATGACCCCTCTGACCTCACACATTAGGGGGCATCTGTTATAGCGGATTTCACCACTCTAGGTGAATCACACTTTGTATGGCCTTCCCCTGTCCCGCTGTAGACTCTTTAGACCCCATGGACCATATTTTATCCTTTGATGTACCCTTAATCATCCCTAAAAAACTATATAAAAGATGATATACACGGCCCCTTCCCCGATAACCGCGTAAATACACGAGTTTGACCCCTATAACCGAGTACATCAGGATGTGTGCATAAGTCCAAATCATTTTGGAGTTTTCCTTGACTTGGATCCGACTCATTTGACTCCTGGCCTTCCATGTGCCTTGAGATCGCTCGGATTCGACCCTTCATTATCCCTTGTGAAGATATATAAGGAACCCCTTGGTACATTGAAGGCATATAGAGAGATTGAAAGCATCAAAACTATAGTCCAATGTTGCTAGAATTATACTTGAGTCTTCATCCCTTTGTCCCTTTGGAGCACTTTTGTGTTGTTCCCAAGCTTGCCTTTTTCTAGTGAGCTTGCTATCTAAGTGATGGAGGATTGAGGTGGTGGAGTCCCAAGTGGGGGATTCAGTTTCTCTGTTTCGCAGACGTGCCATCAGAGGTTGTCTCTATCTTGTAATATCTGATTTATATTAATAAGAACTATCTTTCCTTGTCCAATGATGTGTATTTGATTGAATATTGTATCCATTGGAATATGTCAAATGCTTTTGCATTATTGATTATATATTCTAGAATTGATCTAACACCATGATATATAGTATGCTTGTATTGTTTACTTGTTGTTGAGGAAGTATTATATCAATTCAAGCTGAAGATTGGAAAGCTCAACGGGGATCTACTTCAACCGTTCGGAATAAGGTACGAGGTCTGATCCTTTAGTGTTAGACATTTTATTTCTATTGCATATCGGGAAAGATTGATTTCTGGAGTCATAGCTGTCTGTTGTGGTACCCCAAGCCATAGGAATTTCTCTCCATAACAAATCTGTCATGTAATTATATATTGCAGAAGCCTATTACTTCACAAGTTTGGCTATTGTACAATTATTCAATACAGATCAGTGTTATGCTCCAATTTCAGTCTCCTTTGATGTTAATTTTGCATGTTTGATTAGCAATTTTGTGAGTGTAATTGTTCTATCTCTTGGGTTCAATTTCCACATGGTATTAGAGCCTTTTTAAATCAATTTCTCTCATTCCATATTGCTATTGTAGTTTCGACATCTTGACTGGGAGCATATTCTACTGACTGAAGGGCACAGTTTCTGAGCTATGGACCAATCTCAGAAGATCATCTTAACTCCATTCAATTTCTTTGAGTGGAAAGCTGAGATGGATGTATTGTTGAGAGTGAAAGGTATCTACAGGGTGACTATGGCAGAGATGAATGTAGCTACAGAGAAAATCAAATGGCACAACAGGAGGGATGAGGCCTATGATCTTTTGTGTCTACGCATTTCAAGAGACCTCCTTTTCCATCTTGATGGATTGACATCACCTAATGAAGTGTGGGAGAATATTGTAGAGATTTTTGGTAAGACATATGAGATGAGCGGACATCAAATCAAGAATGAAATGATCTCCTTGAGTCCCAATAGCTTTGAATCCTTGCAACTCTATGTTTCCAAGTTTAAAGCCCTTGTTTTGCAGCTAAAATAGTGTGTGATCGAAAATAAGGAAGAGCAACTAGTTTTGGCCATACTCTCGAAGCTTGGCCCTGACTATTCAGTGTTTTTTTCAACCTTCCATGCCACCAAGTTGACAGCTCGAGCCTGAAAGATGCATAAGCTTGCAGAGCTCATGGAATCCCTCACACAGGAACAAGATAATTTGGTGATGATGGGCACCATCAAACCTTCCAAAGACCAAGATTTGGTTGCTGGAGATTCAAGGGTGGATTAAAAAACAAAAAAAAATCTAAAAATCCACTTGAGCAAAAGAGAGACAAGAACAAGTCTCAAAAGGATCCCCAAGGTTCCAAGAAGAACTTCCAGAAGAAGAAGAACAAAGGAGAAATGAGCAAGTGCACATACTGTAGTAGGGGCTATCATCCTGAGAGCTCTTGTATGAAGAATCAAATTGACATGTTGACCCAACTCCTGGAGAAGAATAACATCTCCCTTCCTGATTGCTCAAAGAAGAGGGAAGGAGGATCAAACTCAGAGGACAGAGAGAGAATACATGCCTTGGTTGCTTGCACATCAAGCTCACCTAGCTTCATCATAGACTCTGGAGCTTCTAGACATATGGTTTCGAAAAAAGAGGCATTCTCCTCTCTTGATATGTCAAAAGGTCCACCAATAGTTTTGGGAGATGACTTTCTCACTAACAGTTTAGCGAAAGGAAGGATTGCTCTTGACCATGGTAAGTTCAATAATGTGTTGTATGTTCCAGGTCTTGCCTCTAATATCTTGTCAGTGTATCATATGACTCACACTAGGTCTCCAAAGAAGGTCATCTTCTCCCTTGATGATGTTGAAATCACTAATATTTCGAATGGTAAAGTCATAGAAAAATGTGTTTTTTATCACACTTCGAAGGTATACATGCTTTCCCATTTTCTACCCTACTCAAACTCCTATCCTCTTCTGATTCATCCTAATGAGGAAAGCAAGCTTTGGCATGAAATATTTGGACATGTTAACTACAAGTATATTTCTGATTTTAGTGAAAAATATATGGTCATAGGGTTACCAAAGATCAAGTTTTCCAAGGGAGTTTGTCAAGGTTGTATCCTACGAAAACACCCAGAGCACAAATATGAGAGAGCTAGTCATGAGAGAACCTCTACACCTCTTGAGTTGATCCATAGTGACATTGCTGGTCCATTTCCTCATATGTCCATGAGCCAAGCCAAATATGCACTGACCTTCATATATTACTTTTCCAGGTATTGTTGGGTTCACTTCCTAAAGCATAAGTCTGAAGTTTTTGACCTCTTCAAAGTATTTAAAGCCTTGGTTGAAAACTAGTCTGGGAGGAAACTCAAGATCCCTAGATCTGAAAATGGTGGAGAGTATGTCAAGTCTGATTTCATTCAGTATTGTAAAAATTCAGGTATTTAGATGCAACATTCGATCCCTTACACACCACAGCAAAATGGTGTTGCTAAGAGAAAGAACAGGTCACTGAAGGAGATGGAAACCTGCATGATGGAGGCTAAGAATTTGCCACCAAATTTTTGGTCCGAGGTTATAAAATGTGCATCCTACATATAGAATAGGGTGCCTCATAATAAGCTTGATGGTATGACTCCTTTTGAATCTTGGAGTGGGCACAAGCCAGATGTGACCCATTTCAGGATTTTTTGGCTCAAAGGCTTGGGCTAGAATTCCAACTGAAAAGAGAAAGGATTTGCAACCCCAAAGCCAAGAGTGCCTATTTTTTTCGGTATTATAAAGATTCAAAAGGGTACAAGCTGATCAACTTGAGAAATAACAAATCCTTCATTGAAAGAAGTGTTCAGTTCCAAGAAGAGCCTTTAGTAGCAGTTGAAGTTGGAGAGTCTTCTTCACCACCAGATCCATTGATTGTAAATGGAGAGACTAATGAGTTTGATGATTCTGATATGTCTGATAATGATGATTTTATTTCATATAGTGACAGTCCTACAAGACCAAAATGGGCAGCAAAGACCATTCATGGAGCTGGGGAACTACCTAGAAATCCTAGTGACACTAGGAGGACTAGATCTCAGTTTGAGAGTGCCCTTTGTGTGAAAGATCCTTTATTTGCTGAGAAGTGCTATCTGATGGTTGAATCAGATACACATATATATGAATATGCAGAACATGATCCAAGATGTAAAATATCCATGAAATAAGAATTCAGCTCGCTCCAGAAGAAAAACACTTGGGAACTGGTTGATCTTCCCCGAGGGAGGAAACTAGTTCAATGTAACTGAGTTTTCAAGACTAAGTTTGCTGCTGATGTTTCACCTTTGAAATATAAGGAAATATTGGTAGCCAATGGTTACTCACAAGTACATGGTATTGACTAAAATGAAACCTTTGCACTAGTGGCAAAGATGGATTCCATAAGGCTAGCTTTAGCCATTGCAGCTTCGAAACAGTAGGAGGTACATCACATGGATGTGAAGTGTGTTGTCCTAAATGGAGATCTCACTGAAGATATTTACATGAATCAACCTGAAGGGTTTATTTCTAATCCATCTATAGTGTGCAGGTTAAAGAAATCATTGTATGGGCTCAAGCAAGCCCCCAGGTCTTGGTATGCCAAGATTGATGGCTTTCTGTTGTCATTGAGTTTTGTTCAATGCAAGTCTGATCCTAATGTCTATTTGAATATGATTCATGGTTCTTTGATGATTATTTTATTGTATGTGGATGACCTTTTGATTACAAGAAGTTCAAATAAAGATATTGCCTCCTTGAAGGATGCAATGAACCATGAATTTTCTATGACAGATTTGGGATTGTTGAGCCAATTCTTGGGTCTCTAAATTGCTCAATACCAACATGGAATCAAAGTACATCAGTCCAAGTATGCCTTAGATTTTCTGAACAAGTTTAACATGAAATATCGCAATCCAAGCAAGACTCCCTTCCTTTCAGGAGTTAAGTTTGAAGAAGCAAGTTCTTCTCCTATGGTAAATAATACATTGTATAGGCAGTTGATTGGGTGTTTGATTTATCTTACACACACTCAACCTGATCTATATTATGCGGTTAGTGTGGATTCAATATACATGGATCAGCCTCATGATATCCACTGGAGGGAGTCCAAAAGGATCCTAAACTTTGTTCAAGGAAGAAGAACTCATGGGAGGCTTCTTCTTCTGTGCATCTTTAGAACAAGTAGCAGACATATTCACCAAAGTTATTTGTGAGAAGACATTCAGAAATATCAAGTCACTGCTGTGGATTGCTGATCATGCTATGAAGCATGATTGATGACAATATTTCCAAATTTTTTTCCCTGTCCATGTTTAAGAGAGGATTTTCCCACTGGGTTTTTGCCTCTTTCCTTGGTTGTATGGACAAGTAGTATGTAAAGGGTGACTAAGACTTGTTGCGAGGCCCTATATTTTTCTGATATTTACTCATAAAATTAGGATTAATGGGGTGTTTTAGAATAATCAACCCATAGTTACCTACCTTATACATTAATTAAATCATTTTTGTCTTATTACCTAGTCTCCTAGATTCCACTCTATGCCAGTTTCCTTCTACATGTCCTAGAAGTCAACACATGCCAAAACTAAGTCAGGGAGCACTTGGGAAACTTCCTAGAAACCCATTTTAGCATGTCTTATTTATTCCAAATCCTCCAAAGTGCATATCTGCTTTTTTTGAAAAGCTGCTTGTTTTATTGAGAATTAAGGCAAAAGGAAAAGCTAGACTGGGTGTAGTTGACTTGTTTTTTCCCACATCATCCTCCCTCCTTTTCTCCTAATAAAAGCATGTATGATTTCTCTTTCCATCCCTCATTATATTGCCTACTTGACTTAGCCAATCCATCAGCATCTTGGTAGATTTGGAAACTGCTTTATGCACCTATGGGGGATTTGACTAGATTTAGTAACCCTACTTTTTGACCTTTTCGAATGGAATCCTTATGCATTCAAATATCTCTTGTAATTATATATTTCAGTAGCCTATTATTTCACAAGGTTGGCTATTGTACACTTATTCAATACATATTAGTGTTATGCTCCAATTTCAGTCTCCTTTGATGTTAATTTTGCATGTTTGATTAGCAATTTTGTGAGTGTAATTGTTCTATATATTGGGTTCAATTTCCACACTTTAAACATGACCTCATTGAAGAATAAAAAATCACAATTCAAAATAGGTGCATATCCAATGGTGGTGGATTCTTTACCTTGTTTGGTGTATTTTCTAGTTTGAGATATAGCACAATATATGCTAGATATTTTCTTCCTTAAACTAGTGAATTTTGCATGTACACTTTGAATTAGGATATATGGAAGATTGAAGAAATATTGTGTAAATGTATGGAATGCTACAAGTAATGTCAAACCATATGGTGCAAATATTTTTCAATAAACTATATAAAACTCACTTTCAAATTAAATAAACAAAGAATGCACATTTAGGTTATAATTGTCCCACTTAATCCTATGGCCCAATCATTGTGAGACTAACATAAATTGAAGACATCAAATATATGATGTATATTTAACATGTTCACTATCTTTGTAGGATATTTTATGGTGACAGTAATGATGATGTGTCAAATGATAGATAACCCCGAAATTAATGTGCTCATTGTCCAAAATCATAAAATATTTGAGGTTAGTGTCTACAAATTGATTTTATATATTTGAGTTAATTAGTATCTACAAATTATTTATATGTTAGCGTAATGTATATTATATATTTATTATATTAATTATAATACTATAAATCAACTCCCCATATGGGGTGACAACACGACAAAAGAAGCAGACCAGTGGTGACGGGATGAGAATTTATACTAGGACAAGGTATGATGTGGATGGAAATTTAATAAACCTCCTATTTGAATGATTGAACCAGCTGAGATAGTGTGAACATTTACTGTGATTTATGGAGAGTGAACCCAGTGCAATCATGGTAGCAGCACCACCACCACCTTCAATTTATGTGCATTAGAGTCATTCCAGTTTCATCTGTAGAGAGAGGAGGGTAGACTTGGGGACTGAGCATGGAGATTAGATAGTTCGAAACAAGATTTATCTATGCATTGATGTTGTAGACATGGTAAGGGAGTGCTAGGGTTCTTTGTTTTTCTTTAAAAAAAAGGCCATTGGCTTTTTTCGCAAAGAGGTACTTAGGGAAAATTTTGGACATTTTGAACATAGTCGTGATGAGAAGACTAGAAAATAGGAAAACCAACGAATTAACAAAGAACTCAAGCTTAGCGAATTTCAATAAGAAGATGTAAAAGACTCTTTCATGTCGAAACTTCAACCGACTATCAAAAGGGTCAAACGATGACAGTTTTTGTAAAATGAGATATGTGCATAGACAGTGTGAAGAGATAAATGTGATGGTATAAAAAAACAAGACATGACAATGCATAGAGAGAGAAATGATGAATCTCTGAAACTCGATTTGACCTCTAGTACATTAGATGTCTTGAAAGCAGAAAATTTACTTGTCAAGTGACACAGGGGGTCATTCATGAATCAATCTACATGAGAATTAGTACAAATTATTTGAATTTTTACACTACAGATGGATTAAGGGGCCCATTGAATTTATTTGTAGTGTTAAAATTCACTAAAATGTACAAGTTCATTGTCAAAATTGTAATTTGATATTGTCGAGGTGCACATGAATGTCTAAAGCACATTGCATGCAATAATGTTCCACAAAACTCTAACACTATCCCCACCTAGAAAAAAATACACAAAATATTCCTAACCCCACAAATTCCATTTTGGATTCATAATTGTTAACCTACACATGGTCAGAGACAGAAGGTAGACAATTTACAAAACTTACTAAATTGTGACAATTCATTGTCACAATTGCAATTTTCCAATATTGTAGGAGTGACACAATTAAAAATGACTAACATAAATGACTAATTCATATTCTTCTAGCTAGTCATATTTTATGCTGTGACTAAAATGGTCGTTTATGTTAGCCATTTTTAACTCTGTCACTTATTATCTAGTCATATTTGTTAACTGGTGACTAAATTAGTCGTTAATTTTAGTCGTTTATAGTCTGGTCAATAAAAATTGCTCATATTTGGTAGTAAATCACTTAAAAGACATGTGATGACTAGAATTCTTAGTCACCTAGTAGCTACTTCCTCATTTTGTACTAGTGGATATGAAGCATCAAGAGTGCAGATTCACTGCAAGAAAGTTCAACGGCTAAGAAATATTCCACGGAGCAGAGGTGCGAGGAGGAAGTTGGTTTTGTGATTTGCAAATTTCCATTAAATAAGTGCCATGTTGGAGGGACAAGATTGATCCTGAGATAGATAAACGGCTCTAAAATGTTCTACGCAGTGTACAAGCTCGACCTATGAAACATTTCCATATCACAGAGGATGTTAAAGGAAGAAAGGATCGGATGGTCAAGATAAAAACAAAGATAGATGTTCAGCCATAGTTGATTCCGTGATCCAAACTATCATGGTCGGATCCTAAATTTCAATATGCGAAAAGGTGTAAAGCCCGCAGAGATTGACGGTTTCAAAGACAGATCGATCTTGATCGATGGATAGGAAATATTCCTAGATTGGAGGAGAGATGTTTAGCAGAATGTTAAAATACTTAGAGATAGACGGTCCTGATGAGGATGGTTTATAGATCGATGGTGGACATTGATCCTCCTAAATCAAGCTACACTTGTTGATAGTATTGAGGTTTCGGCATGAAGAACCTGCGTAGCAAAGGATTGGATTACAAAGAAGAGGATATACGGTGCATATTATATGGAGGTACATGATGGTTAGGCTATATATAAAACTATAAAAGCGTCTGCGTGAAAATGAAAAAGGTTTGTCTTTTCGGAGCCTCGAGATCGGTGAATACCTTGACTGCATACAGATTTGCCAGCACTGTGAGACCAGAGAACTGTGCTAAGCGATGAGGTAATCGCCCTAACAGTTCCTCAATACTTTTGAAAAATGGATAGACCAGAAGAGATAGAGGTAGTAGAAGTGGGAGATCATGAAGAATTAGGGATTAGTAGAAGGAAGGAGGAAGAAGGCCTCATAGATGAGAATGCAGAAATCTTTGATACCATTTTGTTGAACGAAGTAGTTGAAACGGTGAAAGTTAAATTGGAAGTTCTTAAGGACCAAGGTAGAGATACCTATGGTGTTTTCAAGTCATTTTTCCATTTCTTTTCTATTAACCAGACCCCCCATTTCCCCAAGTTTGTCAAATGGTGTGCAGACAACGTTTTGGCCACCGAAGGAGTCATCATGAATAGGTCCAAATCCAAAATCCTTTGCCTAGTTCAAGCCCTTGACATCCGTATAGCCCTCCAAGTCCTAGTATAATTTGTCCACACTTCCCAGGAATACGAAGAAGAAAACAATGTATAGTTTTTCTGAGAATCCATAGTCAAAAGAAAGGAATCATTCATGAAGTCTTGTTCACTACCCAATGCTGAATTTATCACCCTTTCTTACCCTATCGACCTAAGTCTATTTAATGAAGAAACCCAGTGGTGCATATCCCTAGCCAGTCAATTCCTAGGTTTAGATACATATGGCTATGTCATGGAGTCGTTATTGAGTCTACTATTTGTCTTGGGTACCTATCTGGTTGAACCTGAACTCCCCGAGAACTCCTTTCAGTCTTTTCGTCTTAAGTTTGATGAGTTCCTAGCTGAGAACATTTTTTCTCAGTTAGCTAATTTCCATGACACCAGAGTGTTTAGATTTCAATCCTTTTTATTGACGACGTTCTTATCTTACAATGAGGATCATTCACAGGAGCAAGGGTTGGTAATCATTGACGACATGACAAAGAATGTAGCGCTCCCTATTGCCCAAGGTCTATTAACAAGGAAAATACACATTTTTTTTTATTACCATATGTCCCTTATTGAACAACATAATATAACATCACATAAATGTACAAAGCAATGGATGATAAAATATCTACGTAATGAATAGATTATTTATAAGCATGCAAGATTAATTGATTCTTTTTATAATTATGAAATAAAAATGTAAATATTCTAAGAATAACATTTAACATTAGATTAACAATTAACTTTATGTTATCAATATTTATAAGGATTATAAAATTACACTGTATATATATATTATAACTTCATAATAGAAATATCATAAAATAAAATAAAAACCATAATTTTTTTCTATATATTTTTCAGAAATAGAATTATACTAAAAGCTGTTAACTTTTAGATATGATTTGGAAATTAATTATCAGAAAAATAGCCAGAACGTTTATAAAATTTCAGAATAGAATTATGCTAAAAAGTTTAGAACAAAAATATAGTAAGAATCCATGAATTAGAAATATTTATATGAGTTCTGAAATTTTCACAAAAATAATCATAATGTTATATATATATATATTTTCTGAAATAGAATTATACTAAAAAGCAGTTACTTTTAGATATGACCACTCCAGGATTCCATTACTGTAACGAGACAGATTAAAGGATATATACAGATCAAACGATATAGTCTTGATCTTACAGGTAGATTTAAGGATAAGAGTTTGATGATGCGCTCTTCCTTCTTTAAAACTCACGAATTGGATGCCAATCGAGCTGTTCAGAATACTAAAGAGAGTAAACATAGGATAATTAATGAGATGGCAATAGAAAATATCGTTTTTTTCTTTCTTTTTATCTCAATAAAGTAGAAATCGTTGGCATGGTGTATTAACTTCCAGTCTATACAAAGACCAATACGCAACTAAGAATCAAATCTGTATTACACCCAAATCGCTGGAAGTGGAAATTGTTTTATATCAAAACCAAAACTGTGGCAAAATATTTCCAGATCTCACTCATACAATAATGCTTGGCAAAAATAACGCGTTTACTTCATAGCTTAGATGGTAACGCTGGAAAATAGAGGGCGTTTAACGTTTAACTTCAGGGCATTAAAATATGGTAACGCTAGAAGGGAGAGGGCATTAACTTCAGAGAATTAAACCTAATAGTGCTGGCAAAAGGAGGGCGTTAACGTCATAGAATTACACATAAGGCAGCGATAGAAAAAGGAGGGTGTTGATCTCAAAGATATATCATAGCATCTGGCATAGTTCTGGCTGGCAGGTATAAGATAATAAGTAAATGGAGCCAACTTTTCATATCAAAGCATCTGAATCAAATCTGTTTGCTATCATATCTCAGGTATGAAAAATGAATATAGAGCCAACCCTTGAGATCTGTCCATGTGGAATAAATCTACAAAAATAATTATCCAACCAATGCATATATGCGACTCATAAATCATCCATCAAATCTACATATGAACCCAAATCAACAAGCAAATATTTTCTCTATACAAATGTGTAGATGCAAATATCCATCAGATCTAAGTTTGAGCAAACATTAAACATGCAAGTAATATCTGACAATGGATTCAGTCCAATTGCTAGTTGGCATATTTTTAACACTTAATCGATTTAAAAGAAATGACAAAGGAACCCCTACAACTCGCAGAGGGTTAGGCCAATGGCCAACATTCCAAATAAAGAATAAATAAATAACAACCAAACCATACTACAGAAGCTAATGGGAATGCATACAGAAAAAAAGAAAAAAGAAAAAAAAACGATTTACTTATTACATATCGGAATTACCCACAGAAATCTAAATCCAGCCACCAGGCAGGCACATAACAGAAATATAAATCTATTTCTCATAAAAATACCAGCATATAGTGTATTCTCCAACTCTGAGCAACAGCCAGGCATATAAAACAAATTCTAAATCCAGATCTCATGATAACATGCAAATCCAGATCCATAATAGAATGCAAATACAGATCTAAATTAAAGATCCGGATCTATAATAAACTACAAATACAGATCTAAATAAAATACAAATACAGATCTAAAATATAAATCTAGATCTCTAAAGAAATAAAGACATGGGTCTGCGATAAAATTCAAATACCCATTCATGGATTTTTAACAATACATTTCAGGAATCGAAATTATAACAACAATTTAACAATCCATAAAAACCTGAGTTTCCTTGTGCAGGCTTGTTCTTTCTGAGGTTGCCGCACCATGAGCTTTGTCAAGTTCCCACGAACGTCGATCAGTTCCCAATCACAAGAGATCCACCGTTTGACCTCCCTACCATTCCAATGGGTGCTCTCCTTCCCCAAGGACCCCCGAGCTAAATGGGGTTCCAGGAAGAAGTACCCAAGCACGATCAGAGTGTGTAGAATCACTAAGGGCCTCCCAACCCTGTTCACACTTGATGAACCAAACTCTCTACAGCCACCATCTGTCTCTGCATTCTCTCATCCGTCCAACATTAGGGTGAAAAGCCTCCCATATCCAAACCCTACCCTTTCATTTATATCATTTTTTTTTAGATTTATGCTTAATGTAAATTATTATTTTTATTTATTCTTATTTTGGATTCATTTTTGTTTTATTTCAACGGATCTTTTGTCATATGCATTTATGTAGTGTCATATGCATTTATCCAATCTTCTAATTTAGGATTTCTTTACTTAACTATTCTTAAATTTCATTCCTAGATTTTTGCTTTTGATTTGCTATTTTTGTGTGTGCAAGGTGTTAATATTTAGAATCTTCTTTTATTTTGTTTATCATGATTTCTTTTTATTTTTATTTTTATTTTTATTTCATAAGGTTGCACTTTCCATTACTTTATTTTCAATTCATAAGTTTATTGTTTAGTTATTACTTATTTACAACCTTAGAGTTTAATAAGTTCTTTTGTTTCTCCAGGTGATATCAAGGGTGCCATGATCGTCTTCATGCCCTTCAAATATCACACTTTCCATGGTGGGGAGTTAGTGCGATGGCTGAGACCATGTTAACTCAGTCCAATCCACGTTGTAGAGAGACTCATGGTTACTGAGGAATAAGGCCAACACGTCATTTCGCGCCCCTCAGTTAATCCTCGTGAGTGACCGAGTCTGCGGCCTACCCTCACGGCAGCATGCCTCTTGCAGGTAAAAGCCTCTCTCTCTTTTCAACCTGCCACAAGGAAAATATGTGCTAACCATACCGGTACTTTCTTCCGTACAACCCCATCATCCTTTGTGGATCGATTGGGAACCATGATCATGTGCCTGCACACATGAAAACCGTGTGCATTAATTGTACTACACCATTTAATCAAAATATTATTAAAATAAATTGTATCACCTGATATCATGTTTGCACTCAAACTGAAATTCATGTGGCATTGACACCACCTTATGTCATTGCACAGTTGGGTCCCTATCACACTAGAAAACTATCAAAGAATCTACCCATATATTGTAAGAAATGAAGATTGTTCATATATTTCATTCACACATTTTAAGATCAATCATATCATATTATATAAATCTATCTACCAATGTCCATTCATTCATAAGCAATCATTGTGACACAACAATCAATACATATATAAGTCATTTTAATTCATCGTATTAAACCGGGCCGTTTGTACTCAAAATGCCTTGAAACGATAACATATTTTAACGCTTGAAATAGTCTGCCCAACAAGGCAGTACAATGTTGCATGAGAAAATTTCATTTATCTATGAGTACCCAAATGTATCACATGATCAAAAATATATATTTTGAAATTTAACCGGGTCATTTGCGATAAAATGCCCTCAAATAATAATATAGTTGAGTAATAAAAGATTCTAACAAAATGGGGCACTACATACACCCCCTCTTCAAGAAAATTTGTCCCAAAGTTTTCAAAACAAGTAAGGAAACTGCTGCTGCATTTCAGATGCATCCTCCCAAGTAGCTGAGTTAGAACTGTAGTTCTCCCATTGGAATTTTACCTAGTCGACTAATCGACGCCGAAGCTGTCGAGTTCATCGGTCCAGTATACGGATCGGTTCGGCCTTCAAGACCCCATCGTCCGATATCTGCAAGTTACTCAAATTTATAATATGAGAAGGATCTGAAATATAATGATGTAAAATAGAAACATGAAAAACATTATGCATACGACTCAATGATGATGGAAATGCAAGACGATAGGCAACCGGTCCCAACTTCTCGAGTATCAAAAATGGTCCTACAAATCGCAGTGATAATTTAGCTCCCTTTCCAAATTTAATTGAGCTATTTTGTGGCCTAACCCGAAGGAATACTTTATCACCTACTTCATAACTCCTATCGATTCTATGTGCATCGGCATAGCTATTTTGTCTATCCTGTGCTTCCTTTAACCGTGCACGAATAGTTGTCATCTGTTCTTCCATCTCTTGAATCAATTCTGGTCCTACAAGGACTCTATCTTCCAGACGATCCCAACTCAATGGGGTTCTACATGGCCTCCCATATAAGAATTCAAATGGTGCCATATTAATAGAGCTTTGATAACTATTGTTGTAAGAAAACTCAACCAAAGGTAGATATTCCTCCCAACGCTTTTGTTGATCCATCACATACATACGTAACATGTCTTCCAAGACTTGGTTCACCCTTTCTGTCTGGCCATCCGTCTGAGGGTGATATGATGTACTAAAATTTAGCCTTGTCCCCAAAGCATCTTGGAAACTTGTCCAAAATCTTCCAGTGAATACTGGCCCTCTATCTGAAATTATATCGCGAGGTACACCATGTAACCTCACAACTTCATTTATAAATACTCTTGCAATCTTTGGTGCTTGATAGGTAGTCTTTACAGGTACAAAATGCGCACTCTTAGTTAAAGTATCTACGACACAAAAATAGAGTCATGTCTTCTTGCTGTCATTGGTAACCCAACAATAAAATCCATTGATATAACCTCCCATTTTGATTCTGGGATTACATGTGGTTGTAGTAATCCCGCGGGATGCCTATGCTCAGCCTTGACCAATTGACATTCTAGGAACCTTTCCACAAATCTAACTACATCCTTCTTCATTCCACTCCAATAAAATAACGGATTAAATCTACGTACATGTTCTTAACCCCAGGATGTGCCATATACACAGCCCTGTGAGCCTCTGACAATATCAAATTTTGAACTTCTTCATTAAATGGTACATAAATTCTCTTGTTATATCGCAATAATCCATCTTCCTCAAACACATACCCTTCATACTTTGGGTTCTTCAATACCTCATTTTCTAACTCGGTCTTAACCTCTCTATACCACTCATCTTCCAATTGTAATTTCAATATATTTTCCCGTAAATTTGTTTTTAAGGGCACTAGGGAAAAGATACGAAACCTTCGACTTAGAGAATCCGCTACCTTATTCATCATCCCTTTGATGTACAATATTTCAAAATCATATTCGCTCATTAATTCAGACGACCTCCTTTGTCTAGCATTGAGGTCGCTTTGGGTAAAAATATATTGTAACCCATGGTGATCTGTCTTTAACTCAAATTTCCTTCCTACCAGATAGTGTCTCCATAAACGCAAAGCATAAATCACAGCGGCAAGCTCTAAATCATGTGTTGCATAGTTCTCCTCATGAGGTCTAAGTTTCCTTGAAGAGTAAGCTATCACCCTACCTTCTTGCATCAAAACACCTCCTAGACCTTCTTTCGATGCATCAATACACACTAAGAAGTCTTTATCCATATCAGGTACCTTAAGGACTGGAGCCGTCGTCAACAAATGCTTAAGCTTTGCGAATGCCTCCTCACATCGTTCTGTCCATATGAATTTCTTGTTCTTCTTTTGTAACTCTGTAATTGGGCTTACAATTTTTGAGAACCATTCTACAAATATTCTATAATATCCTGCTAATCCCATAAAAATACGCACCTCATGCACATTTTTTGGTGCTAGCCATTCAAGAATGGCCTCAATCTTTGCGGGATCCACTGCTATACCATCCCCAGTTATAACATGTCCTAAATAATGAATCTCCGGCTGGAAGAAGGAACACTTTGATAGTTTGGTGTATAGCTTGTGCTCTCTCAAACACTTCAACACAAGTCTCAAATGCTCTTCATGCTCTTCTTGCGTCCTTGAGTAAATAAGGATATCATCTAAAAACACTTGCACAAATTTATCCAAGTACTCTCTGAATACATTATTCATCAATTTCATGAAAACTCTAGGTGCATTCGTCAACCCAAATGGTACTACAACAAACTCAAAATGTCCATATCGAGTTTTAAATGCAGTTTTTGGTACATCTTCTTCTCTGATTCTTAGTTGATGGTATCCCGACCTTAGATCTATTTTTGAAAATATTGTTGCCCCTTTCATCTGATCAAACAGATCGTCAATTCTTGGTAAGGGATATTGATTCCTTATGGTTTCTTTTTTCAATTGACGATAGTCAATGCAAAGTCTCCATGAACCATCCTTCTTCTTCACGAATATCACTGGTGCTCCCCAAGGTGATATACTAGGGCGAATGAAACCTAGATCTAAAAGCTCTTGAAGTTGTATCTGCAATTCTTGTAACTCGGGTGTCGTCATACAATAGGGTACTCTAGATATAGGTTCGGTTCCTGGCTTAACTTCGATAGTGAACTCAATCTCCCTCTTAGGTGGTAACTCGGGTAATTCTTCAGGGAATACATCCGCAAAATTGAACAGTATGGGATGTTGAATTACATCGACAGTATCTTTCTTTTTATTCATCACTACCACCGCATACAACTCACATCCCTTAGGCATGCTCTTTTTTAATTGCAATGCTGAAATAAACCTTAACGATACCCCTCTTCTAGTCCCTATTAGGATTCTCTTATGCCCGAAATCATCTATGAATATTAGCTTTTTCTCCTTACAGTCTAACATAGCTGAATGGGTTTCTAACCAATCCATCCCTAAGATAATATCATAGGATCATAATGCTATAGCATAAAGGGATACTTTGTAACACACATGCCCAAGTCTACCTCACAATCCTTGACCAATTCTCCTACTCTTTGAGTGATACCCGATGCCATTTCGACTATGTTGAAATCATCTTGCTTGCTTGCCATCACCTTACATCTAGACAATGCTTCATAAGAAATAAAACTTTCAGTTACTCCTGGGTCTACTAAAAGAGAAAATTCCACACCATTTATTTTACCTGCCTCCTCTAGCACGGTGAACTGATGTTCTTCCTGGCGGTTGTTGACTGCAGCATGGATTCGGTGAGCTTTTCCCAAGTCTCCAACTGTAGTCTGCCCCTTTCCCTGACTAGAATCTATCTTGACTTGCGGACAGTCTCTCTGTAAATGTGGTTCTCCACAAGTCCAACACCCCCTTTTTGGGGCTGACATCTGGACACTCGATTGAGTAAAAGTATATCCACTGCTATACTGGGGCCGTTGCGCTACTGGATTTCAACCCTGATATTGTGACTGCATTGGTGGCCTATATGGTGGTCTCTAGCCACCAGGTGTACGTCTCTGACTCCCTGTTGTGGGACTCTTGAATGAATTTTTGCGTCCAGTTGCTGATCTCGAAGCACTAGCTGACTGTACTCCTGGTCTCTGTACCACTTCTCCTGAAGGTCGAGGTGGTCGAGACTGCCCACCCCCTACAAGCTCTTCCTTAGCTATGATAGATTTTTGCACTGCTTCGTGCAAGTTACGTGGCATCAAAATACGTACTTTTGCTCTGATGTTGAAGTTGAGCCCATACACAAATTTATTTACTCGTAACTTCTCCGTACTCAAATGTGGAGCATACCTCAATAGTTCCATAAATTTAGCTTCATACTCTAGGACTGATTGACCTCCTTGCCTCAAGGAATTGAATTCATTCAATTGCCTTTCAATAAACTCTTCAGATAGGTAACGTTCTCGGAAACGTTCTTCAAATATTTCCCAAGAGACCTCTGTTATTTCAATTCCAAGTTGCGGCAGCAAGGTCTTCCACCATAGCAGTGCGCTTCCCTTAAGTTGTAATATCGCCATGCGCACTTTCATGTTGGAGGTATAATCGCGTAATGCAAAGCACCTGGACATGTTCTAAAGCCATGCCTTAGCTGCAATGCCATCAGGTGCGCCCCAAAATTCTAGAAATTTCACCTTCTCAAGTTCTCTTTGAGCATTTTCCTTCGGCGGTTGCTGAGATCCTTCTACAGGTGCTATGGCATCTCTATCCTCTCGGTCTAACTGACTAATCAATGCCTCAGACATCCGCTGGAATGAACGCATCATATTCATCACTTCACCTGCAGGTATATGGGTCGGTTCTTCCACTGCTGGTGGATCACGTGGAGGAAAAGGCTGCAAAAGAGGTGGTGTACCATGTCCCCTAGCACTTCTACCTCTCTGTCCTCTTCTTCCCCTAGCATCCATGCTTCCTGAGTTTGCAAGGTGAATAATTCATGTATTAGTTTCCAATCACTACATAAAATAAAATAAACAAAAATAACTTAAAGAGCAATGAGCCCAAGGTCCTAGAGTTAGAACCATGCTCTGATACCATGTGTAGCGCTCCCTATTGCCCAAGGTCTATTAACAAGGAAAATGCACATTTTTTTTATTTTTATTACCATATGTCCCTTATTGAACAACATAATATAAAATCACACAAATGTACAAAGCAATGGATGATAAAATATCTACATAATGAATAGATTATTTAAAAGCATGCAAGATTAATTGATTCTTTTTATAATTATGAAATAAAAATGTAAATATTCTAAGAATAGCATTTAACATTATATTAACAATTAACTTTATGTTATCAATATTTATAAGGATTATAAAATTACACTGCATATATATATTATAACTTCATAATAGAAATATCATAAAATAAAATAAAAACCATAATTTTTTTCTATATATTTTTCAGAAATAGAATTATACTAAAAGCCGTTAACTTTTAGATATGATTTGGAAATTAATTATCAGAAAAATAGCGAGAACGTTTATAAAATTTCAGAATAGAATTATGCTAAAAAGTTCAGAACAGAAATATATTAAGAATCCATGAATTAGAAATATTTATATGAGTTCTGAAATTTTTACAAAAAGAACCATAATGTTATATATATATATTTTCTGAAATAGAATTATACTAAAAAGCAATTACTTTTAGATATGACCACTCCAGGATTCCATTACTATAACCAGACATATTAAAGGATATATACAGATCAAACGATATAGTCTTGATCTTACAGGTAGATTTAATGATAAGAGTTTGATGATGCGCTCTTCCTTCTTTAAAATTCACGAATTGGATGCCAATTGAGCTGTTCGGAATACCAAAGAGAGTAAAGATAGGATAATTAATGAGATGGAAATAGAAAATATGGTTGTTGTTTTTTTTATCTCAATAAAGTAGAAATCGCTGGCATGGTGTATTAACTTTTAGTCTATACAAAGACCAATACGCAACTAAGAATCAAATATGTATTCCACCCAAATCGCTGGAAGTGGAAATTGTTTTATATCAAAACCAAAACTGTGGCAAAATATTTCCAGATCTCACTCATATGATAATGCTTGGAAAAAATAACACGTTTACTTCATAGCTTAGATGGTAACGATGGCAAACATAGGGCGTTTAACGTTTAACTTCAGGGCATTAAAATATGGTAACTCTAGAAGGGAGAGGGCATTAACTTCAGAGAATTAAACCTAATAGCGTTGGAAAAAGGAGGGCGTTAACGTCATAGAATTACACATAAGGCAGCGATAGAAAAAGGAGGGTGTTGATCTCAAAGCTAGATCATAGCATCTGGCATAGTTCTGGCTGGCAGGTATAAGATAATAAGTAAATGGAGCCAACTTTTCATATCAAAGCATTTGAATCAAATATGTTTGCTATCATATCTCAGGTACAAAAAATGAATATAAAGCCAACCCTTGAGATCTATCCATGTGGAATAAATCTACAAAAATAATTATCCAACCAATGCATATATGCGACTCATAAATCATCCATCAAATCTACATATGAACCCAAATCAACAAGCAAAGATTTTCTCTATATAAATGTGTAGATGCAAATATCCATCAGATCTAATTCTGAGCAGACATTAAACATGCAAGTAATATCTGACAATGGATTCAGTCCAATTGCTAGTTGGCATATTTTTAACACTTAATTGATTTAAAGGAAATGACAAAGGAACCCCTACAACTCGCAGAGGGTTAGGCCAATGGCCACCATTCCAAATAAAGAATAAATAAATAACAACCAAACCATACTACAGAAGCTAATGGGAACGCATACAGAAGAAAAAAAAATGATTTACTTATTACAGATCGGAATTACCCACAGAAATCTAAATCCAGCCACCAGGCAGGCACATAACAGAAATATAAATCTATTTCTCATAAAAATACCAGCATATAGTGTATTATCCAACTCTGAGAAACACCCAGGCATATAAAACAAATTCTAAATACAGATCTCATGATAACATGCAAATCCAGATCCATAATAGAATGCAAATACAGATCTAAATTAAAGATCTAGATCTATAATAAACTACAAATACATATCTAAATAAAATACAAATACAGATCTAAAATATAAATCCATATCTATAAAGAAATAAAGACATGGGTCTGCGATTAAAATTCAAATGCCCATTCATGGATTTTTAACAATACATTTCACGAATCGAAATTATAACAACAATTTAACAATCCATAAAAAACTGAGTTTCCTTGTGCAGGCTTGTTCTTTCTGAGGTTGCCACACCACGAGCTTTTTCAAGTTCCCACGAATGTCGATCAGTTCGCAATCACAAGAGATCCACCGGTTGACCTCCCTACCATTCCAATGGGTACTCTCCTTCCCCAAGGACCCCCGAGCTGAATGGGGTTGCAGGAAGAAGTACCCAAGCACGATCAGAGTGTGTAGAATCACTAAGGGCCTTGCAACCCTGTTCACACCTGATGAACCAAACTCTCTATAGCCACCATCCGCCTCTGCATTCTCTCATCCGTCCAACATTAGGGTGAAAAGCCTCCCATATCCAAACACTACCCTTTCATTTATATCATTTTTTTTAGATTTATGCATAATGTAAATTATTATTTTTATTTATTCTTATTTTGGATTCATTTTTTTTTTATTTCAACGGATCTTTTGTCATATGCATTTATGTAGTGTCATATGCATTTATCCAATCTTCTAATTTAGGATTTCTTTACTTAACTATTCTTAAATTTCATTCCTAGATTTTTGCTTTTGATTTGCTATTTTTGTGTGTGCAAGGTGTTAATATTTAGAATCTTCTTTTATTTTGTTTATCATGGTTTCTTTTTATTTATTTTTTTATTTTTTTATTTTTATTTTTTTTTATTTCATAAGGTTTCACTTTCCATTACTTTATTTTCAAGTCATAATTTTATTGTTTAGTTATTACTTATTTACAACCTTAGAGTTTAATAATTTCTTTTGTTTCTCTAGGTGATATCAAGGGTGCCATGATCATCTTCATGCCCTTCAAATATCCCACTTTCCATGGTGGGGAGTTAGTGCGATGGCTGAGACCACGTTAACTCAGTCCAATCCACACTGTAGAGAGACTCATGGTTACTGAGGAATAAGGCCAACACCTCATTGCGTGCCCCTCAATTAATCCTCGTGAGTGACTGAATCCGCGGCCTACCCTCACGGCAGCATGCCTCTTGCAAGTAAAAGCCTCTCTCACTTTTCAACCTGCCACATCGAAACTATGTGCTAACCATACCGGTACTTTCTTCCGTACAACCCCATCATCCTTTGTGGATCGATTGGGAACCATGATCATGTGCCTGCACACATGAAAACTGTGTGCATTAATCGTACTACACCATTTAATCAAAATATTATTAAAATAAATTGTATCACCTGATATCCTGTTTGCACTCAAACTGAAATTCATGTGGCATTGACACCACCTTGTGTCATTGTGCAGTTGGGTCCCTGTGACACTAGAAAACTGTCAAAGCATCTACTCATATATTGTAAGAAATGAAAATTGTTCATATATTTCATTCACACATTTTAAGATCAATCATATCATATTATATAAATCTATCTACCAATGTCCATTCATTCATAAGAAATCATTGTGACACAACAATCAATACATATATAAGTCGTTTTAATTCATCGTATTAAACAAGGCCGTTTGTACTCAAAATGCCCTGAAACCATAACATATTTTAACACTTGAAATAGTCTGCCCAACAAGGCAGTACAATGTTGCATTAGAAAATTTCATTTATCTGTGAGTACCCAAATGTATCACATGATCAAACATATATATTTCGAAATTTAACCGGGTCATTTGCGATAAAATGCCCTCAAATAATAATATAGTTGAGTAATAAAAGAGTCTAACAAAATGGGGCACTACAAAGAATTACTGTGAATTCTTGAACTCTTTGATGGCAGAGATATATGCCATCTTATTCCAAGACAAATTTCCCAGGGTGTTTCCTGATATGAGGGAAATGTTGCAGCTATCTCCTAGTAAGAGGATAGGAGATTGGTTTCTGACCGAATATGAAACAGTTATAAGACTGTACGGTTTTGTGCATCAACCATACATCCTTCCCACCTTTTTGACTGTCAGGATTTTTGCAATGGATTTGATTAGGCATAAGCTGACTGTTGAAGAATAACATATTCTAAGTTTTAGGAAATGTTCAGGAATAAATTTTCACTGGAAGGTGGGGCCATACACAGTCAAAAGCAGAGCCGCCCTACCATTGGTCAACAATTTACTCAAGAGCATGGGATTCCTTTTGGGACAGGCCATAAATTATGACCCACACTAGGTGATTTCCAAAAGGAGATAGGATAATAAGAATAATCCTTTCAATCACACTAAAATAGCTGGACTCAGGGAAGCTGCAAATTGGGAGGATTATCCTAATCTCACCACAAAGGAGGTCAGCATGGAACAAAACTCTGCCTCATCCCTGCGTGGTGCAAATTCCTCCCCAATGGACCTGTGAAACATAATTACAATTGCTGGATGTCTTTCTACATTGGTTAGTTTTTTGGAGAATACTAAGAAGAGAGACCACAAAGAACCCATGGATACTAAGGATATAGACACTGCCAGCACGCCAAAAAAGCATAGAGTGGAACTATACCAATATATAGTGCCGGTAAAGAGAAGTCGTATGAGAGGCCAGATGGAGATGAATACTAGAAAGGGAAAACAAAAACAAGAAAAACCCATAACAGCTGGGTTAGTACTGCAGGAGTATATATTTGATGGGAAGACCCTAAGCAAATATGCTTCTAAAGAAGATTTTCTAAACACTTATAGAGAGACGGTCGATAAAACCTTCGATGAGATAATGAGGTTGTATGATGAAATAAGGTAGTTTCATGTGCCAAGCGTAGCATTGAAATCATACTATAGACACCCTAATTCTGGTCGTGTCAATGGGTAATAAATTGTCAGAGGTCAGGGTGAACCTAGGGCAGGTTCCTACTACGGATATCATCCACCTTAATAGAGAAATCGGTGATATATTGAATACTATACTACTAAAATCCACTTTATAGATGTCCAAGTTGGAGTCTAGTAAAACAAAGACTCAAGATCTATTGAGGAAAGTGAGAGTTGAAAACAAGGCTCTGAAGGTCCAATTTCAAAAGTTACAAGATGAATCAATAAAAATGGAAGGGCATGTAGATAAGGGAGGATTGGCTCATAAGCTACTGAATGAGAAAGAAAAATAAATCCAAGTGCTTAAAAAGAAGTTAAAATTCCTTCTACCCAGCTCATTCAGACCTCTGATTTGACAGAGTTCGAGAAGGAAAAGGAGGTTTTAAATACTAAGCTGATAGATTGCAATGCAAGGCCAGACTTTTAAAGCTCGAGGAGAAAGAGAGGTAATGGGAGAACGAAACCAAGTTGCTAACGGAAAGTGAAGAAGGTCTGAAAGTTAAGCTAGCAGCCCAAGAGAAGGAGCTACAAGAGAAAGGTGAAGTGATGGAAATATCCACCATTGTACCCAATACAGAGATAGACAAAGCCTCCTTGGCTAGTGTTATGTCTCAGGTAATGCTAAGGGATGTAGAGCTTACAGGATTGAAGATGCAGAATAAGAATTTGGAAGACATAGCGTCGAAAAGGGAAGAAGAGTGAAATAAATTGGCAGAAAGATGTCAGGAGTTACTAGAACAAAATACTAAGTTAAACAAGCAAGTAACAGGGAAAATGGCCCTGCAAGGATGTTGGCATATGATATGGGATAAAATCATTTCACAAGCCGACAGGTTCAAACCTTATTTAAATTTCATTTCATATCAGGAGGATTCCTTGGAAATAGCCAAGAAAAACATTTCAATAGTAAAGGGAGAATTGCATAAAACACCAGTGGGGGTAGCTGAGAGCGGTGTCAATTTTCTAAGTAGCTTATCAAAAGAACAGATCCATAGGTATGATATCTAAAATAGATTAGTTGTTATTTATGGAGCTATGAAGGTAATTGGAAAACAAAGAATGCTAGACACCGTTCAAGCCAAAATTGATATTATCGATCACAAAGTGAAAAGGGTGATAGCATTGTTTAAACCACTGGTGAATAGAGGGATTCCTTTCTTTTGGGAAGAAAAAGGACCTTTACTGACTCAAGAAGAGTATCTGGAAAGATTGGTCCTTCATAGGTCCAACCACAGTAGTTTTTAGGATATGTAACATGCTCTGTTAGGCCCCGTTGTGTTTGAGAATTTGGCGGGAGCATTTGAATTGTTAGTTGATTTTAAAGCCACCTGTACCACAGTACCTGATCTCTCATACACCAAGAATATGGAGCTCAAAGTACTAGCACACGACATGGTTGTTGCGACTTTATCGGGTATGGATTTGTGGAAGTCAATTCAATTGTATGGGTCAAGAAAGCTAAGATTATAGCCTCAAAAACCTCAAGGAAAGAAGCCAGCAGAGTTTTCTTCCAAGCGTAATTGTTTGCAGCCACTTTCTCAAATTTTGTACAACTGTTGACAATTGAGACATACTTAAAGGGATTTTTAGCCTATTTCTTTAGATATTTTACATTTTATTTTTGTCTTATGTAAATCGTGGTCTATATTCCACGTTCAAGTTTGAGGGTCGGTCGAAGAGATCCGAAAAACATTATAAAAATATCTCTTGCAGAGGAAAAAAGGGTTGGAACCTGAGTGATTTTGGAGTTGTATGTATTCAAGATTTTCTTAATAAAATTACAAAGCTGAAGCCAATGTTTTTCCAGGGATTCATATGTTGTTCCATATTACAGTCTATCCTTTCTTTCCCTTGTGAATGTTTCTTGTTTATCTGTTCATTGTGTTTTCTTTCACTTCTGGAATGAGTGTATGACAATTTAGAATTCATAATTGTATGCTCTAGTTGTTCTTTTCAGAGGTTTGCAAACCTTTTATTCTAAATTTAAGACATAATTAATTTCATAATGATCTGTGTTAATGGTCTGTTCATGTTCTTCACCTACCACCAGACAACCAATATTTGACTGTAAATGAATGGCTATCTTGCCTCTGCATTAAATTAGCCTTGCATAAACTTCTGTTATATATACATTTCACATCTTGACTCCATACCCCAATGGTCCTGTATATTGTTTCAACCAATCTTATAAATAATACGCATTTTCATCTGTATATATCTGGCATTTTTAATACTTAGTGAGATATCTCTCTCAGGAGAGAAGAAAGCCAGTCTTCCCTTTAAAAGTAGTTTTGTTGTTACCTAGGAACAAGCCTTCACAACCTTTGGTAAATTTCTAGTGCTCACAAATTGGCGCTTTTTCCAGGGAATGATGTACATATCATCCCTGGGAGGAACAACATGTAATGTCTCTTTTTGATATTTTTTTAAATGACCAATTATTTCACTTTTTTCCCAATTTTGACCTTAACTAGTTTTGATGTCTAGACCTCCAAATTGACCCAAATGCTTCCAAATTTTATCTGAAGTTACATGACTGATAATATAAATTAAATATAATTTTCATTTATGTTTTGTGACCTCCCAATTACTTATTCAAACTTTTTTAATGTTCTGTTCAAAGTAGGAGTCTTTACTAGCAAATTGGGGCTCCAATTCCCCCTGGGTAATTGTCGGAAATGGCTTCACAAATGATCCCAAAGTCACTTGAATTCCTGAAAAGAGTATGGGTATGTGTAAGGTAACTTTTAAAAGTCTCATATGCATCATGGTTCATTTTATATAGTCTGTTATGACTCTTTCCAAAACAACTCCCAAGTCACAATTTCGACCCTTGGGGAAAATGCACCAAATCTTCTCTCAATGCAATAAAAATGATTAAAATGGCTTCCAATGCTTAAGTACTGAACTTGAGACTTGAAATACACATTAATTACAGTTCATATGTCATACATGTATCAGACATACATTCCTCCATTCGAAATAATAAGCATTACCATAGCATATATCAAAATGGAGTGGAAATGGTCATTGTTTTCTCATTAAAAGTCATTTTGACATACAAATATTGGGAATTTTGACTTGAAACTTTCTGATAATGAATAAAATATAATAATGAACTTATTAAAATCATAAATGGACAATTAAAGGCTTTCCCAATTCGAAACCATTAGCATTACAATGGTTCACAACAAGATAGTGGGGAAATGACACTATTTCTTCATTGTTCAACATTTTTACATGAATTATTTTGAGTATTTCTACCTGAGAGTATTATTAACATGAAATAAATATCATATAAATAATAACATAATATAATTTTCATTATAATATTCCCCAAAGAGATCAATAGCTCACCCAAAGCGCAATCCCTCCATTTGCATGAATATGGTGTGAAAACTGGAAATAGTTGAGAGAGAGTGATGCAAAAGAAGAATTCACATTCTTTCCTATATATTACACCTACAAATAATACTCCAATAAATATCCATGAAATACCTTATTTTCCTTTCCAAACACCAACTAGGATGGGAATCTTTCACCCTCGAAATTGGCTTAAGCAAGAAAACTATTCATCCACTAGCTCTCACAATTCACAAATGAGAAAAATATTCTTCTCATGGCTGATCCCTGTATTTTATAAAAATTATTGGAATTATAAGGTTCCAAGTACATCCATAAACTAAATCCAAGTTGAATTGGTGTGGCTGCTCATGCTTCCATGTGGCCTCTCTCTTCACCTTCCCTCTTCTCCCAAGTTTGAGTAGGAGCCTCTTGGCCTTCTCCAACTCCCAAATTTGACCTCTAAGATGCTCTATTCAGTCCTGAAATGTCAGTATGTCATCCTTCATATCTGACTTGTGTCATAACTGTCATAGAATCTCCATCATTGGTGTCATAGATGTCATAAATGTAAGGGGAATCTAACCAAGTGTCCATGAAACTCCCATTTGGCTCTTCCTCTCCCATGTAAGTTACAATCCATCCCAAATTTGACCTATGAAGTATATGGAAAATTATATTAACCTAATAATCCATCCCAAAACATTAGGCTTCCCATATATTCGAATTTGCAAGAGAAAGATACCATTTAACATAGGAATTCTAGCTAGTGTGGGCTCCATAGTCTCCATGTGTATTCATGCTCCATTGCCACTTCCATATTCTCTTGTATTTATTTAATAAGATACATTATTAAATATTTATCCCCTTTTAATGTCTAAATATCATTTATTATCCCCCTTATTTCAAATCTCAAATCTTCCACCCCCAACCTAGTAAACTAGTGATTTTCCTCCTTGGCAATTATTTGACTTTCAGCATCCCTTTGACAACTTTCATGAACATGGAAAATGTGATTTGGCCATTGTGACCCAATGAAAAATTTGGGACATTACAAATCCTCCCTTCCCAATATTTTTTGTCCTCAAGCAATTTCAAACATGGTTGTTGAAGAACTTGCTTTCTGCATGATTCTTTGAAGTTGCCACTGAGTTGCCCACCTTGAGTCTTTGAGATTCCATGAAGATTTCAAAGAGGAACCACCATGCTTGCTGCTACACTACTCTGATTAACATCACCTTATTAAATGGGGAATCCATCTCCCAAACTTCTTGTTTCCCAAATAATTTGAAATCAATGGGACTAAAAACTATCCCAGGGTCCCATTACTTGCATTGCACTCCAACAATTAAGAGTGCTCTCCAACCCATACCATTTGGAAAGAGAATTCCTTGATCCCATTTTCTTGTATGCATTCTTCCAAAAATCATGAGTGCATAATATATATCATCAAAGTATATAACAACATAATAAGAATGTACATCAATGAAGTGCCTCACCAAGAAATCATGAAAGTGCTTATACCTCCTAGTGAGTAGACTACCATTTTCCAAGTGCATACATGCTTAAAGTGACCAATCAAATCTGCTCCAATGACATAGGTGAGGATCCCATGTCCTATAATTCTTCTCCCAAAGAATGTAATATGCATCAAAATAATAATCAGCCATTTTTTATTTCATCCAAGAAGTGAATGAAGAACGTCCACGAAAATATGAACCAAATAAGGAGCAAAGAAAACACGAAGACTTCAAGTGTCTCAAAGAAGTCTCATCAATACACCCATGAATATGTATATCATCATGAAATAACAGAGGATGTTGTTTCCAATAATAATTTTCTTCAATCATATCCCTCTTCACCCAAGTGTTGGATGAAGTTCATCCAACATCAAATGAACCAAGTGTTGAGCAATAAAAACCATGAGTCTTCAAGTGACTCAAATGAACATCATAGGTGCACCCATGTAGATGTGTATTATCATAATGTAAACAAGTATGCTGCTGCAAATGTAAATAAGATTTTTCTCTAATAATTCCATCATCAAAAGGAGAAATAGAATGTCCATGCTCTTCATGTGGCACCATCAAAAAGAAACCTTTCACCCATACTTCACTAGGATGACTACTACAAAATTTAGAAGTGTAGGATGTAGGAGAAAGAACCAACTCACCCAAATGATCAGTAAGTGAAAAATTTTCATAATGTGAAGTATCCATAGGGGCAGGATTATGCAGCTCCTTCAAGAGTGTGAAACCTTTGTCATAGATTGGTTCCAATGTAGAGGAATCATGTTCTTCTTTAAAAATTGCATACCCAGCTTCATCAAGAGACAATTCAAGTTCCTCCAGTTTTTAACTCTCTTCAGTCATATCTGCCATTTGACTTAGTGAATTTTGGTTTGAAACTTTCATATCTATTCATATCTGAACTATTTTGATTTTATATGCTCTTTTTTATTGTCAATTCATCAATCTTAACCTTGATTTGATCAATTTTTAACTTGAATTCTCCTTCTCCTTGTGTTTTGGATACATTCAGGGAACCTCACATGTGCTGTTGGCAAGAAGGAGTGCCACCACATGAACTCTGTTAGCCATAAGTGGTGGCACCACCTGAACCTCGTTATCCAGAAGCGTTGCTCATCCAGAACCGCTCTGTCCAAGACCCCTCCAGCGCATTGCCAGGTAGGCCTTGTTCCAGAACTTGTTTTTTGTCATTTTTTGCAAAAAGTTGGATTTTGTTTGTTTTCAGCCCTACACTGTTAGGCTTGCTTGTTTGAATCTAAATGCTCGTGGTTGAAATTCTGTGGTAAAAATTGGTTTGATTGAAGAATCCAAAAGCTAGATTAGGCTTGTTTATTGTTCGTTTGCTTTCATGCTTGTTGTTTGTGATTTTGAAAGGAATTTTTGAAAGTTTAAGTTTCAGTTAGATCTCTTTTCGTTTCATTTATAAAGACTGAAAGAAAAACCACTTGCTTATCATCTTAATATCAATTTTTTCCATAGAGGAATTCTTTATGCTTTTCAAAAGAATTTTTTTTGATTGAGATTAGGTCATTATCATTACTGAGCATAGGGCACTGGATCTCTTATTAGCCTCAGAAGCTTTCAGGTTCTCTTTGTTATTCTGTCTCTCTTGCATTAGTACTATCTCATCAAAAGAAAAAATAGTGTAGTTTTAAGTTAGATCTATCTATGTTTTAAGAAAAATCAAAAAAATAGAGTGCATATGCATGTAGTGTGCTTGTTGTTTTTCTTTTAGGAAAAAAGACTGTCACCCATCTGATTGCTTTCAAAAAGAAAAATGAGTTTGGAATGTGTTGCTTGTCATTGGATTTGATTTGATCAAAGTAGTTGTTTGGAAATTTTTGGTTTTCAAAAAGAAAATAAAATACTCTCTTTCCCTCCCGTAAGTAGTCATTCCTCGAACAATAAAGTGAAATATTTGCATCTACATATCTGCATGGTTTTACTTTTTCTATCAAAATTCCATGCATTCACCTAACCGTCCGCTTTAAAATTAATGGTATTTATAGGCTTAAAATTTACATAGCAATTTGAGTGATAGGCTAGAGACGTGTTTGGGCATCATTAAGCATAGGAGCTGTTGTTACAAATTCACATTACATCCCAAGACTCGCGTGGTTCTTCCATGTACCATCCGTATATCGAACGGCCTTTCACGTACCCTTGAGGTATATAGAAAGGTACTTCACGTACTCGATTGTATATAGGAAGGCCCCTTG
Source organism: Pseudotsuga menziesii (assembly GCA_001517045.1). Taxonomy (NCBI): domain Eukaryota; kingdom Viridiplantae; phylum Streptophyta; class Pinopsida; order Pinales; family Pinaceae; genus Pseudotsuga; species Pseudotsuga menziesii. Next base: position 66,882 of record LPNX010775713.1, read on the forward strand.
TGAAAAGTTATGCATTAGACATCGCTACTACTGATTTGAGCTCCCTTGTACCTTGCGTATATCTGGAGACCCCACTAGGATACCTTATCTAGCTAAGAAAATCCCTTTGGCCATCTTGCTTGGATCCATACACTGAAAACAAAATTCAGGGATATTACTACGCATGTACCCTTGAGGTATATTGTGAGTGGCACCTTCTTGACAATCCTGGTGAGAGACCTGACTATCTACACTCCTCCTGTCATTTAAGTTTGCTTGTTTGGCCTATAGCTTGAGTAGGGAAATTTTTGTTGTGTTTTCTAGTTTTGATACCCTAGGTTAGATGGGAACTGTACAATGTGGCTAAATTAAGATAGTCCAGAAGAGTACGGGGCTTGCCACCTAATTTTATTCTTGTTTTAGGAGAAAATCCTATGGAAGCTATCGACCAAGGAGATGCTACCAAATCCCAAGTGGGAGAAAATGGAGTTGCAGAAAGTGGAGATCCATATCCTTCGCAAGGTCCTCCCTTGGTCCAACAACCTTCTAGGGGAAATATCTCGTTCTATTCACCCATGGAAGGTCATGTTGATGATACTACGCATCTAGATTATGGTACCAATGCTCCATTTTGGGATACCTCTATGGGACACGCCATTGCTTCATTTGGTACCCAACCAACCTTTTCTGAAGATATTTCACCAAATGAAGAAGAATGTAGACAATACCAGGCAGCTATTCTCCATGCAAGAGAACTAGAAAATAAATAGATAGCATATTGGGTACACCACCACCTCGTTCAACAATTTTTCCTCATAATCTGGACCCTTGGCCTATGGGATATCGCTCACTTGTTGATTCTATGAAACCCATTGAACCTATTCTAGATCACAATGTGACTCCACATAATTCAGGTCAAACTACCAACCCCACCACCTCCCATATAATGTCTGTTCCAAATCCTCCTGGGTCTTCTGCACCTACGGAACAACATTTAATTCATGTGTCATCAATACCTTCTAGAGCTGGGGGGAAACCCCCTGCACGACCTATGTTACCTATCACTGGAATTGTAGCTAGCCATGGATAGACCTCTAGTATAGAGTAATCTACAATTTATGTCCCTCCTACCCACACGAATGTGGTTAACCCCCCATCCAGTTCAAGTCAGCCCTCTGGGGCACAACCTGTAACCAATCATACCTCTTGGGGGTATGGTTACATAGTAAATCAAGTACCTGTAAGAAATGTCAATTACCAACCCACTCCTACAGGAATGCCTTACGCTAGAATTCCATATCCTAGCAATACTTTCACGCCATGGGGGAAACCTAACTGGTCCTACATGCCAGCTATGGGAGGGATACCTATACATACTGCGGGGGGTGCTGGAGTACCACCTTATGGAGGTCCTCCCCCTGGGGGTCCTAATGGTCCCGAAGGGCCTGGATACTTTACTCCTTATGGTCCTTATGGTCCTGGTGGTCCTGGGGAGCCTAGTGGCTTCCCTTCTAATGGTCCCGGAGGGTCTGGTGGCCCTCCTCCTAGTGGCTCTAGAGGTTTACCTCCCAAGGGTCCCAGAGGGTCAGGTGGTCCTCCTTCTAGTGGTCCCAATGGTTCTGGTGGTCTCAGAGGCCCTGGTGGTCCTCCTCCTGGAGGCTCCAGTGGTACTAATGGTCCCGATCCTGGAAATCAACCCCCGATGGGTGGATATTTCGACGGTTCTTCATCACAGCAACCTATCTATCAGTCTAAATATGGTCCTACTAGTACTTATATGCCATATAAATACTACCAATATGTGCAACCTAATCACTAGTTACCTTTCCTAGCAACATTGGATTTTTTCGATCTATCCAAGTTGATTAATGATCCCATTCGACATAAAACCTCGTGGCCTCCCATTCTGGTAAAGTTACCATCGAACATACCAAAGTTCAATGGGAAGCAGAGAGATGATCCAAAAAACGATGTCATGACATTCCATTTGTGGTGTTCCTCGAACTCCCTAATGGATGATTCAGTTTTTTTAAGACTCTTCCTATGAAATTTGACTGGTACCACTGTGAAATGGTACATTGAACTTCTGCAACATTCGTTTGTGTATTTTGGTTCTTTGGAAACTGTCTTTCTTACACACTTTCATCTTCCTATCCATTATGAAACAGGTATAGATCTCTTAACTTATCTATGAAAAAACACCTCCACCCACATATCCGATCATATCCATGAGTGGAGAAGGAGGAGAAGAATTATTAAGGATCCTATCCCGTATCAATTGTTAATTGATTGGTTTACTAAATACCTGTTGCCTCCAATCACCTGAGATGTGGCTATGGGCGGTGTTGTTACCGAAGAGAAATCCATTACTTGAGCCCAATATCTGGACTTGGTATATTCCCATTCCAGAACATTGTATGACTTGATCCCTCAAGCTCCTTGCCCAAGCACTGATCATGCTAAGCCACTAGCAGAAACCCTTGTTGATGGGATTGTTGGTTCAATCCAGTCCCTGTTGATAGGAAAACCTACCAAGAAACCCCAAACTTCCACCCCTACTCCTTCAACTCCCAAGGTTTCCGCCGAGGTCAATTCCATTCAAAGTATTCAAATGCCCAACAACAATAAAAAGAAAGGTAAAGCTAAAAACAGAAAACCTGAAAACCAATAGGAGAAACTAAAACCAGCCATCAATGAGAAAGATAAAGGGAAAAGAAAAGTGAAATATCCATGTCTTCTATGCAGAGGTGACCACTTCATGAAAGAGTGTCCTTGTCGTGAAGAAATCACTCAATTTCTAAAAACTAATCTCGCTCCCGTAGTTCTCACAGATCCTTTTCCCTCTCAACAACAGCTGATAGACCACATGTCTAATCAGGTAAATTCTACTTCTTCAGAGGAAATTAATATGATGTCCTTGGAAACTATTAGTTTGCAAACTCAAAGTCAGAGTTATGAAAAACCCATAGACAAGAAAGAAGACTATTCTTCTTCAGGAAAATCTCCCTCTACTGGTTCTCTCGAGTCCTTTTCTATTGTTCCCCTAACCATCGAGAACCCTAGTCTCAACATGGTTTTGTGTCCAACCAAGAGTACTCTTAGGAAGGATGTTTTTAATCCTAATGCCCGAGTTTCCCAATTTTATAATGTAGTTGAATATCTTGCTCAGCCACCATGTGCAATGTGTACCTTGGAAGTACTCCAAAGTTGTCCAACACAGCGCAAAAAATTGTTAATTGTGTTGGGAACTTTAGACCTGGACAACACTAATTTTATTCATTTCAATGTCGAGAACTATAAGTCTATACTACCTCACAAAATTGCTTTCCAAATAATAACGAAAGTAGTCGGAAAAAGGGTCTTTAGAGCTGTCTTAGACGAAGGAGCTTCAACTTCGATTTTGTCCCAGTCTTGTTGTAAAGCTATTGGCTCTCTCGAGCTTGTAACATCACCAACGACTCTGAAAGCCTTTGATGGATGAGGTTTCCAACCCCATGGTCTCATACCATCTCTTTCAATCGAAATTAGGGGCAAATCTATTTCTATTCAAGTGGAAGTAGTAGATGCCACGTTAGACTACAACCTTTTTTTAGGAATAAATTGGTTTTACGCCATGACTGTTGTCACTTTGATGGTATTTCAAACTGTCCAATTTTCGCATCTAGGGAGGATTGTCACCATTGACCAGCTCAATTTCTATACGTCATATGCTACTACCTCTACTACTAATAACATCCCTATGTTAGGCCAATCCCCTCCTCCTTACTAGTTGATTGGGGTAGGCATGATGAAGGATTCGTCCCTTATGGGGATTTTTTCGTCAACTCCTCCTAACACAGACACGATAGTAAATATGATTTCATCATTTGATTATGATCCAAAGGGAAAACAAATTGTTGAGTCCACCTCGTTGAGTCCACATGAAACCATGTACAACGTTATCCAAACCCTTTACAATGACCACACTGATGAGCTTCATCTGGTGGCTTTGGACCCTTACCATCTGCCTTACTAGTTAGAACCCTCTCTTCCAATGCTGGATTATCTCTCCTAGACTTTTCCTTCTGATGAGTCCATTATGGAGATCATGAGTACAAATAAGCCTATATGGGAGGATCATCAGCATAGATCCTAGTTCCTCCCCATCACCAGTTCGGTAGACCACGATTTTGCATCCCTTTTTTCCACTGATATTGTCAATACACCTCAAACTCCTATATTGTTGCAGAACAGAGATTCTGAAGGAAACCTATGCAACATCACTCAAACAAATCCAATTGACATATCAGCCAAGCTTGGCACCCTTGATCATGTTCATGTTGTGTAGATCTACTCCACGGAAGAATCTAAAGCATACAAAGTACTTTTCAAAGAATTCTGAGATGTTTTTTCCTGATCTTATGAAGAAATGTCGTGGATAGACCCATCCATTGTGGTCCATGAAGTAAAAACCTATCCCACTGCAAAATCTGTCAGGAAAATACTGAGACAAGTCCATCCACGGAAATCCGCAGCTATCAAAGCTGAGATAGAAAAACTTCTCAAAGAAGGGTTTATTTATCCTGTACCCTTGAGGTAATGGGTATCGAATGTTGTCCCTGTCAATAAAAAGCAGGGCACCATTAGAGTTTGCATTGATTTCAGAGATTTGAACAAAGCTTGTCCCAAAGACAACTTTCCCACTCTGCATATCAACCAGATTATCGACAACTATGTCGAAAGTGTCATCTTCTAATTTATGGATGGTTTTTCGGGTTATAATCAGATTGATATTTTACCCACCGATTAGCACAAGACATCATTCATTTTCCCATGGGGAGCCTTTGCCTACAGGAAGTTACCATTCATCCTGAAAAACACTGGAGCAACTTTCCATTGTGCTATGTCCTATGTGTTTCATGATATAAAACATATTGTAGAACTGTACCTTGACGACCTCCCAGCTCCTTACCTTGACAACCTCCCAGCTCCTTCGCAGCGACAAGAGGACCACCCTGGTCATCTTAGAGACATTTTCCTGAGATTTCGTCATTATAATATACAGCTCAATCCTCATAAATGTGTTTTTTGCATTGAGACAGGATTCATGTTAGGTTTTGTGGTTTCTAAGGATGACATTCGAATAGATCCATTGAAAATTGCCACTATTCTATCTCTACAAGCCCCAACTAACCTTCTAGAACTCCAAAGTTGGCAAGGGAAGGAAAAATTCCTCCACCATTTCATGTGCAATTTTGTAGAGAAAACACATGGTTATATGTGTCTCCTTAAGAAGGACACCCCATTCTTTTGGGATGACCAAGCCCAATGAGCCTTTGATAATATCAAACATGCTCTGACTCATTCACCCGTGATACACCCCCCAGATTATTCAAAGGATTTTCTCTTATACATTGTTGCCTCCACTACTACCATTGCTATGGTTTTGGTGTAGGAGAATCCCGACGGTCAAGAGCACGTGATATACTATGCTAGTAATAATCTCATGGATTCAGAAACTCGATACTCACGTGTGGATAAATTAGCATTGGCCACGTTCATTGCTGTTCAAAAATTTTGTCACTACATTTTGCTCCAGACAACCACCATATTGGCAGAACAGAACCCTATGTATTACATCCTGACTCGTCAGGTGCTCGGGGGCAAGTATTCCTGATGGATAGTCATCCTACAAGAGTTTGATCTAGAATTTCCCAAATCTATGTCAAATAAATCCTTGTTCTTTGCTGAGCTCATGTGTTATATTCCCTGTGCTTCAACGGAAGCTGACCCTAGTGATTCATTCCCAGATGAATTCCTATTCCTGATAAGAACTACGGATCCATGGTATGGATATTTGCTCATTTATCTCCAGACACAAAGATTTCATCCCACTCTATCTCATGACGATCACCGTCGTATCCGTCACCATGCAAAATATTACCTCATCTTGAATGACACTTTGTATCCACGTGGTATCGATTCTGTTCTCCGGCGATGCCTTACCCACGAGGAAGCTAAACAATTTTTGAATGATTGCCACTCCGGGGATGACCTTTCACCAAATGGGGGATCAATTATATGCATTGTAAGCCTACCTCATCCAGGGAGCATGGTTACATCATCGTAGTCGTTGATTACTTTACGAAATGGGCTGACGCCATGCCTACATATGCAGAGGATGGTAAGACTGCCGCTATCTTCTTGTTCAATCATGTGATAGCAAGATTCAGAGTCCTATAGTCCATAGTTACTGATCACAGATCACATTTTCGTAATCAAATGATGGAGGAATTAAGTGCCAAGCTAGGTTTTCGTCATCAAAACTCTACACCCTATTATCCGCAAGCTAATGGTCAGGTTGAGGATGTAACAAAGTTTTGAAAATGATGCTGCATTGGATGGTTGGAGAACATAAATCCAAAAGGAACCATATCCTTTTCTTCGATATTTGGGCTTACAGGACTTCGGTGAAAATAGCTACTAGTTTCACACCTTTCCAGCTTGTCTATGGACTGAAATTTATCTTGTCGATTCAATGTCAGATTCCATCCTTGAAACTTACCGTCGAAATTCTCCTAGACACTTTCGTAGAGGAAGAGATATTTCTATACTTGAATAACCTTGATGAAACTAGAAGAGATGATTCCTTAGGTAGTGAGGTACACATGAAACACGTCAAAGCACAGTATGACAAGTCTGTCCAACCTCGTGCCTTTAACAAGGATGTCCTAGTATTGACCTATGATCAAAGATATGACAAACTAGGGAAAGGGAAGTTCAAATCCATGTGGTTCGGTCCTTTTATTATATTCAAAGTTTTAGAGAAAGGGGCCTACGAGCTCATGGACTATGATGGAATCCCCTTAGGACAACCTCGCAATGGGTTGTACCTGAAGAGGTACTATTCCTAGATCTCTCTTCGATAGTATCTTGTATATATGTATATTACTTGACTTTTAGTGTGCTTAAGTATTTTCAATATGGTTTTGAGTTTAGTGTCTGTATCTGTTTATACCATGTTTTGGTTGTGCAAAGCAGATGGCTTTCTATGGCTTCACTGATGGTGCTTGCCGCAACACCTTGAATCTTTTTTCAGCTGCTTGGGTTCTCTATTCCCAAGCTTATGATTTGGTCAGTTCAGGAGTGGTTTGTATTGGTCCTGCTACCAACAATTTCGCTGAGTATCGAGCAGTCATAGGTCTTCTGACTGAAGTTGCCTCCCAAGATGTTCATAACTTGGTAGTCTTGATGGACTCACAACTTGTGGTTTGTCATTTAAACCATGTATATAACATTAGGAGTCTTGTGCTTCTTCGTCTCTTTCAGAGGGTACGTTTATTATAAAGGTCAGTCGAAACTATTATCTACAGGCATATCCCTAGGGAACATAATGCAGTTGCCGACTCATTCAAAAGTTACATCCTAGACTGGCATATTGCCCATTCATGACATGAAAATCAAAAATGGTCCATTGTAAATAAACTGTAAAAGACACATAAAACTCATATAAAATACATTCACCATTTGAGACATATAAACACCAAGGTAGAAGTCTGTATATATATATATATAAACATGTTTTACAAAAAATAGGTCATGAGACCTCATCTGAAGCGCTTAGGCTTTCAGGTAAAAAATCATCATACAAAAGTCCTGAAGTTATCTATCAGCTTTCAATGAATATATCATGCACCCTATCATCTAGTGATGCTCATGGTAACACATAACCGCCTGGGCTACTCGATGTAGCAGTCTATAGAAACGAACCAGTACTCCCACAGTAGGCCACTGGTACCTCAATGGGAGGTCATCGATCGAGGAATCAAGGATGTCTAGAGTCAAACTCTCGAGGTTCTCCTCTAACTCCCCTATCACATCATTGGCCTGTGATACAAAATGGGCTCTAGCTTTCTTTTCTAGTGGGGAGGATCCCCCAGGTCGTGCTGCTCTGAAATTTGCATGAAAACATTTAAGTCTCGTTACTAAACATAAAAAATATAAAACATCAAAACATAAAAACACAATTTCCATTTGAGGGTTTTTGTTTCATACCAATATCACCCCACTGTCCACCAGGTGGAAGCGGTAGGTCAAGGTCACCACTGAATTCACATTAGAGGAAATTTCAACTCAAAATGGACCTCCTAAAAAAATTAATAAAATAATAGTTAAAATAATAAAATAATATTTATTAATTTTGGAGGAAGAAAAGAAAAAAACTACTTTTTTTTTGTATTTTCGACATATCTTCCCGTGCTTTTACTCAAATTTCGATCGGGAGAGCTCCTTGGATGCGGAATTAAATTCTGCATCCAACAAGTACAACTCGGAATACTTTTGACGGACCCCTCTACCCCAAAAACAAGAAATACATGAAAAAACATGATGATGATGTCGAAAAAACATGAATTTAATTCTGCATCCAACTAGCTCACCCGATCAAAATTTGTAAAAAAACGGGGATATATGTCAAAAATACAAACAAAAAAAATAGTTTTTTTTATGATACCTATCCCCAAATTTATATTAAAAAAGTGCTTAAGACCTATACGGTATTTCAAATTTAAAGCAATTGCATTGGCTAACACATGATGACATGGAATTTGAGTTAAAGTTAAAAGGCCCATTTTGAGTTGAAATTTCCTCTAATGGTTCCTGCATTTGCATAGTCCTCCACCATGAGGATATGATCTCTCAACCATCGGAAGAATGGGTCACCGAAATTCACCTTTCCTCTACCCGCTCCAATACGGGCCATGATCCAAACCCATCTCAACATGCGAGGGTCTCGCGCCCTCAACTCTGTAAAAACCACCTGGGGTCTCATCTAGGGGACCCGCTCAAAAAAGAAACATGCTAGAATGGAACCAAAACTGAACTGCTTCAGCTCCCCCTGCCGACACTTGGTCAACTGATCCTTGAAGATCAAAAGTAGAGCTTCCGCCCAGTTGAAAATTGTGGGTGCCATGGCCTCTATGGCGTAGAGCATATGCGCTCTAGATGCCTGGTGTACCCCTTGGCTTCCCGCCACTCTTTGCATGGCAAACAAAATTGTCTGTACTGGGCCATCCACCACTACTTTTATGGGAATTTTCTTCCCTGATGTCCTAGTCCCAGGAATACAATGGCGGTTTATCAACTCCTAAGTAGTAATGTCCCCTCCATGGGAACCATTCTAAGATATGGGAGCACCCCGTCTTTATAGGCCCTATCAGGAAGTAGATATCCTCTACTTCAATTGTCAATATATGAGCACCAACCTCAAAATATTGTTTCTCTAGATACCACATCCGGAGGATATGCTCTAATAGGGACTCATGTGATACCATGCTCGGTGTGCGGAAAAACTTTAAAAGGCCACATTCTCTCAATGCGGCTATACAGCATGCGTTTTGTTCAACAAATGCATCATCATTGTCATGTTGACCCTCTTTCCAAATGACCATTTTTTATCAATGGGAACCTATCAAAAACCATCACACGACCAATTAGAAACATTCCAAATCATTCAAATCATCAAATTTGAGCTAGTTTTGCTTGTGCATGCATTTTTATTTACCCACGGTTGGCACCGCTTATGCGCAGTGTTTTAGGTGTGGTTTTAGTGGGGTACCACTTATCCTGCAAGGGATAAGAGAAGTTCCCCCTTCCATGGTTTTATAGCTCACCCAATAGGCCCAAAACATCCCCAAAAATAAAAAATGAAAGGACGAAATGAAAGAGTAGGGTTTAAGCTATTACATGGAACTAATGGTGCAAAAATCTGACGGTAGATGCTCCTGGAATTAGCAGTTGAAAATATGGCCAAGAAAATGCTCCAAAGGCTCTCCACTATGGGTAAATGGTAAAATGTTTTGATTTTTTACTATTTACATGCCTTTTATACACATTTTAGGTTTTGGCATGTCATAGTTTTTAAAATCTATTTGTCATGATCCTTTAATGTCCTTCATTGGAGAGTTTTAACAATTGTTTTCAAGTCGTTGTAGGATAAAGGGAGGTAGCAGTAAATGTTTTGGGAGTTTGTTTTTGAAGTTTTCACACTACCATAAAACAGAAAAAGTCTTTGAGAATTTATTGCGACACTTTGGTCATGCTCTCGAAACTTAGCATCAAAGGTCCGAGTCCTTTTCCGATTCTTTTCAGACTCGTAAAATCCCTCATTACGAAAAGAGACCTAGTGGAGTCTTCTTTAAACTATTTTTGGGCTCCTTAAATATGAAAATATTGTCGAGTGATATTGTCTTCTTCATGCTCGTTAAAGCAGTTGAAGAGTAATTCATCTGAAGGTAGGTTATCACTTTTTCGGTTCAGATGAACTATTTTTACGAAAAATGACCTTGTCGAGTCTTCTTCTGTGGTCATTCAGACTCTCTAAATATGAACAATACCGAGTTAACTTTCATTGGACTCATTAAATTAAACATTGAGACACACTATTTTGGGAACGAACCCCTCCTCTCTCAGGTTCATAAAAAATGTGAGTTTGGACTTGTCTTCGAACGAGCTATAATGAGTGTTTGTTACCCTCTTTGAACTCGTAAAAATGAAAAGAGGCACTCAGCAACCATGATGGGGAAAATGGGAAGGGAATCATTTTGAAAATAAATGGCAGTAGTTTGTCGTTACCTTTGAACATGGCACTTGTCTGCATATCATTTCAGTCAATTGGGTATTCATCTGATTTACATGGTGATCCACTTTCATGAGTCATGCCACTCCTTTGAGTCTTTCAAAAGAATGCATTGTCCATCATTGCACTGTGTGTTTGTCTGGTCTAGTCACACTTCCAATTCTTTTGTCGTGCGGTGCTAAAAGGGAAGTTTAAGAAGTTTAACTCTGCAATCAAAATAGTCTCTGTGTCAGTACTTTTGACTCAATCTTATGGTTACCTCATTCACATCATTACAGAACTTTGTTCCAAGTTTCGTGTCGTCGATGTGGGATTCATCATGGACCTCCTTCAATGAGATTATTCCTGTCGATATCAGCTCATCATCCATGAAATATTCTTAGAAACTGTTAACATTCCATTTTTAACAGTTGATTTAAGGGCCTGATGGAAGTTCGGTAAGGGTCTGAGCCCCTCGAATTTCATGTGACCACCCTTCAACGAGGAAAAAGGCAGGCGCGCTATTAACTTTGGGCAGGATTCATGATCAAGGGATGCGGTTGATCGGGGAAGGATCAACGGTTCTAAACCTCTTCGCGTGAGCAAATATGCGTGATCAAAGCTTCTGTCTTGGATTGCGAAACGTGTTAAATAATGGCAGCTTTCGACGGTTGAGATGAAGTCTGGGGTAGATCTACGGCCTAAATTAATTTTGCAATCCATACTTGTGTGGATAAAACTACAATCTCAAATCACAAAAAAGTGTAAAGGTTGCAAAGATCATTGGTTGCGATGAAGAAGGAGATAGATCTACAGCTACGGTTCATTTGTAGAAGGAGAAATTCGACATAAGTTGACTTGAACGAGGACCGACTTAGTCAGCCGACTAAGTCGATGGACCGACTAAGTCGGTCGGCTGACTAAACTAGTTAATTAAGTTGGCTAACTAACAGTCGTGTCGGTTCACCAAACCGACAGGTAGTTATTTTGTAACTGTTTGTAACTTGTATATATTAGGCTGTTAAGCCACACAAGAACTCAGTTCAGTTCTGTGTTTTGTATGAACTCATTACAATAAGATATTCTGTTCTATCCAATATGTTCTTGTCTTCTGTCTCTGTTTATACTTATGTATGTTTTAGTATGTATTATTGGTAACCTTATGTGATCGGTGAGACTACAACATTGGTTCCATTGCCGGTAGTACATGTCTAGAATATATGTTCACATATGATACCAGAGCAGGAGATAAAGGACTGGTGGGAGCGTAAGATTGCCAATTACTTACAAAATTACGCACGTAGGAACAAACTAACAGTTGCAGAAGCCAAAGCTATATTTTTCATCGAGACACACGAAAAGTTTGTTGAATCCGTGCCACAACTACTGAAGCAACTCCTGGATGAAAAAGAACGATGCAACTAAAGAAGAACAGTTGCTAGAGAAACTTATTTGAGGGGGTAGAACTAATCTGTCAGAGTGGTGTGAGAAGATCGCCGACGAATTCTGTGAAGAGCAAGCAATCGAAGACAGAACCTCAGTGGAAGCTGTAAAAGCCAAATTCTACACATATTTCACTGACCAATTTCTGTGCTCCTTACCAACCCTGTTGTTCAAGTTCCTGATAGAGAAAGGAGTAGGCCATATCGTCGAACCTCGACCACCATTGTATGAACCGCCATCAAACACTAACTGGGCGGAGAAGCAAAACAAGTGGGAGAAATTCATTGCTGAAAGGGAGTGGGAATACTTCCTGAGCAAATAGATAGAACTATCCGAGCTTTCTAAAAAGCGTTGGGTAGGCTATGGGGGGGTATCTGGTCGTGTGTCGGAGAGGGAGCATAGTGGATACCAGTCGACCAAGCCAGTAATGAACAGTCGACCGAAGAGGACTCGAAGGAATAGTATTGTACGAAAGTATGTCGGACATAAAAAAAAATCGAGAGGGACGAACGACAACAAAGAAGGGAAGCCAGACGTGAACGAGCCAACGAGCTGCGTCGAGAACAAAACCCTAGGGAGACCAACCGTGATGAGAATCTGCCATAGTCAGGTCATGACCGACAAGAAGAAGGCACAGAGGAAGAGACGACCCCTAAGGATGAAGAAGTGTGGATAGAGTAGCAAGAAGCTCTCCAAATAACTGTTCCCAACAAAGTAACCCTGTCCCCAGCCAATTCACATACCGTAATATAGACTATTATTGAAGATGACCTCCGACTAAGAGCTGGTGACATCACAATCTGGAGTCGACTAGGTGATGAACCATACCCGGGACGACACCTTATCATACGCTGACCGATCGAAGGGAACTGGGTGACCTTTCAAACGACACCCTCCTTTCGGAGTATCCACTTGCTCCTACCGACACATGAAGGAGCACCCCCCCTGCCACATACAACTTTAGAATATACCCAAGAGTCAGACCTGAGCACGCAAAGTGACAATGGGCCATCAAGAAGACAAATTATCAACAATCCGCTGTACGGCGAGAAAGAATCGACCACCGACGGAAGCACAAGTTCCATCGACCAAAACCCCATCGTCACCCCCACAGGTTCGACTGTATCAACAACCCCACCTCTTTCACCACCACCCACACCACCCACCCCGCCAACTTCTGAAAGTAGTGATAGTGATTCAAGCATGGGTCACGGCACTGCTCACATTCCTCTCTACGAGGGGGATGAGGACCCCAAACGACATTGGTTCATCTGTGAGTCGACCTGGGAAGCAAACCAGGTCACGGACGAAGAACGACAGATGGCCCAGTTCGTAGGGGCCCTACGCAAACGAGCCTTGACATGGTTCATGGCATTCACAGAAAGGACCCCCAAAGCGACCAAAGCAGAGATAAAGGCGCAGTTCCTATCCTTTTTCAAAACCCCAGACGCTAAGCACCTGGCAGACAAAAAAGTTGAAAACAACCCAACAGAAGCCAGGAGAATCTGTCCGCGACTATGACAAACGCTGGAAGGACCTACTGAGCCAACTAGATTATGTTATTGACGAACAATTATTAATTCAGTGGTTCCTTGCAGGTCTATCATAGAAAGTTCGCCGACATATTAGTCTGGAAACTTTCAAGACATATGAAGACGCGCTGACAAAATCTCTACAGGTCGAGATGGACAAAGATATCCCTGCATATCCAACAGACCACCGCCTAGAGGAACAGCTAGAAAATGTTCAGAATTATTTAAAAGAGTTGACCCTGAAGAATCAAGAGATATGGTGTACAAACTGTTCGACGGTCGGTCATTCAAAAGATACTTGTCGACAGCAGTACAGCCGACAAGATGTCCGTTTTGTGCAGACTAAAGCGTTTTACGACATCTGCCAGGAATGTGGATACCATTCTACAGCTGACTGTCCATACAACATGAAGAATGGAAAGGCCTCCTGGTGTGCCATCTGCGAGACAAAAAGCCACAACACGGCCGACTGTCAACTGAACCTGAAAAATAGACAGAACTACTAGGCCGTCTACCAAACAAACGCAGTAGCACAGACTAATGAGCAAAGCAATCCAAACAATCAGAATGGGCAACAAGCTAACAGTCGACGATACGAACGTCGGTATGACAATCGACGACAAGGGTTTGGAAGAGGTCGATTCGTTGGGAATCGAGACATACGCACTCGTCGACCTAGCTAGTGCTTCATTTTCTATAAAGAGGGGCACAGATGCGCAGACTGTCCGTACAAGGACAGAACTAACCTGAAATTCTGTACGCATTGTGGAGTAGGCGATCACTCCTTGGAGGATTGTCCTACTATGTTGGAAAAAATTAATATGAAAAATAATGTTAATGTCTTGTCCTGTGTACAAAAGCATGATGTATTACATACTAAAAATCTGCATATTGTCACTCGTCAAGGCACAAAAACAGGGCCTGATAACCCCCAAATTAGCAAAATACAAGACACAAATAATTATCTAGACCCTATAAAACAGAAACACACCTATCAAGAGGAATCACACATATTTCAAAACATCGCACAGCAAGAAGACATTATTCACAGTCGACATAGCACGACACAACAGTTAACCCATCTCATTCAAACAGATGAGTCGGTAGCCCACTTCATTGATTTATTGCATCAAATCAAAAGTACTAACCCTGAAAAACAAACTAAGAACATTTGCAACCTAAATCAAAAAGACAAAAACGATGTCGACCCTCAAGTCGAATTTTTTTTTTTTTTTAGAAATCATATAGGTGTCTTATAGAGTTTATAATTTCATAGACAAATACCAGCATCAATAACCATGTCGTAGATGTAGTACATGTTCACAATATCAACGCATAGCTTAATGGAGTCCGTTAACAGAGCCCATGCACCAAGCTCCCAAAGAGCAGTACATGTTATTCTCTCAATTCCTGCCAAAAGAAGTTTTCTCCCCGAGCTTCTTCCATTTTATACCATTTGTTAGGTAAGTCGTCTAAGGTTGAAGGAAACAAATTGGGCCAGGCTCTCTCATCTTTGTAACCAAGTCTTTTCCACTCCTTTTCACAAGTCCTAATGTGGTCTTCTGGGTTCTGGCCTTGAGTGAAGATAGGTATTTGGGCTTCCTGTGTTAACTTATTCCCTCCAAACCGTTCGACACTCCACCATTCCCACACCTATAAATACTGGACCGTCGAAATTTCATTCACCACACCCCTTACACACAGAGCACTCGCATCCTCCAACGACCAGCACCCACGAACCCTGTTCAAACTCCGACCAGTCAGACATCATGGCACCCAAACTCACCCAAGCCGCAGCTAAAGAAAAGGAGCTGCAGGCAGAGGACACACCCTTGGTCCAAATACTGAAGAATATCAAAACTGCCAAAGTCCAGGAGGGTCCATTTCAGAAACTCTGGGCGAAAATTCAAGAGTGGGCATATGAAGGAAGTAAAATGAAACAGGCCGCTGAGAAAGTCTGGAACAACAGCATTCTCCAGTACCCTAACGCACCATTGATGGCCAGCTTCGGTGGGACGAAGGAAGCAGCTGTTAAATTTATTATCAGTCGTTACCACAATGGCCGATTCTACTTCAACCAGCCGATTGACATCACCGGGGATGTTATTTCGACGCTTACGGGTCTGTCGAACAAAGGCGACCCTGTCCCAATTGGGATCAAGGAGGGACTCGTCTAAGAACTTACAGGCACACCGACTAGGAAAAACTCTAAAGGATTAATGATAGGACAGATTGCAACCAGGACACCACAAATTGTGGCAAAAATCATCGCAATCACCCTTACCTTGGCTAGTCGAAGCAGCGACCTTAAATTGGAGATGCTGGAGGCGGTCGACACAATCGCCACCAACGAAAAAGTATACCGATGGGGCGACTATGTCACCGACATGGTCAAAAAAATATGTGAACGCTGCCAGGAGATGGGAGGTATCATCAAATTCCCTTCCCTGATTATCTGGATAGTCATGTATCACTTCTGTCCGGAAGGCAGTCCAGTCTTCCGGGAGCCGACTAGATTTGAAATGCACCGTTTCAAACCCTTCTCACAAAAACGCACCCTGCATGAGCTGGCATAGGGGAAAGTATTTTTGGAGACTTGGTTCCAGCAGTTAAAGGTTCAGATGACGAGGTGGAGGGTGCCCCAAAACATCCGACAAAACCTCCCTGCCGACTCACATATCCAGTTAGCACTTGACCATACATCAGTATGGTACATTCAAGGTCAAGACCCCAAAGCACAGGACCTCGACTACTACCCGACAGTTGAACAGATTTTCAGAGAGTTGACCCGACAGGCAGGAACAAAGCTACCAATTCCGGAGGCTGCCAAACAGGTCGACTTCTCTACCATCGAACTACTGACAAACCAGGAGAAGGAGGAGGACTACGAGCTTAATCTGTATATCAGTACATTTGTGTTGAAGGATACCCCGACCATGACCACTAGTCGGGTACATATTACTGTCAAACCTCTGACTGCACAGGTCGTCGAACCCCAGCCGACAGAACACCAACAACCAACAATACAAACGCAGCCAACAGTGCAACAGACAACTCCTCCGGCTCCAGTAATTGTCAAACCCACTAAAGAACTGACAGGAGAAGTCGAAGAGGACGACCCTGAGTATGCCCTATCCAAAAGCTCCATCAAGAAGCTGGATAAGGAGATAGAAGTCGCCAGGAAAAGACTCAAAACTCAAAAACAACAAACAGGCAGGGGTAAGTGCAAGCTTATTCTTGACTCGTCTGACGATGAGGAGGAACTCGCCGCCGCGACTGTCGACATTGTCGAAGATGCCCGCGCTAATAAAGTGTCGGTTGAAACCCAGTTTCAACGATATCTTGAGGCAGGCACCCCAGAAGGTTGACCCAAGAAAGCTAAAACACAATAGATGCCTGAAAACATCGTCGACCTTGTGTCGACCCCCCCTCCTCCATCCCCAACGCTTGTAGTCGAAGAACAAGCACCGGAAGAACAGTTGGGCGGCCCCATGGAAGAATATCAAAGAGCAATTCTGGAGGCACTAAGAGCCAGGACCGACAAAGACACTGAGCTTAGAGCCTTCTTCGCGACGCTGCCTACACTGTTCCAGTCGGCACAGAAAATACGGACGACAACTCCTCTCAAAGCACACAAACAGATCTATGCCCAAGAAACAATGACATTTACTAGGATCGACGATGGAGGCGACGTGATTGGAGCCATCCATTCTGTCACAAAGCAACTCGATGCCGACGCCTAGAACGAACCACCCACGTCACCGTCATAAGCAGGTATCTCTTCTGACCAAAGCCCACCAAACAGTCCCGTCACCCTTTTGACCCCTGACCATTCCCCCACTCCATCTCCACCTCCACCACCATCATCTCCACCACCTCCGCCACCCCCTGATTCACAGCCAAACCCACCATCATCCTCACAGCCGGAAGTAGTCATACAACCTCCTCCAGCAGAAAAACCACCATCCCCCATACCCCCTCCTCAAAAAGAAACACCCCCGACTTCTATACCACCTAACCAAGCAAGGAAACCCTCGGCCTCCGTTCCACCAACTACAGATCCCACTTCAACTACTGCAGGTACCCAAGAGCCACAGACAGAAACCCAGAAGAAAAAGAAAGAGCACCATAGAACATCCGGCCTGAAGATTAGCCTAAAAGATGCATGTTCGCTAACCGACTCAGAGGTCGGCCAACTACTCAAAACCTTGGCCAAAGAGTCAAAGAAGAGGACGGTCACCAAAAGTAAAGAGCTCAAAGACAAGGAGGCATAACAGGTCGAGTTTCTCGGCAAATGCAGGTCTCTTGCACAATCTGTCGTCCCAGGCCCGGTCGAAGACGCTACAGATCGACCTCTGGAAAGGGCATACCAGCTCTTTGAAGGAATGGTGTCGACTATACAGACACATCTCCAAGAGACTAAAGCAGAACAAAAGGAAGAGACTGCCCGACTCCTCTTGAACCAGCACACTGCATTTTCGGAGGCTTACAAAGTCTTACAGGACCATATGGAGGAATCCATTGTTACTGAGGAAGTACTAAGAGACTGGCCTACTCATTATGGGAAAGTCTATCATCAGACCAGGAAGACAAGACAAGGTATTCAGGCCTTGGAGGGACGCAAGTCGACGGAGGCAGAAATGAGGCAGACCATTGACGAGCAGATTGTGATGGAGAGTAGCAAACTGCAGAAGCTGGAACGAGAAGCTCATCAGTGGGTTCAACAAGCCCTTCCCAACTTAGAGAAGGTGGACAACATCTGCCCGCAAATGAAAAGACTCCTTGATGCTGCAGAAGAACAGAACCAAAGGTTGGGTCCCAACATGGAGAACATTGCAGAAATGCCCATGGCAGAAAAGATGTCGGTACTTTCAAACCTTACTACTCTGACGATCGACATCTAGAAATCCTTACAGACATGGATAGATTTCCAGCACCAGCTTTCCATCATCGCACCAGCAATAGTCGAAGTATGCGTCCAGAGAAGACCAACTATCCGTCTGCACAGTCCACCTCAGTAGCAGTTGCAGGGTTCCACATACAACACATTTTTTTTGTACCTCCCTGTTTCTTCGGGACGAAGAAATGTTTTGTTCATGGGGGAGATGTAGAAGGAGCAAGTCGACATAAGTCGACTTGAACGAGGACCGACTTAGTCAGCCGACTAAGTCGATGGACTGACTAAGTCAGTCGGCTGACTAAACTAGTTAATTAAGTCAAATAACTAACAGTCGTGTCGGTTCACCGAACCGACAGGTAGTTATTTTGTAACTGTTTGTAACTTGTATATATTAGGCTGTTGAGCCAGACAAGAACTCAGTTCAGTTCTGTGCTTTGTATGAACTCATTATAATAAGATATTCTGTTCTATCCAATCTGTTCTTGTCTTCTGTCTCTGTTTATACTTATGTATGTTTTAGTATGTATTATTGGTAACCTTATGTGATCGGTGAGACTACAACATCATTTAACAAGGCGAACTAGCACATACAAATATCTGAGTTTCCTGTTGCGAAAAATGGCGGGACCCACTCTGATTGATGGCTACATCAAGGGTCGAGCTTGATTGATGTCTCAGAGCATGTCATGATCCAAACTTCCCATGGTGTTCAGAAGAGAAAGGTTGGCGGCAAGGTGAATGGAACATGGATGGTGGATATCAAATATTCCTTTGATCGAACAACTGAGAAGACTCCCAAAGTGCAGATCTCGCATCCTGTGTGGAAATGACAGTGGAGGAGGCATTCACACATGTAATCTGCCCCATTGCAGATTCACCGATCCCTCCGATGCCATTCGCGATACGCCTGAGGTGGAAGTCTCATCTAGTGGCATAGTTCTCCCAGTTAGCAGGTGTGGCACATGTCCACTTCAAGGGGAGCCATCCCTGTGAGGTAGGTTTTGTATGAACTAGCCTATGGAAATGAGGAAAGTAGCCGATGAATCCACTGCTCACACGAGGCAGAGACAATGCAACGTGGGATCGTCCACTTCATAAAATATGCAGCATGGATCTACTGTACCAAAAGGCATCCACTAATTCCTCCTACAGTAGACAGTAAGAATCCACGGCCGATGAAACCAAATGACTAGATCCCCAACAAGTAAAGGATCGCTCTGCTCATGCCTTCAGACATGTTGAGACCAGATACACTCGATGACAGAATGTGCAAGAATGTTGACCATCCTGTGTGAAGATAAATCCTGAAGCCCTATAAATACCGCCTTCAATTCGACAAGAGTGAACTAACATATCTCCAGAGGCCGAGTTCTACTTCTCCACGAAATTTGTAGAGGCCTGATAGAGTTTGATGATGAATATTTGGTTAGCAAAGCTGGTCCATCTGGGTGTGTTGATTGGTTGGCGAGTAGATTCCACGCTAACTCGTAGCCTTGGTATTTGCATGCCAATGGTGACACCAGCAATCGGGGCCTAGATGTGATACCCATGCCTACAACGACGTGAGGCCTGGACACTTACATCCTGTAAGTGTTTTTCTAGGAACCCCTCATACTGTCGCACCCGCCAAAGCCTTCGCAGAAGGGGATAGTCATTGATCGTTCCCTATGTAAACATTTGTTCGAATGGGAGCATTAGGGGCTTAAAGCCCTCATCATTCTAATTGTGAAGTACACTTGACAAGGGTGATGGGGTTGGTGTAGAGGTACAACACCTTTGTGCCTGTGGGAGCGCTCACCTCACTGAAGGTGAGGAGTACAAGAATGATAGACCACCCCACAGGTCTGTTTCAACCAGAAGCAATACGACACTTCTTCCATAGCTCACGTATAATAGTGTTGCCCGATGGGGAAGGAGGTGGCAGATGTGACTAGACTGGAGAAGGATGCGGAATACTTCACCAATGTGTGCCCATGTGGAAAGCTGCATTTGAGCACGGTGGAAGCACACACCTCAAAGTATAGAAGCAGGCATCATACTCATAATCCATCATGGCGGCTAAACGTGTCGAACTATTAGCTGGGCCAAATAAAGCCGCTAGTGCCATAATGTTTGTTTCTATTTTGTAAAACATGGCGATAGTACACTCTTTGCACAATTAACACCTGATGGCAACTTGTAACAACTTTTTAGTGCCATAATGTTTGTTTCTATTTTGTAAAACATGGCGATAGTACACTCTTTGCACAATTAACACCTGATGGCAACTTGTAACAACTTTTTATTCAGTAGTCTTCGCAATAGGATTGTATAAAAACTCTCCCGATAAAGGGAGAAAGGGAGTTACTCAATTGGATTGGGAAACAGTCTGGGCTGAGGATCCCATTTGTAAAGCTTGATACCTATGTATGAATAAATTGTAGTGAAATACTGTCATTCATAGCAGAGATTCCTATGTTGTTGTTTTTCCCAATAAGTACTTTCTTTTACGTGTAAATGTGTTTCTTGTTTCCACTCCATTTTGTTCATTTCTTTTCATGTCTACAACATAGGGTATAGTTGTGCGGAATTCATACTTGTTATGCTCCGACTACTGCTTCAGGAATTCAACAATGGTTCTTCTAAATTTGCATGGAATTCATCTCACCGGTGCTCCATGCGATGGACTGTCCCCCCTTGTCCTCTAAATCACCCGCTAAAATATCCTGATTGGGAAATGAGCAGCTATCTTGCCTCCGCTTGCAATTTTACGTCATTCTTTCCACTTGTGATCATTTCTTGCGCAGGTTTTGACTCCATTTTCCCATGGTCCCTTGTCCCCTGATAATCCCACCATGCACCTTCCTCAACATACTTTTCCCCATTTAGGATCCTAGCCCCCTGATTATGCTGATTGGAAATCCTATGCGGAGTAGACTCTGGTGACACACAAGATTGACAACCTTATGTGGAGGTACTCCAATGACCAACGAGATATCCCTCTCTGACTGTGTAGGGTCGGAGGCACAGCCTAAAGTGGTTCTGTTGTTACCCGGCAGTGGGCCTTCCGCAGCCTTGGGCTTATTTTCGGTGCTAACAAACTAGCGTCGTTACCGAGGACGAACTTGAAGATCTTCCTTGGGAAGAACGACAAAGATTTGGATTTCATTGTTGATGGTGAACAATCGGTCAGACACCAAGAAGGTTGAGCACTTTTCACTTGGCGACTCCACTCTTGAAGGATTTAGACTTCAGCGACTCCGCTGGTGATGTGATCCAGAAAATCTAATGACCTAGGAAGGTTGGTCGATCCCGCCAGGAAAATACACCCGTCATAAAGCTCAGAAATGCATGGCAGAAGGTCCAAGCACTTGAGTCTGCATTTCTTCCAGGATGCCTTATATTATCTTGTAAGTTTGCTCTTATCTTTTCTTAGATTTATCAAAATAGGCGTCTATGACCCAGCTCATCCTAGGAAAATCCATGAATATGTTCCTGTTTATCCTTCTTTACGAACCGAAAGCGTTGCGTCATCTTGTACATATGATTTCAGCCTAGATATTTATCCAGGGGTACCCGATGTCAAAGGACACCACTGTGAAATTCATGAAGCCTTGGACGATAGTTTAGCTATCGTACCTAATCTTGTCTCCCCCATTTCTCCAAGTCGATATAAACCACTGCAACTGCCTCCTATCCTCCATGATTTTCCCGCGAAATATTACAAGTACCTCCCAAAGTTTGATGGAGAATATGAAGACTTGACTACTGAGAAACATGTACAAGCCTTTGAGCATTTCTTTGATCTTTTTGAGATAGAACATGATGATGTCTACATGTGGGCATTCACTCTATCCTTACAAGGAAATGCCAAGGTCTGGTTTAAACATTTGCATCCTAGGTCCATCAACACTTGGGAAGATATTTCTTGCATATTCTTGAGGTTTTGGGGTAGGAACCGGCTGCTGGAGCAAATACTTTCAGATTTTTATTCTTTGAGGAGACATGAAGATGAGGCCATATCCAGTTTTAACAGAAGATTCACAAGTTGTTATTATAACATGCCTAAGGAAGTTCAACCTCTTGAGAATGCTGCTAAGGTCTATTATGTAGCCGCCTTTCCTCTTGACCTGTCCTTGCTTCTTTTGGAGAGAAAATCAACCACCCTGCAGCAGATGTTCACTGACTGTTTGGAGGTTGAGAGAAACCTTAAGATGTCCAAGAAATTGTCAGATCAGGATAGTGGTGGTGAAATAAATTATACATACAAATTGGTTTGACCCTGCAAGCAGAAGGAAGAAACCTATGGCCCATCAAAGATCTCTCATGATATGCAGAAAGATGACTGGCTTGAGGCTGAAATAAATGGTCCCACAGGATTATTCTCTAAAGATGGTGACCTGCCTCGCTCCTCGTCAACTAGGGACGATTTTAAGAAGGATTTTGGTGCACCTGTGTACAAGGAATATGAAGAAGAGTACCTGCATAATATAACTGACGAGCTAGCTGTTGAAACGACGCCTTCTGATGAAAGAAATCAAAGCGCAATACAAAATCAGGAGGTCAGAGTGAGAAAATATGATGAGGGCACTGGAGGTGATAGCTTACCCTTATGTTATGCCTCTTTTGAGTTGATACAGCATATTATTAAGGCCTCCAAGCAAAGGCAAAAGGAAATGGAGGTGGTGCAGGCCAGAAACTTGTACAAGAACGAAGATAGATGCAACAGCCTAAAGATAAATGCTTTTTCTGATGCTCTGCCTTCAGGAACGCCGCCTCACACGGAAGGAGTATGCCTACCTGATCCCACTGGAGAAGCTGAGGACCTCCATCTCGAAGCACATCAAGCCCTTGTTATAGAAATTTCGATTGGAGAGGTGGATATTTTGATAGAGAAAGATTCTATGGGTCCTCGTCTGCAATCTTCCAAGTGTCAACCTGATGACTTCCAAGAAGCAGGAAGCTCCAGGTAGCTTTCCCATGAGCAGGTGATAGTATGAGCTGGAGGTTGCCATGATTTCTACGACCCCATGGCTAAATACATGGAGGGTCTGGGTGAAGGCAATGATTGGTCGCATCTCTTCCTTAAATATCAGTTTGTTTATCATTCCCTTCTCCCATTATCTGTTTCAATTTGGTCCATCAAGCACCATACAAGAACAAGAATATTAGACAAGTTACTTGATTGGCTTCAATGGAATTTTGATTTCACTTAGTTGGAATTCTGTACAAAGTTAGGTAGAGTAGGTTGGAGAAAATAAGCTTAGTTGTTATCGACCATTTCCTTCATTGTTATTTTTAGTTTGTTTTCATTTTCAGTTACCACCACAGGTTTACAGTCACCAGCATGATTTGTAAGACTGGCACAAATTCGTTGAAGCAGTAACATGGAACAAAATGGAGATGTCAAAGAATGACTGAAGGTGTCCCAACGGTTTCGGCACTTGGTCTACGGGGGTTCTTTGCTACCTTGCTAGGAGGATAGCATCCCTTATGGAGCCAGTTGTTAACACTCCATTTTTAACAATTGATTTAAGGGCCTGACAGAAGTTCGGTAAGGGTCCCAGCCCCTCGAATTTCATGTGACCACCATTCAATGAGGAAAACGACAGGCGCACTGTTAACTTTGGGCAGGATTCATGATCAAGGGCTATGGTTGATCGAGGAAATATCAATGGTTCTGAACCTCTTCGCGCGAGCAAATATGCGCGATCAAAGCTTCTGTCCCATATTGTGAAACATGTTAAAGACCGGCGGCTTTTGACGGTTGAGATTAAGTCTAGGGTAGATCTACGGCCTAAAGTAATTTCATAACCCATACTTGTGCATATAAAACTGCAATCTCAACTCGTGAAAAGGTGTAAAGGCCGCAAAGATCAATGGCCGCGATGAAGAAGGAGATGGATCTACGGCTATGATTCATTTTGCAAGGAGAACTAGCACGGACGAATATTTGAGTTCCCTGTTGTGAAAAATGGTGGGGCCCACTCTGATCAATGGTTGCATGAAGGGTCGATCTCGATCAATGGCTCAGAACGTGTCACGATCCAAACTGCCCATGGTGTTTAGAAGAGAGGTTGGCGGTAGGGTGAATGGAATGTGGACGACGGATATAAAATATTCCTTTAATAGGATGGCTGAGAAGACTCCCAAAGTGCAGATCTCCCATCCTATGTGGAAATGACAGTGGAGGAGGTGCTCACGCGTGTAATCTGCCCCATCGCAAATTGGTCGATTCCTTCCACGCCATTCGAGATACGCCTAAGGTGGAATTCTTGTCCAGTGGCATAGTTCTCCCAGTTCCCCAGTGTGGCGCGTCTCCACTTCAAGGGGAGCCATCCCTATGAGGTAGCTTTTGTATGAACTGGCCTATGGAAATGAGGAAAGTAGCTAGTGAATCCATTGCTGACATGAGGCAAAGCCAACGCAACATGGGATCGTCCACTTCATAAAATATGCAGCATGGATCTACTGTACCAGAAGGCATCCACTACTGCCTCCTACAGCAGACAGTAAGACTCCAAGGTCGATGAAACCAAATGACTAGATCCCTAGCAAGTAAAGGATCACTCTGCTCGTGCCTTCACACATTTTGAGACTAGATACACTCAATGACAGAATGTGCAATAATTTTGACCATCCTGTGCGAAGATCAATCCTGAAGCCCTATAAATACCGCCTTCAGTTCGACAAGAGTGAACTAACATATCTCCAGAGGCCAAGTTCTACTTCTCCATGAAATTTGTAGAGGCCTGATAGAGTTTGACGATGAATATTTGGTTCGAAAAGTTGGTCTGTCTGGGGGTGTTGATGGTTGGCGAGCAGGTTCCATGCTCACTCGTCGCCTTCGTATTTGCATACCAATGGTGACACCAGCCATCTGGGCCTAGATGTGATACCCGTGCCTCCAACGAAGTGAGGCCTGGACACTTACGTCCTGTAAGTGTTTTTCCAGGAACCCCTGATATCGTCGCGCCCACCAAAGCCTTTGCAGAAGGGGATAGTCATTGACTGTTCCCTATGTAAACATTTGTTCATATGGGAGCGTCAAGGTCTTAAATCCCTCATCATTCTGATTGTGAAGTACACTTGACAAGGGTGATGGGGTTGGTGTAGAGGTACTACACCTTTTTTCCTGTGGAAGCGCTCACCTCACTGGAGGTGAGGAGTACAATAATGATAGACCACCCCACAGGTCTATTTCAACTAGAAGCAATACAACACTTCTTCCATAGCTCACGTATAATAGTGTAACCCGGTGGGGAAGGAGGTGCCAGATGTGACCAGACTGGAGAAGGATGCCGAATACCTCACCAGTGTGTGCCCATACGGAAAGCTGCATTTGAGTGTGGTGCAAGCACACACCTCAAAGTATAGAAGCAGGCATCATACTCATCATCCGTCGTGGCGGCCAAACGTGTCGAACTATTAGCCGGTCTGAATAAAGCCACTAGCACCATAATGTTTGTTTCTATTTTGTAAAACGTGGCGATAGTCCACTCTTTGCATAGTTAACACCTGATAGAGACTTGTAACAACTTTTTATTCGGTAGTCTTAGCAATAGGATTGTATAAAAACTCTCCCGATAAAAAGAGAAAGGGAGTTAGTGAATTGGATTGGGAAACAGTCCCGGGCTGAGGCTCCCATTTGTAAAGTTTAATACCTGTGTATGAAGAAATTGTAGTGAAATACTGTCATTCATAGCAGAGATTCCTGTGTTGTTATTTTTACCAATAAGTACTTTCTTTTACGTGTAAATGTGTTTCCTGTTTCCACTCCATTTTGTTAATTGCTTTTGATGTCTGCAACATAGGGTATAGTGGTGCGGAATTCATACTTGTTATGCTTCAACTGTTGTTTCAGGCATTCAACAATGGTTCTTCTAAATTTGCATGGAATTCATCTCGCTGGTACTCCATGCAATGGACTTTCCCTCCTTGTCCTCTAAATCGCCCGCTAAAATCTCCTGATTCAGAAATTAGCAGCTATCTTGCCTCCGCTTGCAATTTTACGTCATTCTTTCCACTTGTGATCGTTTCTTGCATAGGTTTCGACTCCATTTTCCCATGGTCCCTTGTCCCCCGATAATCTCACCATGCACCTTCCTCAACATACTTTTCCCCATTCAGGATCCTAGCCCCATGATTATGCTGATTGAAAATCCTATGCGGAGTAGACTCTAGTGACACACAAGATTGACCACCTTATGTGGAGGTACTCCAGCAACCAACGAGAGATCCTTCTCTAACTGCGTAGGGCCGGAGGCGTAGCCTAAAGTGGTTCTACTATTACCCGAGAGTAGGCCTTCTGCAACCTTGGGCTCATTTTCGGTGCTAACAGAAACAAATTTAGTTCCTTGAGATATGTATGCCTCAATGACAGATTCTCTCTCTCTCGACATAGGTTCACACCATTGACCATTGATCGATAGAATCGACTGGGTGTTCGACATCAAGACATCTATTCACACTCAGTAGATTGTACTAGGGTAGCTTGGGAATCATTGACATCAATGGTGATCTCCCTCGCACTTGTTAACGGTTCACATCATTGGCTGGTAATCAAGTGGTTTCTATCATGTTTGAATTTAGAACATTGTAATCACATGGATAGAATCGTACTTTGTGGAAAACGAGACAAAGACCCTGGGTACTTGTTTAGCATTCATTGCTCTCCCCAGGTTGCGATGTAGTTTTGTATATCAAGCATGGATCCACATTTGTATGGTCATGGCTATGCTCAAATTTGCGTCTATATGACATAGATCTACGTTGTATGTCTAGTAGCTATGTCCAAGTTTGAGTCCTCTATCACATGTATCTACGCTGTATTCTAGTAGCCATGGTTGTTTATTCCTCTCATGGATCTGCCTTGTATTGGTCTATAGCCATGAGTTGGTTACATTTGTCTATGATTCAAAAGTATTGATGTACTACAGATGCCTACTCGACAACATTCTTCGACCGAGTTGACATTCTCACCTCAAAGTGACAACTTGTTCTCTCAAATCTCTCTCTTATCATATCCCTCTAAGCCTCATGCTTTGGGGGGAATTTGGTTATACCCAAATCTTGTCACCAACATGTGATGAGATCCTTAACCCCTATGTTTTCCCTAAATCCCAAAACTTGGAGTGGAAACTTGCTCTGGATATCAATTCTACTTGAAAAAACCTAGCACCGCGCTTACCCTTTGGCTGATGAGTGGTACCTTGTTCAGCACCACCTGTGTCCTATTATAGAGAAGTAATGACACCGCAGAAGTGCTTTTTCTTTGAAGTGGTTCTCACCTAAAACACTCTGTCATAAGGGAACAAAAGCAGTACCCTTGGTAAAATGGGAAAAAGAGAAGTTTCTCGAGCCTTCTAGATCATGCGCCTCGTGTCCTCCCTTATCCCTATCAATATGGATTATTTGAGCTCGAGATCCCTCTTGGTAGGATATTAGAGCCACCTCACCCACAATTCTCTCAACTATCCCTATCCATTTGAGGCCTATAAATACAAGCTCATATCCATAGTTGAGGGGGATAACTGAATGGTATTGTTATGCTGTTGAATTGACTACCTAGTCCAATCCATTGGAGAGCAGAAGAGAGCAAGTTGGAGCTTTTGGGGATAAGGTGTTTGTCTTGTGGAGGAGTTTGTCAAAAATAAGGCAATGGTTGTAAGCTTCTTCATTCATTCTTAAATCAAAGCTGATTTCCGTCCCACATATCTGTTGTTTTGATTTTGCATGTATATGTTACTCGATTCCTTAGTCACTAGTATGGATGTGTAGATGAATTTCTGGTAGCTTTGATTTTCTTGTTCGTTTGACATGTTTGCAAGTACACAGGTTCGTGATCAAAGCACTATTCCAGGCGTTTACAATGTTTAGGGAAGGTCTTCATCCTTTTCCATTCACTCATTTGTTCTGGATATGAACCATTCAGACCAGAGGAGCAGCTTATGTCTGCAGAAGGTGCAATATTCCTTATTACAGCCTCATCCCTGCCTGGAGAAAACTCCTCCCCAATGGATCTGTCAAACATAATTACAATGGCTAGAGATGTTTCTCCATTGGTGATATTTTTGGAGAATACTAAGAAGAGAGACCATGCAGAACCCATGGATACTAAGGATATAGACACTGCCAACACACCAAAAAAGCATAGAGTGGAACAAGAACAACAGATAGTGTCGGTAAAGAGAAGTGGTATGAGAGGCCATATGGAGATGAATAGTGGAAAGGGAAAATAGAAACAAGAAAAACCTATAACAGCTAAGTTAGTACTGTGAGAGTATATATTTGATGGGAAGACCCCAAGCAAATATGATTCTAAAGAATATTTTCTAAACACTTATACAGAGACGACTGATAAAACCTTCGATGAGACAATGAGGTTGTATGATGAAATAAGGCAATTTCCTGGGCCAAGCGTAGCATTGCAGACTATGAGAGATCATACTACAGACACCCTAAGTCTGGCCATGTCAACGAGTAATAAAGTGTCAGAGGTCAGGGTGAACCTAGGGTAGGTTCCTACTCTGGATATCATCCACCTTAAGAGAGAAACCAGGGATATCCTGAATACTAGACTGCTAAAAGCCACTTTACATATGTCCAATATGGATTCTAGTAAAACAAAGACTCAATATCTATTGAGGAAAGTGAGAGTTGAAAACAAGGATATGAAGGTCCAATTTCAAAAGTTGCAAGATGAATCAGTGAAAATCGATGGGCAAGCATATAAGGGAGCATTGGCTCATAAGATGCTGAATGAGAAAGAAAAATAAATCTAAGTGCTTAAAAAGAAGTTAAAAATTCCTTCTACCCAATTCATTCAGACCTCTGAGTTGACAGAGTTCGAGAAGGAAAATGAGGTTTTAAATACTGCGCTGATTAATTGCAAGGTCGGACTTTTGAAGCTCGAGGAGAAAGAGAGGTAATGGGAGAAGGAAACCAAGTTTCTAAAGGAAAGTGAAGAAGGTCTGAAAGTTAATTTAGCATCCCAAGAGAAGGAGCTACAAGAGAAAGTTGAAGTGATGGAAATATCCTCCATTGTACCCAATACAGAGACAGACACCACCGCCTTGGCTAGTGCTATGTCTCGGGTAGATATAAGGGATGTAGAGCTGACAGTATTGAAGATGAAGAATAAGAATTTGGAAGACATAGCTCCGAAAAGGGAAGAAGAGTGAAATAAATTGGCAGAAAGATGTCAAGAGTTGCTAGAACAAAATACTAAGTTAAACAAGAAAGTGACAGGGAAAATGGCCCTGCAGGGATGTTGGCATATGATATGGGATAAAATCATTTCAGAATATGACAAGTTCATACCTTATTTAAATTTCATTTCAGATCAGGAGGATGCATTGGAAATGGCTAAGAAAAAGATTTTGATAGTAAAGGGAGAATTGCATAAAAGACCAGTGGGGGTAGCTGAGAGCGCTGTCAATTTTCTAAGTAGCTTATTAGAAGAACAAATCCGCAGGTATGATATCCAAAAAATATTGGATGTTATTTTAGGATCTAGCAAGGCAATTGGAAAACAGAGAATGCTAGACACCGTTCAAGCCAAAATTGATATTATCGATCACAAAGTGAAAGGGGTGATCACATTGTTTAAACTATTGGTGAACAGGGGGTTTACTTTCTTTTGGGAAGAAAAAAGGACCTTTACTGACACAAGAAAGAGTATCTAGAAATATTGGTCCGACCACAGCAGTTTTGGGGATATGCAACATGCTCTATCAGGCCCCGTTGTGTTTGAGAAATTGGTGGGAGCATTTGAATTGTT
This sequence comes from Pseudotsuga menziesii, assembly GCA_001517045.1. Lineage (NCBI taxonomy): Eukaryota > Viridiplantae > Streptophyta > Pinopsida > Pinales > Pinaceae > Pseudotsuga > Pseudotsuga menziesii. Next base: position 97,091 of record LPNX010775713.1, read on the forward strand.
AGTTGATTTTAAATCCACCTGTGCCACAGTACCATATTTCTCATACACCAAGAATAAGGAGCTCAAAGTACTAGCACATGACATGGCTGTTGCCACTTTACCGGGTCCATATTTGTGGAATTCAATTCAATTGTATAGGTCAAACAAGCTGAGATTACAACCTTAAAAACCTCAATGAAAGCAACCAATAGATTTTTCTTCCAGGCATAATTGTTTGGAGTCACTTTCTCAAATTTTGTGTAGATGTCAACAGTTGAGACATACATAAAGGGATTTTTAGCCTATTTCTTTCGATATGTTACATTTTATTTTTGTCTTATGTAAATTGTGGTGTATATGCCATGTTCAAGTTTGTTAGAATTGTGTTCTTCGGTTTGTAACAAATTTGGATTCTGAGGGTTGGTCAAAGAGATCCGAAAAACAATTTAAATATACCTCTTCTATAGGAAAAAAGGGTTGGAAACCGAGTGATTTTGGAGTTGTATGTATTCAAGCTTTTCTTCATAAATTTACAGAACCGAAGCCGACATTTTTCAAGGGATTGATATGTTTTTCCATATTACAGTATGTGCTTTCTTTCCCTTGTGAATGTTTTCCTGTTTATATGTTCATTGTGTTTTCTTTCACTTCTGGAATGAGTGCTTGACAGTTTAGAATTCATAATCGTATGCTCTAGATATTCTTTTCATAGGTCCACAAACCTTTTCTTCTAAATTTAATACATAATTCATTTCGTAATGCTCTGTGTTGATGGTATGTTCATGTTGTTCAGTTACCACCAGAAAACCAATATTTGACTGTAAATGAATGGCTATATTTCCTCTACGTTAAATTAGCCTTGCATAAAGTTATGTTATATATACATTTTACATCTTGAATCCATAGCCCAATGGTCATGTACCTTGTTTCAACCAATCTTATAAACAATACGCATTTTCATCTGTATATATCTGGCATTGTTAATACTTAGTGAGAGATCCCTCTCGGGAGAGAAGAAAGCCATTCTTCCCTTCAAAAGTGGTGTTGTTGTTACCTGGGAACAAGCCTTCACAACCTTTGTTAAATTTTCAGTGCTAACACGACCAATGGACCATCCACATTTTATTGCTAATATGCTACAGAAATATATAATCTATTTAAATAAATTACTAATTTGCATGTGTATATATATGCTTGTGTCTTTATGTACTAAATTATACATGATTACATGTGTAAATGTAGAGGATCGTGGTTCTGTTGAGGGTTATGATGATGCATTTAGAGAAAATGATGGTTATGCATTTGGAGAAAATTAGGGTGGAGATGTTGAGGATGTTGCAAGGGACCAAGATCAAGGTCATGAAAATTCTTGAAGAAAGGGTCAAGGCTGGAGAAGGGCTACTTTTGAACAAGCACATGGTTTTCATCCCATGGCCATTTATCCTTCAAATATACCCGATGCTCTTCGTTGGGAAAATGAATAGGTTTTTGTCCCCCTTGAAAAATGTACAACCCACCATAAAAAATTGAGGGATGATCTTGCTAGCTTGGAACTCCCAACAGAGAGTCGACAAAGCTTGCAAATACTTTTGGAAACTTTAGGCAAGTTTATTGGTGCCTATAGAACTGTTGGGACAACAACCAATTGTTTTATTCACTTGATTTGAATGCAAAGGGCTCAGGTGATGGGTCCTGACAAGTGGGTTGATGTAGAGAAGAGGGTGTCAAAAGAAGATTTCATTTCAATGTTTAATTTTAAAGAAGGATCGAAGCAAAACATGTTAAAGATGCAATATTTCAAGCACCCCAAGATTGCAGACCATTTATATGATAGATAATTGAATTCCTATGGTATATTTCCATGGAATTATGAAGTGCCACATTATTTTGTGAGATTATTTTATGTGGAGTTTCTTCCAAACATGAAGCCAGATTATAGAGATGTGTCCAAATTTTACGGGGTTGGAAAAGGTAGGACGTATGAATGAGAAGGAGCCTATCTTAATCCATTGTTGCCTAATCCTACACCTATTTTGGTGCCTCAGCCACAGAGAGTTGTTACATTATGATCAGAGATGGAGGTGACCTCTCATATTGGTCTAGAGGTCAGAACTCTCATAGGAGACAACTTACCATCTTCTCTAGTGGGTTTTGACGTGGGAATGGATCGACATAGAGAACGTGCTCGTTCTCGTGCAAATTTTTCTTATAAAATAGACAGTGAAGTGGATTCAATGAGCCTTGAAGATGCCAAGGCATACCCAAAACATTGTCGAGATATATTGTTTGATTTACTCCATCCCGAGGAAGGAGGGAGGGGGGAGGTATGTGAGAACTTTTATGTTTTCCTCATAATTGTTAAATCATGTTTTGTTAGTTTATATAAATATATAATGAACTCATTTGAATTGCAGTTCACCCAAATGTTGGATGAACGTGATTTTATGGTCGACTCTAGTGTTAACCTAGGGCCATTGAAAGAGGTACATTTGCATAAATATCTATAAACTTATATGTTCTTATTATTGTCATGACACATTTTTCCAATATTGAAATTTTTCTTGTGTTCATAGGTTCCAATCCCTTCACCTAGAGCCATGGGTATTGGGCTCCTCTCATCATCATTATTGGGAGACATTCCTATTGTCTCACAAGATTTGGAGGTAAATCAAACACCTTTAAAATGTTTTAGTAATGATTGAAAACAATTGACATTTTATTTAAATTTAAATTACATGTTTTAAATGTTTAAGTAATGATATTTTAATTGTAGGTGAGTAAACGTATTGTACAACCTTCCATGTTTGTGGATGTGGTGGCCTCTTTGGATGTTAACCACTTATACTATGAAACGAGAACTTTATACTAAGAACAAGAACTCTAGCGATAAAAACGATGATTTTTGCATAAAAAGCACCAAAAACACCCCCCAAATAGAAAAGTATTGATACCAATATACACGGTTTTTTTTTTTTTTTCAGGGTAAAAAATAGTGTCATGGCCTAAACATGCCATACTATTGTTTACAAAAACCTTGAAATCAACCCCCAAATTGGAAAACGATTATTTTCTTCAAGAGACAAATTACAACTTTTTTGAAGCTTACATGTTAAACAAAAAAAATATTTCATAAACAATTTCACCATTCTAACCATTTAAAATCAAACAAATTATGGTGTGATTCATAATGAAATCATATATTATACCCTACAAGAGCACATTATTCATATAAATGATAAAAAAATCATTTAGAGTTTCAATTACAATTCATAATTTTATTTTAAGTATGATTTATATACAATTCATAATATAAAAATATTAATTATATTATAAGAAATTTAATAATTTAAACATATAATAAAAATACTTTTAATAAGATTATAGTCCTACGCATTACAAAATAAAAAAGCATCCATCAAATTCTATTACAAAATTTAAAGACATTATCAATAAAATATTAACCATATATATATTTATTGATGAAATTATATTAAAATAATAAAGACATTCTCAATAAAATATTAAAATGACTTGTAGAATTTAACTTCTATAAAAGTATTGAAATTATAATATTTAATTTTTTTTATTTTAATGGATTCCATCCAAAACAATAAAAGAATCTCTTTGTGTGGATGGTTAAAGCACTAAGGAGTAGTATTCCAAGTAACGAGTCTGATCAAGGTTTATTTGGCCAAAAAACCCGATCCGAGAAAAGTTTTTTTTTCCTTTATTTTATTTTATCCTAATATCCTAGAGTTGGTCCTTACATATTAATAAGAGAAGACTCTATATATTGCTTAGTGTACACAAAGATATTATTAATTATATTAAACAAGACCGCTATTTATATACTGGGCCCTTATGGTCTATTTCGTAAACATTTCTAAATTAATACCGGAACTTTCGAATAGTACCAACCCTTTAAACCTAGATTTTTTCATGGTGTCTTATTTTTCGGGATCCTATTTTCATGTTTTTTCACCCATGACTCAACCACGACTCGCAAAGGCCCTTCATGAGCGGCGCGATTCTCAGAATCGTGCCGCTAGTTATGAATGGCTAGTTGTGAGTGGCGCCCCACTCATAACTAGCGGTGTGATTCTGAGAATCGCGCCACTCATGAAGGGTGGCCATTTTGACTTTGAAAATATGGTTTCATCAGTTGTAAACCCCTCTTCATATCATAAGCCCGTTTCTTCTGCGGCCAGCCATTGTGCCATTTCTTCTTCCCGCCGTGCTTGATTCTCCCAGCAAGTTTTTGCTACAATCCATCCAGTAACTCTCCTCAAAGCATGTAACTCAACTTTGGAGTGAGTGAAAATACATACCATTTTCTCTTGCCGAGTGAAAAGACTAGGCTAAGCTAAATTAACCAGCGAGCGACTTGACATATAAAGGAACAATCCAATTAAGAGATACACCATATCATGCCATAACCACAGACAGGAAAGCAACTGAGGTAATGGGTGCCTCTCGATCTTGTTCGGATGTTGGGGGAGGGATAAGAAAACAGACATGAGCAGCCCTTTTGACTTTGCAACTTATGGTTTCACTTAATGTTGTTTTGAAAAATGCTTATTTATTTTCTTCATAGTCTGTATGGGAATGCACCTCAAAAATGTCCTTGTAAATCATATCGTCCCTTCATTTCCAGATTGTGATTTTTGAGGCTCTTCTTTCGATGTAGGAAGACCCCTTCATCTATTTGCTCATCTCAGCGAATGCCAGTTCACTTTAATATGGTTTACTGGTGCATTTTATTTTTTTGTGTAAAGTTGATGTAAATTATAGTTTACGCTAAATTATATAATAAAACAAATCTTGTACATTACTTTGAATCCATAGATAAAGGAAGGGCAATTTGACCGATGGTAAACTAGAACAATTCTGATTCCTTTTACATATAGAACTGAACGTCCAAGAATGTACATATAAAGAAGATTGCCCTCACTCCATTTCCAGATTGTGATTTTTGAGGCTATCCCTTTCATGTGATAAGATCACTTCATCATTTTTGAATTTGTGATTCTCTATCCATCTCAACAAATGCCAAAGTGTTGGTTAAACCACCCCATAGTTTATACATTTGTTTGCATTTATTATTTAATTTTTTTAAATAAGAATGGAATATATATTATGTGGAGATCTCTCACCTCAACGTGATGTTCATGTTCCTTTAATATGATGTAGTTTATTTGGTCAACTCTGTTATTAAGCAGCGCTGGAATGTTAACAATCTAAATGACAGAGATTATATATAAGTTGTTTTGGGTTTCTATTTAAACACGACAATGTTAAGAAATTTTTGCAACTTATAATTTAGTGAATACGTGAAAATATATTTGGAGATTTCTGGCAATAACTTTGGTAAAAGAAAATTGTTATTTTTTGTTGGATTATGTAATCCAGCTATGAGAGGTATTTAAATATTTTTTTAGATTTAGATTTTGTTTACTGAATTAACAAGATTAACATGTATATAATAATAATTCATTTCATGGTAGTAGTATGTTGTTATGTTTAAATGCATCTTGATTAAAATTTGATGTCCGTGAGGAAAGGCAAGCTCTAGAAAATTCCTTTTTGTATAAAGAATTTGGTGTGCATGATATTGTTGATTAGTTTAATGTCTTGAATAAAATGTTAAATTTGACAACTTTTTGATAAGATATATTTGTACTATTTTGACATTGAGACTTTATTTTATAAATAAAATTTATATACATATTGTTTTTAATATGTTATTTACAAATATATGGTATAGCTTTTTTTAAATTTATGTGAAACTTAACATTTTGGAATACACTATGAAATAGTATCATTTTTATATAAATATTCTATGAAAATCCATTGAAAATTGTTTTAAATGTCTTTATTTTCTCGAATTTCTTAGAATTTTTCCAATAAAAAGGTCTTATTTTCTCTATAAAAAAATCTTATTTTAAAGAAAAATTTGCAAATTGTATATGTTTTTCAATATAACTTGATCCTAAATGTATGTTATTTTGTTTAATGTCTAAAAAACACACTTGAAAATAGAAAGTAATATTATTTTAAGACAAAGATGATTCAAAGGCCCAAAAAAATGCCTTAAAATGAAAATGCGTGATACTGGTATCAACCATTTTTTAAATGGAACTAAAAATAGCTACTAAAATTAGGAGAGAGAAAAATGAGAACTGTGTTGAGTTCTCGTTTCATAGTATAAGTTGTTTGTTGGCCTCACTGAGGTATATTTATTAATTTTTATTATTTTAACTTCAAATTGTATTTTTATTAAAGTTTATTTACAGTATAAAATTTATATATTGAAGCTTAATTATATGTTGCATGTGTTATATAGGTCAATTGCGAGGAGAATGTGGAGATTGATATCCATATAATGGATATTACATAGTTATATATGTTTTTATATCATTAAAATGTAGGTTAGGAATTTGTTTTCAATTATAAGGAATGTTCAATAAAAGGTTGAATGGATTTACACCCACATTCATGATTTCACCCATAATGAATGTTAGGAACGTTCAATCTGTTCAATATGTTAATTGATGTTTATATACAATATGTTGTACTTGTGTCTAAATGATATTTAATCATTAGTAATGTTCAATATTTAATGCTCTAGTAATGTTCAATATTTAGTAGTTGTGTCTAAATATTTAGTTAGTCATATTTAGTAATGTAAAATCATTTAGTACTTGTGTCTAAATGAGTTTTAATCATTAGTAATGTTTAATATTTAATCATTAGTAATGATTTAGTCATTAGTAATGTATTTTTCCTTGTTCAATTAAATTTATGACTTATGTTACCATTTTATTTGAATACTTTATTTGTTCCTTATTATAGCCATTGAATAGCTTTCACATGCCTCTAATTGGTAGGGAAGCATATTCCATCTACATTAAAAATGCTCTAATCATAACCTTATAGATTAGAAGAAACTAAAAAATAAGAAACACCAAAACTAAGCTACAATTCTCTGTATATTTGCAAAAAACACATATGCTAATCATAAGAGAGATAGGGATTCCATCCATTGTTTTTTATGGCATCATGGGTCCCTTTGGAAATTTGCTAATCATAAGAGAGATATGGATACCATCCATTGTTTTTTATGGCATCATGGGTCCCTTTGCCAATTTGTGTCCCTTATTTAAGAGTGTATAAACTTATATATTAATTTATGGGTAGATAACTGTGAAAGTGATGTTCTCAAAAAGCTTGCGATGACTTATTTATATGCTCTATAATAGGAATAAGATAATAATTATAGGTTCTAGTATTTCCTTGCATCCTACTAATGGAGAAACAAGAATCATTAAATATTTGAATTTATTTCACAATCTTCTCTTGTGCAAATTCAATCAAGATTTTGAAGGGAATAATTCTACATAGTTATTAGAACCTTGGCCTAGGATTGCTTTAAATTTTAGGCTGTGCATTTCAAAATGATGTAGATTATCTATAGCATTATTGTACTCATGTGGTCCTTTCATAGTTCCAACAAAAAATCCACATGATTGTGGTTTGTTAATATAAATCTTGTAATTTTTGTGGTTTGATAAATATGATAAATGTATAATTTTCAATAAAATGCACTTTACGAATGTTTTAAATAAAATGGACTTTTGGAATGAACTAGTTAGGAATGTTTTCAATGATTTAAATAAGTGGAATAATATATGATATCTATTGAATATTCATTAAAATGCATTTTATGAATGTTTTCAATCATAAAAAATATTAGTTATGAATGTTTGTATGTTATGAATTTATATGTTATGAATGTTTGTATGTTATGAATTATGATGTTTATATACAATATGTTGTACTTGTGTCTAAATTATATTTAATCATTAGTAATGTTCAATATTTAATGCTCTAGTAATGTTCAATATTTAGTACTTGTGTCCAAATGATTTTTAATCATTAGTAACATTCAATATTTAATCATTAGAAATGATTTTTAATATTTAGTAATGTTAATATTGAATGTTTGTATGTTACGAATTTATACAATTGTACATATCAATTTCGTTATAAAATTAATATAGATCATTTTGATGTGCATATGTTGAACAATCCAAGAACAATATATCATATAATTTACATCAATTTGATATATACATACACTAAACAGTCTAAGAACAATGAGCTATAAGCTCAACAATGCAAGAACAATATTTTATAAGTTTCCTCAATTTGATGTACATAAGCTCAACAATGTAAGAACTTGATATCATATTTAAGTAAAAATAATCAATTTGACATGTACATAAGTTCAACGATCTAATCTAATAGTCTATCATATTTAAGTTTAAAAAAGGCACAGATCTCATAATTTGACAATTTCATAACGAATGTGCTTAAAAAATCATCAAAACAATATAGCTCAGAACTTATCAATAATCACTCTATTTGAGTGTCACAATTATAAAACCAATGAAGATGTCCTTCCTGTAAAAAGTATGTATCATTTTCAACATGATTCAAATTAGAAACAAGATCTTAAAGGAATGTCGTCTTCAATTATTCTTTCATGATCAACTTTTGGCATCTTCCATTATCTAGCTTTCAGTTTTTTATTTGATTTAACTTCTATCAACTTTATGCGAGTTGCGCATACCAAATGACTATATTGGCAGCATATGACATCAGGTTGTATGACATAAGTTTGATAGTATTTAAAGTGAATGCCACTTTCAATTTGATATGTTTCTTGAAAAAAATAACCTTTTAATATAATTGACCCTCTTTCATATATAAAACCTCTGTCATCATAGTCCTCCAATAATTTCATCTTTCTCTCTGTGCATCTCATCAAATAATATATCACATTTCCATTGTTGTCTATGGGTGCAACAACAGCAAATACATCTCCTACACATAATTAAGAACATTGAATTTGTCAAATTCATCTTCATTAAATCAAACCATTTTCATTAGTTGTAAAAACTATTTAAAATAAAAATAGACAAATTTATTAAAGTATACATAAAATTACCTTCTCTAACCAAATTGGAAATTCTATCACCATCTGTTGATATTGCAATGTCCTATGATTCCAACTCTTCAAAGCTTGCAAGTGGCATTTTTTCTTTTAAATTAATTTCGTTGTGTTTCCAAGGTTTAACATAATTTCCATTGATGTTTTCACAATTCTCTATTGATTCTGTGTCCTCCATGTAAATAGGACAAAATCATGTTAGCTTCCTACTATGAAATGAAAACACATTTTGGAAGGTTTTTGTTTTGATTGAGTGTAAATCTTGAGTTCCATGAATAGTGCTAGCATCATATGGGATTGATCTGTCTATATCTGGATTCCAATATGCCAAAAAAACTTGTCCAACATAAACAATTTTACATGTACATGTGAATAAAATGTTAGTAGATGTACATATTAAAGTCATTCTACGTTGAATAATTATGTTTTGAAAACAAAGTTCATACCTGCGCACATCTTTTGATTGTTGATTGTAATCATGGTTGAGATTTAAACGACACCATTGAACAACTTGATTAGCACACACAAATCGATCGGCATAATGGTTCATGGTATACCTTCAAAGTTCTCATTTTACACACGCCCCATCACCATTGTGCTCCCCTTTTCCATGACCAGTTACAAAAAACTTCCAATGATTTTTAATATTTGTTTTTTTATGAAGGAAACATAGCCAGAAGAATGATCATGAAGATTTAAATTGCCCTGCACATCCATCTGACCATATCCAATGTTCATTCATTACAACTCCACGTGTTTTCAATGAACCATAAATAATATCAAAACAATGTTGT